>JAMALZ010000016.1:0-367702 GCA_023630055.1 Trichosporon sp. PB005A
ATGAGCCTGTGTCACTCAAAATGCTCCAGACGTCACCCGGCCGCACCCCTCCTTTTCCCAGATAGGCCTATAACCCCCTAAGCCGCCGTCGACCACATGCTCAAGCACTTCCATGAGTTCGAGGAGTTCTACGCCGACGACGACCTCGAGCTGCAGTACGGTGCTTTCGCCGACTACCTCGACGCCATGGCGAGGCCTGCCGAGTATGGTGACCAGCTCACGCTCGCTGCCCTCACTGCCTCGTACAGAGTCTCGATCAAGGTTCTCCACCTGTCGCACACTCTCGACTATGAGTGGCGGGACGGCGGTGAGAGCGACAGCGGTCGTGTCATCAAGCTGTTCTACAACGCGGCGACGAAGCACTACGAGAACCTCATCGCTGCCGCCGACATGTGAACGACAAGTCGAACCAGTGTCGGTAGTATGTCGACAGTCCATAGTCACTCGATAGTCAGTCGATAGACAAGGACATGGAATCAGAATGAATCGGCTTGTCGTCCGAGGTGTCGCTGCCGAGCAGCAACGACAGCAAGTGACCAGCCGCCAGCCGCAGTGCTTGCGTTTCAGTGTCGCTCCTATGTCGACAGGAGTCGACAAGCGAAAGGCAACTCGACGACACCTCGACATCCCGTCGACATGGACTTAGCCAAATTTGCTGCCTGCCACCCAGTGTTCACAGGTCTACGGCGACTCCTGATCGAGCGAGCGCCTTCATACTTGGTGATGTCATGGGTACCCCTTGGGCCTATTTACACGCCAAAACACAGACCCGCAGCTTCAATCCCGGTCACCGTTTTACCCACTTCAAGTCTGCAAAACTTCCCGAGGCCAAAAGTGCGACCGAAACTGAGAGTCGCGCGGAGTGGGGTAGCTGAAAAGGCTCGAAAAAAATCCCTCTTTCCAACCATGAAATAAAACAGAGGCCGATTTTTGGCACCCCCCACCCCCACCCACGTATGTAACCCCCTAACCCTAAACTCCTTGACGCCATCCCCCCAGCCCCCTCAAAAAGCCCCGAACCCCAGAACCACCTATATAAGCCTCCGATAAGAATCGGGCGTCGGCGGTCAGATTCACCCCCTTGAGGCGTTTTACGTTGAAGTGAAAAGGGGGTGAAGAGATCTCGGGAACGAGGACAGGTAGAGACATGGAAAAAGCACAGATACACTCCATTTCCTTTATGACGACCCTGTGCACAAGCACAGACCCCTCCGCCAAGTTTCCGACATGGGTGGTCAGAGACCCGGGGTGGGCGGGCACAAGTCTTGGCCCAGTGCTCGGGAACCGTTGCAGCTAGAGCCATGGGGATTGTACCATTGGAAAGCCCTCTCGAAACAGACTTTTTACGGCCAGCATTGAATACCCTGAGGTCCGCAATCGGGCAGCGGCGGACATGTTCCAGTCTGAAAAGTCGTTTCTGGCTGTCGGGCTGTCAATACTGAAGCTATCGGGGATCTGAGACCTGTTTTGGGCAGCTTTAGGATAGCTTATGATTACTGTATCCGGTGCCTGAAAGGATTCGCAGTATTTCATTTCACCCCCTTTCACCCCCTCGGCCCCAGATCCCACTATAACCCTTCGGATAGCGCAGTGGAGCAAGCCGGTTGTTACACTCATCCCTCGAACCCAGAACTTCATATAACCCTGAAACACGATGCGAGATGCGAAGCCTCAGTTGTGCCGAAATCAGAGACACTCAACAGAAAGGCACAATATTTCATCCTAGGGTTAGGGGTTAAGCAACTGACAGAGGGGTTAAGGCTGAGGGGGTTAGGGGGTTGATCACGGCATACTGATAGGACCTGCACTTCACCGTGATACTTAGTGTGAGGCATTCACTCCTTCTGGCGGAGGGATCGAGGTGTCCCCGCGCATTACTCATGTTGAAAGGGTGCTGGCTGTCGAGCAAGCTGGAAGTTACTCGTCTACAATCTCCGTGGTTCGCACAGCGCCTCGTATCATAAAGAGAGTTCAGTGTGCTCATCACTGATGTCTCCTCGCTCTATTCCGCAGCTCGGTACCCTGCCGCTCGGTGAGCACATGCGCCCCTAGTCCTTTGAGAGCGTTGTTTTCAATTTCTTCATCCAGCCCCTCGATTATATTGGAAACGGCTACAGTGGACTAAAGCCAACAATACTTAGGCATTCGAGACATGGCTAGCACAGACATCCAAACGCTAGAGCCACAGCGAGGATGGTGCTTGACACTGCCGCACCTGGCGCCCCGCTCGGCTTGACATCTGGCTGGGCGTTCTCCGAGAGCTGGGCGAAGCCAACAGATGGAGTCTCAAAATCGAAAACGGTGTAAACGTTCTTCAGGAATCCAGTCCCGATGACCCATCGCGACTCATTTCCGTAACTGTCCGTTAGCACAGCTCAACAGACCACGCACTCGCTGCGGAAAAGTCCGACACAGGATCCGTTGGCCGGAGTGGAACCGACGTTCCAACCGTCGCCGTAACCATTGCCGTCGTCCATGCCGATGACCATGTCGACAGATGAGATTGCATACTCGTCGCCACCGATGTTCAGGCTGACACTGATGTTCGGCGTGCTTTCACACGGGAACACCCAGGGCGAGTTCTTGGGATTGCCCTCGTACGGCTTCAGCTTCGCGCCGGGAATAGCAGCGTAGATGCGTTCGACCACTTCCTTCGGGGCACGGATCGCACTTGAGCCTGTGTTAATTTGGGCGCGGGAGGCGTTGCCGGCACTGGTGATGTTGATACTCTGGCCGTTCACAGTGATACCCTGGAGGGGCACCCTCCACCCAAGACGCGGGTCGGAGGCGTAGCTACGAACTTCGCCGGTGTACTTCTCTTGGTTGATGCCGCTGCGGTCAGCGCTTCCCTTTCGACACCCACCCTGTCATAATCTCGCTGTCCTTCCATTGCGGAAGGTTTGACTTGTGTGAGTCTTCGCCCGGACCGGCGCGGTGGCGGCTGAGAAAGAGGCCCATGCGCTTGTCCGTCCAATTGACCGCGGCCTTGTGCAGGAAGGACTCGTCCTCCCCCTCACGAATGGGGAATCCGAACCCCCATGTCGCCATGTTGCCCCAGTTGTCATCGTTGTACTCTGTCATCAGCGTGCCTTCGGCCTGTGACTCACCGAACGTCCATCTGGCAGTAATGTTACCAAAAGAAAGCGTGTCGGACGCCAGATCGAGGCCACTCCAGGTGGTGCTGCGAGACAAGCGCTCAAAGGTCGAGCTCTCGTTGCCCAAAAAGCCGGGATCAATCGTAAGGCTGTTCTCTCTATCAGGCCGGCCGTACAGCATAATGGCCGGCTGGATGGAATCGAGCAAGACTTCAACCGACTGTGGAGGAGTTCTGCGGTCAGTGAGCGAACAAGAGACACGTACCCGGCAGAGATGTCCATCACGTATCTGTCGTCGATGCCAGTGTTCTCGAAGCTGACATCAGCGCTGTGGCAAACGTTGGGTGGCTCACCTGACGCCATAGCCCCGCTTGCCATGATGCATGCGTTGCTCCCTGTGACGCAGAGGGATGGCGACCCCTTCGGCGGCGGCGAGTGGAGCCAGGAGGATAGATATGAGCAGGGCCGACATTGTATTGTATGGAGGGGAGCCCCGAGTGAATGTATTGTATGGAGGGGAGCCCCGGGTTCACCCATCTTAAGTAGTCTCGTTTTGTTTGGGGCGGTGTGGTGCCTTGAACGTAGGTCGGGCACATTTGGGTGGAAAGATATCCTCTTCGAGTACTTCTGAAGTAAGCGGTGCCAGCTCAAGAAAAGCCCGTGCACGTGGTGTCAGAGCTGGCGGGGCGGAGCGCGTGGTACCGTAACGAATCTGTTCCCGTGCCTCGAACCCTGTTGATCATTTCGTCGAGCGTCGGGTGAGTTGTCAGCAGCGATGGCTTGGTACGCTTCTTGTCCCCAGGCCCCAGGAAGGGATGGAGAATAGTGTGCAGCGAGCACGACAACGGAGCGCAGGCGGTTGGACGAGTATCCTGAAGGTAGGGCGTATTGCCAAGGCTATTTCGGCCACTTGGCCTTGGAGGTCAAGCTTTCACTCAGATCAGTGAATTGATCGACGAGTCGGCTAAACCCGACAACCGTCGTCAAGGGGGTCTGGTCATGTGAATGACCAATGACGACGTTCACGTCACGCGCCATTTAGCGCGTGGCCGGTGCGGAGTTGTCCATGGGAGCTGAAACGCCGCAGAATAAGGAAATGCGGAAGCCGCTGCAGTGCAGCGATACTGGATACCTGACAGGTACATAAGAGTCACCCGGCAGCGTCAACTGGGCTGAACGCACTCCCACACCATGCTCAAGGTCATCCCGGCTGTGTTCACGCTAGTAGCTCTCTGCACTGCTGCCGCGGGTGCGAAAAGCTGTACGCCCGTAGGCTTTGAGGTCAAGTTCTCCCTCCCCGATTCCGTGCTTGAAGCTGGTGAACCGAACTCCGATGTTAAAAGCGTGTTTGCTCTCGAGGCGTCTCCGCAGGAACGCACATGGGCCTACTTTGACACCGAGGAGAAGGAGCTGAATGCCGAAGGCTGGGTGGTTCGCATTCGTCATAAGGAAGGCGATGATGTGGAATTGACCTACAAGAAGCGCTTCGCGATCCCGGATACCCTCGACTCCGCCATCTCCACAGCCAGAAATGCGGGGTTCAGCAACGACGCAGAGATCGACTGGACGACGACAAAGCAGACTCTCAGCTTCTCCCAATCCGAGAAGCTCTCACTGTGGCCACTTAACGGAACAGCCATCCCCAGCGCGGACTGGGGCTTGTGCATGCTTGTCAACAACATCCCAGACAGTATATCGGACTGGAAACACGATCACTGGGGCACGGAGACGCTGAAGCGGTCTCGCGAATACGGGCCCGTCACAGCCAGAGTCTGGTTCGGCAGGTGGAACGGCATCCAGGTTCTCGTGGAGATCTTGCCTCTGAAGCAAGCGAACGGAACGGGCATGGAGCTCACCACGGAGCTGTCTTTCGAAGCCGATGAGCACTCTGCGCCTGGTTTGCGTAACGAGGCGTTGCACGAGCTGGAGAGCCGTGGCTGGCTGAACCGCATCGGCAAGTTGAAGACGGGGCTCGTCCTCGAACGTTATTAAAGCTATGCACTGGCAGTGTCATTGTCACAAGTTGAAGGAGGAGCTTTGAAGGCTTTCGGTACCTTCCCGGCTGCGTGAGCAGTCTTTGAGCCTCTAACCAGGGCTCGGACTCTACCAGACAGCTTGGTACCATACCAGGGCTCGACTCGTCCACAGCCAGTGGTAGTGCCGTCGCGTGGTACGCATTCGGCGGGATATCCGGACACGCCGCCCAAAATGAATGCCGCGGCATTCCCGCCCATGTGCGCATACTGAGTCTTGGCATCAGAATTTCGGCCGTCGAGCGGGCTTGGCACCGCGGTGATCAAAGTGGGGTTCTAAAGTGATGCATGGCGCACCTTTTGACTGTATGTATCTCTTGCTACTGGGCAGTGACGCGCTTCGTGTCCTTCTCGGTGTCCACGATCTCCTTCCCGGTGCTCTCAGTGCCCTGATTGTAAAGCGGGGGCTCTCGCATAGCGAGATCGTCTTCGCTGTCCGAGTCCACGATCGTCTTGCGCTCGTCCAGGCGGACATTGTCCATGAAGAGGGAGAGGATGATCGGGATAGCTGAGATGGCGAGACCGATGATACTGAGCGTACGCTGCACGTCACGGTATGCGAAGAGCACAGCATCGCGGGCGGCATCACCCGGCAGGTTCGTCTTCGCGAAATCGAGCGGCTTGCGGAAGATGGACATCGACAGCTTCTTTGCGTCCGGGACGCCGGCGGCCTCGAGGCCACGTTGCAGCTTCCCGGGAAGCAACGACTTCCACACAGCGCCAGAGACGGCAGACGCGATGCCGCCGCCGGCCTGGGAGCTAATGTCAGCTTACACGGTAGGAAACCACTTACCCAACTGCCCAACACGACGTGATGAGAAGGGCGTGCTCGTGGCTGAGCTTTGCCTGCATGGCAACCAACGAGGGGTGACCGCTCATGCCGCCTGCTGTCAGTCACGAATGTGTTGGACACTCACTTCCAATGCCTTCCAATAGCTCTCCCGCAATGATACCCGCGAGTTGGCTGTTGGAGTAGCCACCGCGGAACTGGACGTGCATGCCCTGAGCGACCGTGACGATAATGACACCAGCGATGACGATTGGCTTCACGAGGCGGAAGCGGCGGATAAGGACAGCGACGACGAAGACCGTCACGGAGGACGCACAACCAGAAATGCTGTTGATGCGAGTCGCCCCAGCAACAGACTGATTGAAGGACACAACGAGTGTAGTGTACAGGTACGCATCACGGGTACTGGTCGCGATGTTGTTGAGGAACTGAATGAGGAGAATGACGATTACATGGCGGTCCTTCATGACCTGGAAGGGGAAAATCGGGTGACGCGCGTACCGGGCCTCCCAGAAGGCGAAGGCGGGCAACAACAATACACCGATGCAAAGGGGTGTCAAAACCTTCGGAGTCTTCCATGCCTCGGCAGAACTACCTCCCAAAGACAACGGGAGAAGGATCAATGCGAGAGCGGCCGCAAGGAGCGTAAGGCCAATGACGTCCATCATCCAGAACAGATGCTTCCAGGCCTTGCCACTACGCAGAAGACGCCAGGCTGATGGAATACTGTCCAGAAGCCCAGCCTTACGTGCCTTGAGGGTCCCGTGAGCGAAGACGGCATACAGGCCGAGAGCAATGGGTGGGATGATGATAGACCACATGCCAACGCCCCAGCGCCATCCCGGCCCCTCATCGACGTCCTCAGCAATGCTGCCACCCGCCCAAACATTGATGATAGACGGGAAAACGAAGCAGAACTGCAAGAACAAGCGGTTCCGCAGAGAAGTTGTGTCGATTGAGAGCGCGTAGTTCATGACGTTTCCCGCAACGTGTCCAAGGGTGTAGAGAAGGAAGCCCGGCAGCCAGCTCCCAAGGTTGTGCGACGTGGCGACGACCACCCCACCGACAATCCAGAATAGGACCGTACAGTTCAAGATGAAACCACGACCGATGTAATCCGCCATCTTTGCAGAGATTGGCAGGGAAGCCGACGTCAAGACTTGACGCACGGTTGCGACGAGTCCCGCGTTGCCAGACTCGCCGAACTCGTTGAGCGCCAGCTGTTGGTAGGTGCGCATAACAGTGGCAGCGGTTGATCGCGTGTCTGGCATCAGCTCCACCACAGATGTGACTTACAAGTCAGGATGACCAGCGCAACGATGAACCACATCTTGTTCTTGAAAGTCCACACATCGTTGATGGCCTCCATGCGCCGGACTCCGGGGGACTTTGACTGCACCTTGGAGAAATCAACATCATCGTCCCCGGTCACATGTCGCTGGCGAAGCTCTTGCTGGCGTTCTTCGTCGACTTGTCTGGACATGTTGCTGGTTGTGCCGAGAGGGGGGAGGGGGGAGGAGGCGCACGACATCACATTAATATGCATGGTCGCGTGACAGCAGTTGGCAAGACTCGGCCAAAAGTCGCGCAAAAAAGCTCAGCTGCCCTCAGTTTCAGCTTAATGACCGTGCTTGGCGCCAAGCGTCGTCTGCTGTTGACCTGGTAATACGTGCTCCTTTGCGTTCGGCCGACTTGGTGTATGGGCGGGCTCGGGGACCGAGCCGAGAATCCAATCACAATCAGATAAGATTCCCGCCTTTCCATGAGAGAGGTCATCCCTGAGCCGTGGCCCCAGACCTTCAACGCCCAATTCCTCGGGCCCACTCGCGCGACAGTCATTTGGCGTGCGGAGCATCTGGCTCTCCGCACTGCGGGCAAGGCCTGCAAGGCCTGGAACCAGTCGTACCAGGTGACCTTGCGCCGGATTGCTGTATCAACTTCGACCGGGAACCGGTGTCGGAAGCGCGGGATCATGCACTCCACAAAGCATCGGCCGTTGACCAACGCCACAGTATGTAATAACACCAAGGAAGACACCGCAAGGTAAGGCGACGTGGAAGGGCATTACATGTTCGGGTACTCATGCAAGCGTAAGAGTCGGAAGTGGGTGTGCACAGCTTGCGGCGTCCCGCATGCCAAAGCTGCCGCGCGGCTGGAACCCTGGAGTCCCAGTATTCGGTTCCTCGCGGGTGGCTTGCCGATGCCTGTATCAGATTATGCAATCAGATAAACGGGCGCGCCGAGGTTGCATCCAACGCACGAATCACTGCAGCCGCATTAGCGAACCGCGCGACGCCAAGAGCTTTCAACTCTGAGCCTTCGGAACGCGATATAAACAGGACGCGACATAAACAGGAGCAGTTGCACCCAGTACTGCTTATACAGCGTTGGCCGACGAGCCAGGCGATTACCGAGGTGGCTTGGACAGGGTGAGCAAGCCCGCATAACTGACGTAGGGTGGGGAGGATTGGCCTACCGGCCTGTGCGGGGTTCGACGGTTGAACCCCGCGCTCACCCAAACCAAATACTGGAAGCTCCGAATCACCATCACCCCGTCACGGATGCCGCGCTCGGCGGGTCGGCAGCGTAGTCCGACAGCATGCAGGGCTGTGGAATTAGAGCAGCCCGCTGGCACATGGCCCATATGGGCGCCCAAGTTTGGCTGAACAAAGGCGCCACCCGGCCAACAACAGCATCCGCAAATTCGCGCAATGCTCGGCCTCGGCGAACACCCACGCAACCAACCTTCCAGTGCGAGTAAGATCCTGCGTGATAAGCAAGGTTAGTCACGCGGATTCCGAGCGTTGTGTGCCTGTTAGAAGCGGGTTTAAGGGCAATTGTCGGCAGGCAGATCATCGATGTCGGCCGATGATCCGATGATCCTGGCGGCGACCCAACTTTGGGACCTTTGCATAGCACCGTATGTATGTACCCAACTAGCTTTGGCCGCGCTGCACCGCATGTACCCAACTAGCTTTGGCCGCGCTGCTCTCTCTCGACGTGGAACACGCGCCATCCGATCTCCATCGTGAGCTGGCGTTAGCGTGGCTAGTCCTATTGCTCACCATATAGCCAAGCTGCACTGCAAGGTATACAAGGAAAACGATCGCGATCCCCATGCTTTTCGCAACAACGCTGTACAGGGCATTACCATAGTGGACAGCCTCTGACCGCCAGCTATCGAACCACACATCCTTCGACCCCAGCGCAAGAAGGCCAAGAAGGCACAAGGTTATGCCTCCGATCATCTGGGCGGCATGGATAGCATACCCGGCGAGCCCGCGGAAGTGAAAGCGGCTGACCGACCGCAGCGAGGCGAAGATTAGTATGCCGCCCTGGCGTCAGTCGTGAGAGGTCGTCGTACTCACCGCCGCAGGGTACATCCACAGAATCCCAGAGAACGCGTCGCTCATTACCCCTTCGACGGCGCGCTCGATGAGGTCTGACGCCCGGTCTGCCATGGCACTGTCCGCCGTTTGGTTCCGATCTAGATCGAGAACAGTGTTGAGGAGCTTGGAGGGTCCCGAGTTGAGCGGCACGCCCGCTTGCTATCGTTAGCGGAGTTCACGACAGGGACCCACAGAGCAAGTACCGTGGATGATCTCAGCAAAGTATTGATACGCCTGCACCTCGATTGAGGATCGACTGGTCCCGGGTTGGGCTAGACGTGCATACACCGTCGCAAAGTCGGGATTCAACTTCAAGCGGTCAAACGTCATCGCCAAGTCGCGCATACGGGCATCGCTGGTCTGGCCATCAAGTATCTCTGTTAAAGCCCGGCCGAAGAGCCGGTACGTGGACAGAAGACCATGGCTCCATACGTTGACAGTGATGCAGTTGGTCATAGCACCAATGAGGGCTAGCACGCAGAAGTGCAACGGGTAGTGCAGAGCCTCCCATATCCATGTCCGGCCCGGGTCTACTTCCACGGTCTTGTGGAAGTTGGCGAACATGTGGGCCCACACAAAGTAAATGACGCCGGCGCAGAGGAACACCTGGGCGTGGGAGCTACCCGTCGGCGACTGCAGACCTGACAGTGCCTTTCGAAACGCCTGCGAGATACTAGAGAAGCCTGTACCCCTGAGGTCAGCTCGGTCATTGGCCCCCACTGACAGCATTGTAAGACTGAAAGCCCCGTACTGCGATGCTAGAATGCCGTCGCGTACCGGAACCTGGACGCCATTCAGAGCTTGACCGCCAATGCAAACCATCTGCACCCCTACGCCGAGATACAGCAGCGCAATTTTGGCCGCAGCACGGCCTTGGCTGGATGCTGGTGTCGCACCTGCGGCGATGTACAGTGCGCAGGAGATGCCCAGGGACGCCAAACTCCATCTTGTCGATGTCGTGCGACGGTGAACGCGCCGACCGAGTAGCGTGACTGTAATGAGCGATGCACCGGAGTGGGCCTACCTAGGAAGTATTGCCCGGCCAACAAGCCGCAGTGCACGGCTAGCACGATTGCCACGGTAAGAAACGACTGCGTAGCCGAGCCTGACTCAGCCTCCTCACACGATCGAGAGCTTACCATGGGAAATAAGATCGCTCGTCTCGCCAGACGATGGTGGCGCCAACTTGGGTAGGTCCCAACCGCCGCTCGCGGCCGCCAGGTACAAGTACAGTACGACTTGCGCTGCTTTGGCCAATCGGTGCACCATGTCATTACCCTCGAATCGGATGTCATAGTGCACCTGCACGGTCCACATCGCGACAATAGCGGTGAAGTAGGCCAGGTAGGACGGCAGACCCGCTGGCGTACGCAACTGGTGGCTGGCATTGAAAGTCGTGAACGTCGATGTGACCGCCAGGTCTGTCCTCGTCAGCGGCGGTTGCGGAGCTACTCACTGTAGAACAGCGTCAGCCACTCTGTCGCTACGACATCCTCTGAGAGCCACGGCGACCCTTCGTCGGCCTGCGGAGTGCTCACGAATGGAATGCGCTTGTACGTCACGCGACGGCGGTGGGCGAAGAGCTCGCCTTCGCGGCGGCGTGGTCTGCCTGTCAGTCGCGTGAATTCCGACGGTCGCTGTAACTCTTACTGGTTCACATTCTCGTCGACATGTTCGGGCTCCTTGAAACCCTCATCCCCGGATGCGTTTTCGCGGACGCTACGTCTTGAGCGTGCTGACCCTGGTCGGCCTGCCGAGTGCAGGGACGACTGGGATTCAGAGTGTGCGGATCGGGTCAACTGTCCGTCCAAGCTGGTAGAGCTCGGCATGGTAGAGGTCGTTAGTGGTGTCAGTATAGGAAAAGAGACATGACGGTGTGCATGTCGGATGCATCGGCGGAGCTGCTTGGCGGCGGGCGGCGAGCGAGGAGCAGAGCTGGCGATGCCGTGAAGAGGTGGAGCGCACGCGGGTGAGGGATGTTTGAAGTGGAGGGAGCCAGACCAACAACGGCCCAGCTGCGTGATGTCATGCTCAATCGAGCTGCCATTGAGCCGTAAGCAGGGGTCGGGGCCATGGAGGGACCGCGGACCGAGTACGGACTCAGGTTGGTGTGCGTTCGATCGTATCGTGGTGTCTAGCGGCCGGCGGGGTTCGCTCCGTGTCTCGTCGAGGTCACCTCGCGCCGACGCCTCTGGACGACGGCGACGAGCAGTGAGCGAGCCCAGAAACGACCGTCGCATATGCTTTGCTGTGGTGCGTTGGAGGTGGAGGCGGGCCGTATGGAGGTGTGGAGGGGTGCCGACGGAGACGGTGGAGGTGGAGGGTGGAGGGTGGAGGGTGGAGGGTGGAGGGTGGAGGGTGGAGGGTGGAGGGCCATCGGCCTCTTGGTCGGCAGATCGGCATAACGGCATCCTCCATGCCATGGCTCCCATCGTCGACTCCAACGGCAACGTCATTCGTTCTCACCCATTCTGCCCGTTCTTCATGGTTCCTTGAGGTACGACACCCGAGCCCGAGGCAGCTGCAGCTATAAAAGTATCCACCAACATCCTCCTGTCCCACAGCACCTCACAGCACCTCACAGCACCAGCGTACACGTACACTTACAATCACTATGGTGAGTTTTCCCAACTCGGAACAAACGCTGACGCTCAGTCCAACGAGAAGATGGATGCGCTCGTGAACAAGTTCGTCCAAGTCTTTAGCTGGGGACCCGAGCACCCCGCTCCCCTCCAGCACTACCCTTCCGACGAGGGTATGGACTATGAGACTGTCTGGTTCCCCTCCGCCAACGACAAGGTCATGCTCGAGGGCTGGTACATCCCCTGCAAGGGCTCCACAAAACTTGTCATCGCCAACCACCCGATGACCTTCAACAAGGGAGGCTTCCCCGGCACGCTTCCTGGGTATGACACCTTCGATCCGGTCGACGTCAACTTCATCCCCGACTACAAGGCACTCCACGACGCGGGGTACGCGGTGCTGGCGTACGACCTGCGCAACCATGGGCGCTCGTTCAGTGGATGGGGCGGGGCCATGTCCATCGGCAACAACGAGGCGCGCGACGTTCTAGGCTCGCTCGCATTCGCCCGCCAGCATCCCGAGATGAAGAGCATGGAGATTGGCCTCCTCAGCCGCTGCATGGGTGCGGACTCGACAATCTACGCCATGCGTGACGACCCTGCCTCGTTCAAGGATGTCAAGTGCATGGTCGCCTTGCAGCCGGTCAGCATTGAGACTTTCGTTGTTACAGCCGCGAAGGGTCTTGGCCTGGACCCCGACGAGGCGTGCCGTCGCGTTGACGAGGGCATTTTCAACCAGACGGGCTGGCGCCTTGCCCAGTTCTCTCCTCAACGCGCCGCGGGTGCGGTCAAGGTCCCGACCAAGGTCGTCCAGGTCAAGGCCGACCGATTAGTCGACGCTCCAAAGGACACGCAAGAGATCTACGACGCCATGAGCGCTCAACACAAGGACCTGTACTGGATCGAGGGGACCGTGCACCGCTTCGACGGCTACAATTTCTTTGGGAAGGAGCCAGGGGTTATGCTGGACTGGTTCAGCAAGTGGATGTAAACTCAGTTTCCCAGTGTGATGCGCATCTATAGCAAGTATGCATGTTTTGTACTTCTGACAACCGTCTATCTGCAAGTGTAGCCGCCGTCGATGACGATGTCAGCACCGGTGGTGTAGGTGCTCGCGTCGCTGAGGAGGTAGACGTAAGCACCCTTGAGCTCCTTCGCCTCGCCGTCACGGCCCATGGGAATCATGCTGTGCCAGAGCTTCTGGGTCTTCTCGTCGATGAAGTCCGAGAGTCCAGTGTCGATGTAGCCGGGCGAGATGCTGTTCACGCGGGCAAAGTCACGCCACTCGTTGGCGAGCGATCGGGCCATGTGGATGCAGCCGGCCTTGGCGACGTTGTACGAGGTCTGCTCCTGCGGGTAGTTGGCGATGTGGCCCGACATGGAGGCAGTGATGACGAAGGAGCCGGTGCCGCGCTGCTTGAAGTGCTCGCCGACGGCCTTGGCGCAGTACGCCGTGCCGTTGAGGTCGATTTGGATGACCTTGTCCCAGGCCTCGGGGGTGCTGTCGATGACACCGCCGTCGGCAGTGGCACCCGCGCTATGTTGTCAGCAGTCGCTCCCAGCTGCCATGTCTTGAATAGAGGCCACTCACTTGGCAACGAAACCGTCGATCTTGCCAAAGTCCTTGACGACCTCGTCGACAAACTTCTTGACGTTCTCGTACTTGGTGGTGTCGAGGTGGTAGATCTTGACCTTGACGCCGTACTTGTCGCTGAGGTCCTTGGCGTTCTTCTCGGCACCCTCCTTGCGCGAGGAGTACGTGATGGCGACGTCGGCACCCATCTCGGCGGCGCCGCGGGCGGCCTCGATGCCCATGCCGCGGGGGCCGGAGGCGCCGGTGATGGCGATGACCTTGCCCTTGAGGCTGAAGAGGTCGTGGAGGCTGTCGGACTTGGGGATGGTGATGGGCATTGTGGTGGGAAGCGGATGGAGGGGTGGAATGTGAGTTTCGGGGCTGTCTGCAGGCGCCGCCTGCTTTATAGCGTTGCAGCATGGCATGCATGGGAGCCGCTAGCGGCTCGGCGGTCGGTGTTGCCCGCATACCCATGTCGTTCGCTCTCGCGCTCTCGCGCGCGTTCGGCGGCGTATGTATGACGTCGTTGTGACGTTCTGGCCGGGACGGGGCTCCTTGCGGCGGCTGCGGGCAGACGCATGCCCGCCCTCGGCCCTCGGCGTCTTCCGCAGTCCGCACGTCCGCACGGGTCCCTACGTCCCTGGGTGCGGCCTTCAAGATCACGTGACGGCTGGGTGGATCGGCGTCGAGGCGTCGGACTTGGCCGCATCCTGCGAAGGACGCGCACCCGCAGCGAGAGCAACTTCCCATCGCCCAGCCTTAGACTCCGTACTCCGTTTCACTCTCAGCGTATCCAAGGTCGTCCAAGGATCATCTGGAGCCTGAATAGGTCCGTCGCTTCGACCTATCCGATAAAGCATCGGACCGAGCTATGTGCAAGTTCGAGCGACATCGTGTGGTGGAGGTCATGTAGACCGAGGGCGCCTTCCCAACGAATATCTCCTCCTCACCCTCTCCCTCTTGGCCCGAGCCTCGACGGCAAGTTGATCCTAAGGACAGGTGGGTCGGGCATGGCTTAGGCTCGATTGATCCCCCATTAGGCATCACTCCGCCGTACAGATCAAGGACAGGCGAGGCCAAGGTCCGTGTTCCACAGTCCTTCAGAGACGTTGACTGATTTCGATCAGGCTGGATGGTCGTGAGTGCGCATGTTGGCTCTCCCACAGTGATAGCCGCGAGTGAGGGGCGTACATCTGAGATCGATCTGGCCGCGTACTTGCACCCGCGGAGGTGGTTTGAGTTCGCAACTTGGGTTTGGGTCAGCAGACATGGCCTTGACTGATCGAACTTGAATTTGTATTATCATCTGCACAAATGCAGGCACGTGAGCGCTGTTCTACCTGTGGTCCGATGCCTCAGTACCGAGACCCTTCGGCCTCAACTTTATGCAGATGACAATTGAAGGAGCTGGGCTGCGCCGCATGCGCGGGCCTGTCTCGTGTTAGAGGCTCGCGGCTCGCTTAGATGCCGCGGACTTGCGGCCCGGAGCGGCGCCGGAGCGGCGCCGGAGCGGCACCCGTCCTCGGCTCCGAAGTCGAAGTGCACATGACCTGCCTCCATCCTCAATTTCGGGGCACCAGAAGGCAAGCGGCGCACGCTTGATCTCCACTGACGCCGTCAAGTGGGCGTTGCGAAGTGGGTCCTCTTGGCCGCGTCACTGACTGACGGCCGTCCAAGCGACTCCCGTGTAGAGGTCCTTGGGAGCGGTAGGTCTTAAAGTGCCATTCACGACTCCACCCTTCCCCCCTCCCCGCCTTCTTTTACAATCACCTGCAGCTTCTCTCCGCTCCAGGATCCATTATGCGCTTCCCCCTCTACGTCCTCCTCTGGGGCTCCATCGTCTGGGGTACGTCTTGCATGTACGATCCTTACTGAGTCGCAGCCCAGATATCTCACATTGTCGCCCGGCAGGAACCCTGCGAAGACGGCTGGAAATCGTGTTCCACCTGGACGCCCAATGGCACAGTCGAGGAGTGCAAGGACATCCAAAACGACCCGGAGAACTGCGGCTCCTGCAGGTCACAGTGCACCGAGGCCGACCGCGAGTGCCGTGCGGGCCAGTGCATCTGCCGCGCCTCGGGACAGCTCCGCTGCTCGGGCCACATCGCTTGCCCCGACTTCAGCGTCAACAACTGGCACTGCGGCGAGTGCCACAACGACGTGAGCCTACCTCTCCCCACTACCGCTGACAGCAGTGCTCGGAGACGACGGAGTGCCGCGACGGCAAGTGTGTCGACTGCCCCGCCGGCACGCTGCAGTGCACATCCTTCGACGGCCTGGCAGGGTGTATCGACATCCTCTCGGACCCGGTCAACTGCGGCGCCTGTAACCGCCGCGTAAGCTTCCCCGGGATGTGGAAGGAGGGAGGCGCTGACACTAGTGCCCCGAGGGCTCCACCGGCTGTAATGAGGGGGAGTGTACCTGCCCCGGCGGGCGGACGGTGTGCCGCGACCCGGGGGACACGAGCGGTTACAATGCATTGTGCGCAGACCTGCAGGTCGACCCCAACCACTGCGGCGCGTGCTACTCTCCCGTGAGTTCCTGCCTTTCTGAGGGCGGATCTGACACCAGTGCGAGGAGGGCCAGACCTGCGTGAAGGGCAAGTGCCGCCGGTGCCCGCGGTGCCAGACCTCGTGCCAGGTCACCGGCGGGCCGCTGCCCGAATTCGCCTGCGTCGACACCCAGAGCAACGCGGAGCACTGCGGGGCGTGTGGGCGCAAGGTGAGCTTCTGGATAGGACTGAACTGACGGCAGTGCGAGGAGGGCAGCACCTGCCAGAACGGGGACTGTTCCTGCCCCGCGGGGCGAATCGCGTGCGGCGCCAGCGTGGCGGCGTGCATCGACCCGCTCACCAACTCGCAGCACTGCGGGTCGTGCGACGTCACGGTGAGTCTAGAGATCTCTAAGATCTGCGATATGACGCTGGGGCCGCTGACATCAGTGCGGAGACGGCAACTGTACGAACGGCGTGTGTGCCGACTGCGACCCCGGATGGATGTTCTGCGAGGGCGCGTGCGTCGACATCTCAGTCAGCGGCATGCACTGCGGCGTGTGCAACAACGTGGTACGTATTCTGTTTCCCTGGGAGCTGGCTGACAGAAGTGCGAGGACGAGTGGGAGATGTGCATCGAGGGCGCGTGCTCGTGGCCGACGTGCCCCGGTGACGGCGAGTTCTGGTGCAGTGAGCACACGGGGTGCGTCAACCGGAACACGGACGCAAATAACTGCGGCGAGTGCTTTGTCGGGGTGAGTCTGTTGGGCCCACACAGCGCGGAGGTCAGCGGCTAACGTCAGTGCGGGGAGGGCGTGGCGTGCGTTAACGGTACTTGCGAGGGCTCGTGACTGTGGCTCGCTGAGCGTGGTGACGATAATATAATCGGACGCTGAAGATCGTATCTCGGATACGGATAGGCGAGGACGGAACATTACATGCAGCTACGTATACAACTTATGAGACATCATACATTGGTTTCACCAGGCTCAGTGCGGTTTGCGCGTGTACGCGGTGACGAGCGCATCTTTCAGGCGCCATTTGAGGCCGTGACAGCTTCGCCACGGCACGCGGCAAGGGGTGCACGGCCGCCAGCCATTCGACAACTGCAACATGCACGCCGCGCTCCACGGCATTGCCCACACCACCGCCTGACCCGCTGGCGAGCGGCATGAGTCCTGAGGAGGCAGCCTGCCAGCTCAGGCTTGCGGCCGAGATGGATAGGACGGATCTGCAGGTGAGATCGTCGATGTCCGCACAGGTAGCTACGTCCCTAGGTGCGGCCTTAAGAACACGTGATGCTTCTCCGGGCCGAGGCTGGCACAACGCTTCTCATCTAAGCTGCGTCACCGCCAGCGTGAACGAAGGGTCAGTCAGTCCTTTCCCCGAGTGACAGGCACGGAGCGGACTGTATCTGACCTGTCCATCCTGCTGTGGCATGGCCGTAGGAGAAGACATGACCCGGTAGTCTTAGCCTCAGTATGAAGGCCGTCGAGCGCGGCCCGGCTACCCGACCCAGAAAACAAAGCACACGCGTCCGGATGTACTCATGCGGTGCTCGGCCCACCCCTTGCTGGTTCTCCTGGCAGTTGGGCCCGGTGGTGACAACTGGGAAGGCGCAGACGCTCCCCACCAGACACCCTCCAGTGTGCACAGGGGAGGTTGCACGCGGCTTTTCTGCGGCTCCTGGTTGCAATAGTGCGCCAGGGGGTTTGTATCCCACTTGTCCTCCATCAGCCGTAAGAAACACGGCGTGATTCAAATACGCTGACGATCCGAGATGCCCCGTACCAGAGCCCCAGCTGGCACACTGTATGACTATCACATCGCGATTCGAGCCTCGAATGCATCTCAAAGTTACACATCACGCTGCATCTTATTTGCATTTGCTATTAACGTCTCCTTATCACCTAGGCAAGCTGTTATGTTAGCTTGGGTGCTGGGCCTCGCCACTTACACCTTAGCACGGGCAGACAATGTCAACGCCGAGGAACCAGCCGCCATTGATGTAGCACCCGAACTCCGTGAAGTACCAGTTGTTGCTAGATCCGGTCGGTCCGTAGTCGATACGCTGGCCTTTCTCGACGCAGCTAACCGTGACTCTGCTGCCCTTCGCGAGCTTGGCTTCGTTGTGCAGCAAGTCGTGCTGCAGGCCGGGTCCCTTGCGACAGCCGACTTCATCCCGAACCGTGACTACGGCGGTGGCGGGCCTGTCCCAAATGCATGGGTAGCCGGCTTGAACGCAAGCGAGAGTCGAAAGAAGAATAGCGAGTTTCATTGGAGGTGTTCGACGAATCGTTGGAAGGGGGCGGGTGGGTAGTGTATCCAGGAGAGGCAACGAGTGCGGGGTGTTATATACGTCTCCGATAACCACTGCAGTCCTTGGCCGTCCACATCCTTTTGTAGCGGTCTACGCGCATCCCCAGAGAGAACGAATTGCTGCCGGCCCGCTATGTCACCGAAACCATGATGTGCGTTCACGAACAGACCGTTGCCAGGACTACGCCGCTGATCCCGAGCTCGCCAGTGGCATCTGTGCCGTCGAGGCTCCTTGGGTGTGATGGTAGTCTTAGAGTCAAAGCCGTGGAGCCTCGCAGCTCTGGGGTAGCTTCCTTACCAAGGTGCCACAAACCGGCACCTGAAACCTTGAGCATCTGTTTGATCGACATCACACTTTCGGATCCGGTCGCGCAGTGACCAACGTTCCTTCACGTTCGCAGGCTTCGATTCGGACCTCGAACCGTACACTCAGGAGCCACATCGTCCCAAAGGCCTCCGTAGTCCGGGGCTTCTTAGGCTTAGGTGAGGTAAAGCCGCCTCATTCTCTCAAGGAGAGACTGCGGCAGCCTTCGCCAGGTGGGACAGTCTCGTGCCGTGGAGCACCAGCTCACCACGGGTGCCTAGTCCTCTCGGAATCACATTGCGCCGGGCTAAACTCTTCCTTCCAAACCAGTCCGCAGCCTTCGCCGAGACTACTGTATGACGTTCCTCGAACTCTACGCCCTGCTTCGATCCGAGTCGCAGCACCCACGCCTGCGGGCCGCACTTGGGTGCCCTAGTCGGACCTGGCAGTAACCCAACGCAAACCGCAACCTTGCCAAGAGAGGTCGCGGCCTCGCTTGGTGCGTTCTCACGTACGTCAGGCGGGGTGCGCGGCGAGCTGCCCGACGCAACTGACCCGTGAGGCAACTGCGTGGCAAAACCGGAGTGCCCTCATCTCGGAGGTCGAAAAGATGACGGGCACTGCGCCGAAGCGCGTCGGAGTAGTGAGGCACAGTGCCCGGCGCGCGAGCGTGTCGGTGCCTGGTTACTGGGCGGAGTGGTTTCCGTACCCTCAACTCTGACATGCTTCTTATGTGCTTTCGAAGCTGACAAGCTCAAGGAACGGAGGCCACAGCAGGCCTCCGTAGAACAGAGAGGGCGCGATGCCCCCAAGTGTTGAGGAGGGGATGTTCACAACTGAACGGGCTCCGCACCGTCATTTCATGTACTGCTACGGAGGGAATGATCATGGGACACAACCGGACTGAGCTTGAGTCGTCAGGAATCGTCTCTCACCACAGTGGACTCACGGTTCTAGAACCGACTTCGCTCAGCAAGGGCCAGTCACGTCGTCGCCGTAGAAGTAGCCTCCGTTGATCCAGCACCCGAACTCGGTGAAGTACCACCAGCGGCTGGGGCCGCTGGGACCAGTCAAGACCTCGTCGCCGCCGAGTCGGCAGCTGACAGTGAGCTGGCTGCCGGTCCGCAGGACGCCTCCGACTGGGCCAGAGTGGATGCTGCGTTGCTCGTAGCACCCGGCGTTTCCGGTGAGGGTGACCTTGGCGAGCTTGGTAACATGCTTCTGTGAGTAGACGCATTCGAGGGCGGCCAGAAAGGCGCTGGCGTAGACTGCGACCTTCATGGTGACTTGAAGCTGTGAGGAAGTTGGAGGGTGGTGTGGCAGCGTCCATAGCATGTGTCGCAAGCCTTTATCAACGCGGGATGCGATGTCGCCCCGGGCTAATCGAAAGGCGATCTTGGTGTAACCAGTACCATTGGAGGCCAGACGACTCCCGTGGCGCCCCAAAGTGTGCTTTGCGATTTGAGTGACCCCACCTCTGCACATCCGCTCTAGGCGTCGATGTTGTACCTCAACAGCAAGGTTTGAGGCCATTCCTGCGATGAAGGGAGGTTACTTCGTGCCGCCCTTACCACTTGGGCTCTGGGCTCACGCTGCGTCGCCGCCACGCGCGTGGACACCCGCAGGGGGGACGGGGTTGGTTGGCAGGCACACGTGTTGAGCTCAGGCCAGACGTCACGGCGTCACATGATCGATCGCATGCACTGCCTGGTCGACCGGCCACGGCGCGCTCTACATGATGGCACAACCCTTGAAGCTTGGTCTGCCCCGGAATGCCTCCTGCATCCGTTGCATGCAGCGCCCGTCGTCCAGGCAGAGGTTCGTCGTTGTCGCAACGCAGCGGCCGACGGTGATCCGATCGAGGCTTTGCACGTCGAGGTCCGGGTTGGCGCGGAAGTCGCGGCGCGCCTGCTCCACGCGCGCCTGCACGTAGTCTGCGGACGCGCGAGCGGCGTGCGCGCGCGCGTGCCACGCGTCGAACTCGTCCAGCTCCGCCGCGGGCACCGCGCCGCGCGCGACGGCGGCCGCCAGCCGCACCCGGTCGTCCGGCAGGTTCTGCACGCACCCGTCGATGAGCATGCGCGCGCGCGTCCACTGCAGCGCCGGCAGCCGCGCGAGCAAGCACGCGACGAGCCCCGCCGCCGCCGGGTCGAGGCGGACCGCGAGATCCAGACACCCCAGCGCCGTGAGGTAGGACATGAGGAAATCGTTCGCGAGCGGGACCATGAAGCGCACCATGGACAGGATCGCGCGTGGCGCGCCGCGGTACTTCGCCATTGGCGGTGGGTGGTCGAGGAGGTACTGCAGCTCTTCCAGTGGGAGCTCTGGCACCTCTGGACCGCAGTTCCACACATCACAGCGGGCTTCCAACGGCGCAAGTGCTGGCGTCATGCTGGTGTGAGCTATGCGGATCTCGATCGTAAGCTCCGCTGGTGTTTATACCTGTCCTGGTGGAGTCAGGTACAAAGCTCGCGGCCTGCGCTTTGCGGCCGCTTTCGTAAATCAGCCGTTTCAGGTACAGCGGCTGTGCAATTGCGGGCATGTGCTGCGCTGCCCCTCATGTCGCATGCAGTCTACAACTCTACAACTTGCCGGCAGGCTTGAACTCCTCCTTTGCACGGGCGCGCAGGATGTTGCGGAGGATCTTGCCGGAAGGGCTCTTGGGGATGGCGTCGGTGACGACGACGCCGCCGCGGAGCGCCTTGTGGTGCGCGACGCGCGCGGCGACCCACTGCTGCACGTCCTTCGCTACCTTGTCCCTGTCGTCCTTCGACGACGTGACGATGTATGCGCGGGGGAGCTCGGTGGCCTGGCTGTCGTCCTGGATGCCGACGACACCTGCGTCCAGCACCAGCGGGTGCTGGAGCAGGACGCCCTCGAGCTCGGCCGGCGCGACCTGAAAGCCCTTGTACTTGATGAGCTCCTTGACGCGGTCGACGACGGCCCACAGCCCATCGCTGCCGCGGACCAGCACGTCGCCGGTACGCAGCCAGCCGCCCGGCTCCATCGTGCCCCGCGTCGCGGCCTCGTTCCGGTGGTACCCCTTCATGACGCAGGGCCCACGCACCCACAGCTCGCCGCGCTCGCCGACCGGTGCGTCGGTGCCGTCGGGGCGCACGAGGCGCGCCTGGTACGTCGGGCACAGGCGGCCAATGCCGAGGTGGCCCGCCTGCGCGTCCTCCGTCAGCGCGAGGAAGATGCCGGGACTCGTCTCCGTCATCCCGTACGATTGCGAGATCGTGCACACGGGGAAGCGCCGCTTAAACGCGTCGATGAGGTCGCCGCTGAGCGGAGCGGCGCCGCACGAGACGATGCGCAGCGTCGAGAGGTCGTACTTCGGAACGTTCTGCGAGTGCACGAGCAGGAGCACGATGGGTGGGACGAACAGGCTGTGCGTGCAGCGGTACTTCTGCACGCACGAGAGGAACTGGATCTCGTCAAAGCGGGGAAGGATCACGGTGCGCAGCCCTATCGTCAGCGGGTGGATTAGGAGCGCGATCCATCCGTAGATATGGGACATGGGCAGGAAGCCAAGCATCGAGTCCTGCGGCAGCTCAAACTTGGGATACAGCGGCTGCGACGCGAGAATCTGCGACGTGAGGTTGAAGTGCGTCGTCATCACACCCTTGGGCAGGCCAGTCGTGCCCGAGCTGTAGCACAGGACGGCCGTCGCGCGCGACTCGAGACCGTCGAAGTGCTCAGCCTCAGACGGCGCGCCGACGTGGTCGTAGAGCCCCTTGAAACCCTTCTGGCCCTTGGTGTCGAGGACGATGATCCGTGAATCGGGCATGGGCGACTTGAACTGGTCGCGTGCCTTGAGCAGCTGCGGGAGGTTCTCGGGCGACACAAAGACGACGTTGGCGCCCGAGTCGTTGACTTGGTGGGCGATCTCGTGCACATCGTAGCTCGCGTTCGCAGGGGTGACAGTGATGCCAGCAGACATGAGGCCGTACGCCGCGATAATCCACTCGAGGCTGTTCAGACCCCACAGGCATCCAACGTCGCCGCGGCGCACACCGAGGGCGTTGAGGCCGGTTTTAAGTCCGAGCGCCTTGTCGCGCAGCTCGCCGCGCTTCAGCTGCCTGCCGTTGTGGCCCTCGATGAAGGCGACAAGGTCATCGGAGAATGAAGCCGGGTTGTGCAGGCCGATGCCCTGCGCAGGGGGGAAGATGTAGTCGAATAGCCCGATCTCTGGGAGGAACGGGTTCGGGAAGTCGGACTCGTAGATGGCAATATCGCTAGTCATGGTGTGCTGAGCGATGGCGATCAATCAACAGCCCGGGCCGCGACATTATAAGACACCGGGAGACCCACTGACACTGCCGGTAACAAAGGACGCCCACTGACACTGCCGGTAACAAAGGACGACGCATCCGTGCAGATGATGCTTGTCGAGTGGGCAACGATGGGTGTCAGAGCCAGGATGGGCAACGGAACGAGGCTTGACTTGGCGCGGGCGACTGCCGTCGGACGAGACCGAACCGTGTCAGTCGCGTGGCCTGGCGCATGGCGCACCATGGTTGGCGGAGACCAGACATCCGTCGGGCCGCTGCATCGCGCTCTCTATCTCTATGGTGTAACCTTGTCTATGCTTACAGGCGAGCCGTATCTTCCCCGGCACCCCGGACGCCCCAGCGGTAGAGCCACTCGGCGGATTTGCGGACCATTGGAGGCGTGACAATGTGTCCGACGTCAGGAACCTGGATACGGACCGCCGAGCCAGGCCCCGCTTCAGCTACGACGCGGCCCCACTCGGGGTCCCCGAGCTCCGGGGGGCAGAGGTCGTCCCCGGTCCCGTTGATCGCGAGCACCTTCTTGCCGACGTAGGTTCCCTCAGGCACTGGCGTGTTGTAGAACCTCTGCGTTGCCGGCGGGTAGTGCACCTCCGTGCCGAGCGCGTGCTCCTGCACAAAGCGGCCGATCTGGAGCTTGTGCAGCGCGTCGCTGGGCACCGAGGCGATGGGGATCGCGACGCGCACCCGCGGCTCCTCGACGAGCATGCGCCAGTTGACGTGGCCGCCGAGGCTGACGCCGCACGTCATCCACTCGGCGATGCGGCGCTCGCCGCGCGGAAACAGGTACTGCTCGATGTTGTCGATGATCAGCTTGTGGTCCTGCACCGCGCCCTGCAGGAACGTGATCAGGTTGACGAGCACGCCCGGGTTGTCGTACCACCACAGCGGGTCCGGCTTGTCCTTGTCGCGCCGCTTGCCGTGCCCGCGCTGGTCCAGTGTGATGACGATCACGTCGCGTTGCGCGGGAAAGCGCCGGATCTCGCCCACAAGCCCGTGCGCCATGTTGACCATCTGGCTTGCCTTGTTCGCCCAGCCATGGCTCAGAATCTGGTGTCAGCCCCGAGTCGCCACCGTTCGGCCTCACGACGGCGGCAATGTCCTTGCCCGAGCTCTCGATCTCGTCGAGCCCGTAGACATACACCTCCATGTCTCCCAGGTCGACCGTGCGCTGGGAGCACGCCGGATGCCCCAGGTCGAGACTCGGGAAGTCCATGGTGTGCAGGGGGTTCTGGTTATCCTCGTCGGACATCGTGAGCGTGAGTTTGTTGAGGGAGCATGCCGCTCTGGTCACGGTCATAATATGTTCCAAGATCAATGCACCAAGCTGGCGGACTAGCGGCGGTGGAGCGCGCTCGGAAGGTTGTAACCGGTAGCGCGGAGAGCGTGCCCGCGCCTCGGTCCCACGCAATCAAGCACCATGCCCGGGCACCGGAGGCCGAGCTGTACATGCCACCGCCATCACAATAGAGGGATGGATTTCTGTTACCCTGGCGCATGGGCCACTGCAATCGTTCACGTTATAGAGGCTACGAGTAAATGGCAATGTTCCTTCGCCCTTGACTCCGCGGCCGAATCGAACGGCAGTCCGTTCCGCTGACGGTCCATGAGCATGTCGTGGGGTCCCGGCTTCCGTGGGACTGCCGGGCCCCAGATGCCATCGCAATCCATGGCAACGACCAGAGGCCCAGACATGCAGCTCAATGCAGCGAGATCGCTATGTCACGAGAGGTACAGAGCTGGTAGGAAGCTCCCGTTCTCTGGAGCGCGAGGCGCACCGGTAGCAGGCAGTGCGTGTCATCCAGTTACATAAGGTGGAGGTGGGTCCAGCTGACCTAGAGCTCATCGTGCCCGGTGGCTTCAATGGTCTCCTCGACCTCGCCGTCGCCCTCGGTCGTTGCGGCCACGAACGCAACCTCGAGCTTAGACCCTTGCCCTACAAGGCGGTCGCCATTGTGGAATTCCGTCGGGCGCACGTAATACCCCTCGCTCTCGACCAGGCGCACGAGTCCCGGCCCGCCATCGACGCTGCCATCCATCAGGGAGAACGCACCGATACCGCACGTCAACTGGCGGAGCTCGGGGACCTCCTCCTGCTCGCCACCGCGGTCGATGAACAGGGCGCCATCGTGCTCGGCGGGCAGGTAGTGTCCGATCGTATCGACTCGGAGCACAGTCTGCTCCCCGAGGTACCAGGTCACAGAGCGCGCCTCGCGGCTGTACGTCACGCGCACGTCGTGCCAGTCGCCGGGGCTGCGCTCAGCCACGCGGACGAGGTACGTGAAGGACGCATAGTGGTTGGCGGGCGTGCGGGCGAAGGGGAGGCGCTCGTACAGGGCGTACACTGCGTTGTTTGTGAGTGCAAAGTCGAACATGAACGAGCTCTCAAAGTCGCCGTTCACGGACGCGACGAACGCGGGGCGGGGGTCGCCGCCGGGCATGCCGTAGACCTCGCCGCGGAGGCGCGCCGAGCACGCGACCGAAGACCCGGCGTCAAAGCCGGGGTAGCCCGAGGACGCGGTGCGATTCGCCGTCACGAGCCACTTGACGTGGTCGAGGTCGCTGCCCGCCTCGAGAGTGTACGCCGGGTGGCCGTCGAAAGTCCCCGGCGAGACGACCGAGAGGCCGTGTTTGCCGACAGTTGCGAGACCGTCGTTGCCGACAAAGTCGCCCGCTTGGAAGAAGGCCCAGTTTGAGTTAAGGTTGAAGTCGGATGTGAAGACGTCGATCACTGTCGTGTGACCTGCGACGAGGGACAGGAGACCGAGGCCGAGTACCGCGTATCGCATGATTGTTGATTGGTGGGCGCGGTGCCGGAGGGGTGTTGGGCAGAATGGGGCTGTTGCGGGCGCTCATGATGCTACAACGCCAGTGAGGTTCCTCCGACCTTCACTGCGCAGTCAATGAGCTCGGGCCACCAGGTGTATCGCCGCCGCCGCAATGTGCGTCGAGCAGGAGTGCAGAAGCGATCCGAGAGCAACTCAAGAACGCCCAGGCGGTGGGGACCCCATTGTGGCCAGGCCCGGGGCCGGAAAATGGCCGGTTATCGAGCTGCGGGTGCAATCGAGTCCGCGCACACTGGTCACCGAGTTCTATTCGCAGCACTTGCTCTTCGTCCACTGTCTCGGCAGCCCACCGACTCCTGCCGTCACTTCCAATCACATGGCCCTCGTCGACGCTCCCCTCGGTGGGCTGGGAAGATGTGACCTGCGTACCTGCACGGCTCACGCGACCCCCAGCTCAAGCTCCCACCGGGCCACGGTCGGCTAAACCGGAGATCAATCAGCTGATCCAGCTGTTCACCGTCGCCGTGCCGCCGTCACGCTGCCAGCGACCGAGCGCCGCCCTACTTAAGCCACACCCGCCGAGCGTGGCTGGGTCCCCAACGCCATGCTCTCCCTCATTCTCACGACCCTCCTCTCCACCGCGGCGGCCGCGCCCGCCGGCATCGTCGGCAGCACGTACGCCGACGTCTACCCGCCAGACGGCACGACCGTCGACCGCGGCCTGTTCCCCGACCGCACCGTCGTCGGGTACCCGCACGTCACGCGCACGGGCGCCCAGCCGTACGCGATTGTCACCGCCCCCGCCGACCGTTTCCCAAGGGTGCAGCAGCCGTTCGGCCCCGTCGTCCTCCCCGAAGCTAAGGACTCTGAGGGAGGCAAGGGCAACGACAAAGGCAAGGGCAAGGGCAAGGGCAAAGGCAAGGGCAAAGGCAGGGGCAAGGACGAGGTGGGTGGCGAGTGATGCGCATCGCTGACGGTGGCAGACGCGCTCGCCGATCTACGACTGGGGCTACCTGTCGCCGCGCTACAGCCTGGCGGCGGACTTTTTCGGCGCCGACGAGGGCTCGTCGCCCGTTGTGCCGGGGCACTGCCACCTGGACGCCGTGCACCTGCTGTTCCGGCACGGGGCGCGGTACCCGACTGCGGGCGACAACGCCGAGCTGCTGGCGACGCGGCTGCTGAACGCGTCGCAGGCGGGCGGGCTCAAGGCGACGGGCGAGCTCTCGTTCCTGAACGACTGGACGTACAAGCTGGGCTCGGACATTCTGGTGCCGTTCGGGCGGCAGCAGCTGTACGAGCTGGGCGTGCGGGCGCGGGTCGCGTACGGGCACCTGCTGAACGACTTTACGGCGCGCGGCGAGCTGCCCGTGTTCCGGACGGGGAGCATCGACCGGATGGTGGAGACGATGGAGGCGTTCGGGCAGGGCTTCTTCGGGCGCGACTCGGACAAGCAGTTCAGCATGAGCATCGCGATCGAGGAGAAGGGCATCAACGCGACCGTGTACCCCGGCGGCGGGACGTGCCCGAACTCGGACCTCGACGTCGCCGCGAGCAAGTTTGGCATGGCCGAGTTTGTGAACCGCACGTTTGCGGGCACGGCGGCGCGCCTGCAGAAGGACCTGCAGGGGTACGAGATCACGCCGGGCGACGTGCACACGCTCATGTCGCTGTGCTCGTACGAGACGCTCGCGCTGGGGTACTCTGCGTTCTGCCCGCTGTTCACCGAGGCCGAGTTCCTCGACTACCAGTACGCGTGGGACATCATGTTCTTCTACGGCAACGGGCCGGGCGGGCAGACGACGGCGGCGCAGGGCAAGGGCTGGGTGCAGGAGTTCCTTGCGCGGCTGACGCACACGCCGATCGCGGCGTACGACAGCAGCACCAACTCGACGCTGGACGGCAACCCGCAGACGTTCCCGCTCAACCAGAGCATCTACGCCGACGCGTCGCACGACAGCTACATCATGAGCACGTTCACGGCGCTGAACCTGCCGATCCACGGCGGCGCGCTCCCGCTCGACCGCCGCGTCGACGGGCGCGTCTTCATGTCCTCGGCGCTCGTGCCGTTCAACACCAACTTTGTCGCGCAGGTGCTGTCGTGCGACGGCGCCGACGCGCCGCAGATCCGCTTCATCATCAACGACGCCGTCGTGCCCCTCACGCGTTACGACGGGTGCGCCGAAGACGCGCACGGGCTGTGCGCCGTCGACACGGTCGTCGCCGCGCTCCAGAAACGCATGGACGAGATCGACTACACGGCCGCGTGCCGCGGCGGCATCACCAACATCACCGACACGGCCCAGCTCAAGGACAGCAACGGGCTGCCGTACTAAGGTTGTAAGCTAGTCTGATGTAAATGAGCAAACTATGCGGAGGCTGGGACGGGACTGGCCCACTGAACTGGCGCTACGGTACTTACGCATCCAAACCCAAACGAACAAGCAGCATGCTGCACATGGACGCATCAGGCTCGCCGGCAGCCGGCGTACCTCGAACTCGTCGACGCCCACACTATCCTCTAGTGCGCCAGTAGCGCGGCCTAGCTCGGCAACGGCCGCGGCCAAGCCTGCTAGACCGGGGCCGGGGCCGCTAGCGCTTGGCTCCGGGTAAGATTTGGAGCCGGGTCAGCTTTTTCATGCATCCGCCACTGGTGCTGCGTAAATGCGTGCGCTGCGGCTGTCCCAATCTGTCGACAGTGAGCTCTGCTTGCGTCCGGCCGGGCCCCACGCGCGACGCTCGAGCGTGATGTCTCAAGAATACATGCTACTGCGTACAGGGTATCTCTGGTGTGTCTTGCGTGTCCAGTGTCCGTTGCTATGGCTTCTGCACGAGGCTGACGCCGATGCGTGTCGGGTCGACGAGGAGTGCCGAGCCGCCGTACTGCTTCTCGTCTGTGCAGTTTGTGAAAGTGCCGGGGACGAGCATGGCGCCTGCCCAGGCGCGGATGTGGCCGATGTGGCCCGGGGCGACGAAGAACTGTGCGGCGACGTGCGGG
The DNA here is from genome assembly GCA_023630055.1 of Trichosporon sp. PB005A. NCBI lineage: Eukaryota > Fungi > Basidiomycota > Tremellomycetes > Trichosporonales > Trichosporonaceae > Trichosporon > Trichosporon sp. PB005A. The sequence goes on from JAMALZ010000016.1 coordinate 28,650, forward strand.
AGGCGCGCCGCGCCGACGTACGGCTCGCCTACCTCTTTCACGAGCGCAGCGATGTCGGCCGCGACGGCGATGGCGTTGGGCGTCGAGAAGGCCGAGCGCCACTCGGCGCCCGTGTCGCTGGACACGGGGCAGGGGCTAGCGCCGGCACACGGCACGTCGGCGCTGACGGGCGTCCACTTTGTGGCCTGCTCTGCGCGCCAGTCGGAGCGGGGCGCGGGAACGAACTGCGTGCACTGCACGCCTGTGCCTGCTGGAACAGCCACAACCGCGCCGAGGAAGCACAGCGCGAGCGTGAGGAGCGCGAGTACGCCGAGGCGCGGCGGGGCGGCGCGGGTCCCGGCGGAGAACTTGTCGCTCGACGACGTGCGCACCTTGGCGCCCGAGAGCACGCATGTGTCGATGTACTGCCCGCGCGCCTGGAGGCAGGACGCGAGCGCGTCCAGCTTGCCCGTCTCGCACGTCGGGTTCACGTCTGCGCTGATCTGCGAGGTGCAGCACGCCGCGAGCGCGTCCGTCGCGCCCAGCGTCGCGTTCGCGGTGCAGGTGAACAGCATGGCGGTCTGGCGGGTCGAGGGAGGGAGGGTCGGGGTCGGAGTCGAGGTGGTCGGTGGTCGGGAGACAAAGTCGCGCAACGCGGCGCGGCCTATATTAACCAGACCAGCTGCTGGACACGGCTGCCGCCGATGACGATGACGCCGCACTCATGTCGCATGCCCGTGGGCACCCGCGCGGGGCAGCCGGCAGATCAGCCCGCACTGAGCTGCTGAGATCGAGGGATCGGGGCCGCGGGACGCACATGACGAAGAATTGTAGCCGGCCATGGGTCCGCGCCGTGGGCCGTGGGTCGTGGGACGCGCTGCTCATGGCCCATGGCTCGCTCGCGTGCGATTAGCCTCTACGCAGAGTGCGATAGTGCCTCGTAGTGGGCCGCGATCTGGCGCCGCCTTCCGCTTCGGGCAAGTCGCGGCCTGCACCTTGTCTCGCTAAGTTGGCATAGCGCGCACCTCCGGAGCTTAATCGCCGGCCTTTCTTTTCTGTCCGCAGCTTGCACCCATGCCCATGCTCACTCACCCTGCGACTGCGCCTGGCCCCGCCCAGCCGGCGCCGGCTTCTGCTTCGTTCCCATTCTCAGCGGCGTCTCCTCATGGACCCATGCACCGAACATGCAGGGATTGCATCAGCACATCAGCGCCGAGCGCTGGCCAAGCTGCAGGCTCCAAGACGCCGAGCAGTCCGCTTGGACGCCGAGTCTGCGTTGGCGCCGCGCCCTGCAGGACCCACGGCCAGGCGCCCTTCCGCCCGCTGATCTCTCCGCTCTGGGTGGGCCCCCTTGACCCCCTTGCCTCATCGTACCCTCGCTAGCCGGCTACCCGCGGCCCACCCACCCCCAGCCAACCCGGACTGCCCTCACTGGGCACTGGCTCATCGCCCAATGCACACGAGATACCATCTCGTTTCATCCCCGTCTCAGTCTCAGCCGCACCACGCGCACCACGGCCTTCCCTCACCGCAGCAGCCGCGGGGAAGACTGACTGCGAGCGGCACTCACGGACAGCGGGCCGTGCGAGATGACGTCCCCAGGGAGACCCAGCACCGAGCCCCCACGGCCACAGCAGACAGCAGCAAGAATATGACTTCGGACATTCATCAAATGGTGGATACAAAGAGTGGAGAGAAAACATAAACCCTTTTTGTGTACGCATCTAGAGCTTGGCGCTGGGGCCGGCGTTGCCGAGGCCGCCGGCGTAGTTCTGGTTGGCCAGGATGATGTTGCTGTCCATCGCGTTGACCGAGCCGTTGAACTTCATGCCCTTGATGCCCTTGTAGCCCTGCACGCCCGTCGCCTTCTCCAGGCGCGACGCGAGGTCCTCGGAGCACTCGCGCCAGATGGCGATCTGGCGCTTGATGATCTCCTTGTCCTTGACCGTCGACATGTGGCCCGACACCGTGTCGATCCAGCGCTTGCGCTCGCCCTCCGAGAAGACCTTCTCCCACAGGTTGCGCGGCGCGTTGAAGTCGGCCGGCGTGATCTGCGACAGGTACGACACGGCAGTCATCGCGAAGCCGCCGTGCACCTGGTCGAGGTTGACGCGCTTGTCCGAGAACTTGGGCGGGTCAACAGACGGCAGGTAGCCGACGCGCGAGCCCTGGTTGTAGAACGCCATCGGGCCGTCGCGCTGGAACGAGGCACCCTCGTACGCAGTGTGCGGCTGGTTGACCGGCAGCTGGTGGTAGTTGGCGCCGAGACGGTGGCGGTGCGTGTCGGGGTACGAGAAGAGACGCGACTGGAGGACGGGGTCGGCCGAGGGCTCGATGCCGGGCACCATGTGCGAGGGCGAGAAGGCGGCCTGCTCGACCTCGGCGAAGTAGTTCTTGGCGTTCTCGTTGAGCGTCATCTTGCCGATGGTGCGGAGCGGGTAGTCCTTGTGGGGCCAGATGTGGGTCAGGTCGTGGACGTTGATCTGCTTCTTCTCCCAGGCCTCGACAGCCTGCTCGGGCGTCATGATCTGGACCTTGAGGGTCCACGAGGGGTACTCGCCGCGCTCGATGGCCTCGTAGAGGTCCTTCTGGCCGTGGTCGGGCGACTTCTGGGCGGCCTCCTCGTTGGTGAGCGTCTTGATGCCCTGGTCCGAGATGAAGTGGAACTGGGCGTAGACCCAGGTGCCGTCCTTCTTGACGAGCTTGAGGGTGTGGCCGTAGTAGCCGTGCATGTGGCGGAAGCCGTCGGGGATACCGCGGTCGGACATGAGAATCATGACCTGGTGGGCAGACTCGGGGTTCTGGCTGAGGTAGTCCCAGAACATCGTGGCGTCATCGCCGCCGCCAAGGTGAGTAGCGGGGTGGCGCTGGAACGTTAGCTATTGTCTTGAAGGTGCGCGAAAAGCTAGGAATACTCACCTTCTGGGTGTGGATGAAGTGCGGGAACTTGGTGGGGTCGCGGAGGAAGAAGACGGGGGTGTTGTTTCCGACAAAGTCCCAGTTGCCCTCCTCGGACTTGAACTTGACGGCGAAGCCACGGGGGTCGCGGGCGTTGTCGCTCGAGCCCGACTCACCACCGACGGTGGAGAAGCGGACGGTGACGGGGCACTCGGCGCCCTTCTTGAAGAGGCCGGCGATGCAGAGGTCGTCGAGGGGGTCGGTGCAGACCCACTTGCCGTGGGCACCGGAGCCCTTGGCGTGGACGACACGCTCGGGGATACGCTCGCGGTCAAAGTGGGCGAGGAGGCTGGCTGTCAGTGGCTGTGGGGCGCGGCGGCTCGCTGTGTGTTGCTGTGGCTACTCACTCGAGAAGGTGGAAGTCCTGGAGGAGGAGGCCGCCGTTGTTGCCGGCGCGCTGGGACTGGTAGGGGTGGGGGTGGGGTGCGCCGTTGGAGGCGGTGTAGACGGTGTCCTGGCCCTTGGCCTGGCGGTCGGCGTCGTAGGACTTGGGCTTGGGGGTCATTGTGTGTGAGTGTGTGGGAGAAGGGAGATGGAGAGGAAGCAAGAATGGACGATGCGTGGCAATAAGAAGTCTGGCATTGGGTGAGGGGGTCGGGGATAGAGACGGTGGCCCGGAGGAGACAGTATCCGAGCCGACCGATGTGGGAGGGAGGCTCAGTCAGCATTGGGTCGCTCGATTGGTGCACCGGGGGTTGTGGACGCGTCGAGCCCAGCCAGCAGCCAGCAGCTGTATGCAGCTTGCAGCTTGTGAGTGCGGGCACTGGGTGGACTCAAGGCGGAATGGGCAAGGCGCAGCGTCGTAGTGTGGGAACGGATAAGGCCGAGGGGCGCGAAACGACTGGTGGGCGGGGGCTGCGATCGCGACGTCAGCTGACCACCTTCGCCTTTGCCGATCCGCCCTGGCCAATCCGCGCGCGGCGAATCCCCGGAGCTCGGCAACCATCGGCAACCGGAGCTATACACCGGCACTTTGGCGCACCCTCGCGTCTTCCTCCCCAGCTCCCAGGCTGGCCGCATGGTCTAGTGCGCTGCTGGGACCAATCAGGCTGGGGGCGAAATCAAATCAGCCCATGACGCAGTGCCCCCACAACATCGGATTCCATTCGAGCTCCCCATTGGTCCACCGCCGCGCCACGATATCCGCCGCGCCAAAGATATACCTCAGATAGGACGTCCCTTCACTCCTTTTCCCGTTTGCGCGCTGCTTCTGGGTGCGAACCGGATTTGCGTGCGGCCAAACCGGGCAATGCTCAACCTGCGCGCAAATCACACAGAGCCCTCCAAGCCACACCCCGGTCCCATCGGCCGCTGTCCATTGGCGGCTCTAGTGCAGCCACATACCGGGGGCCTGGCGCTTACCCAGCGTGCCAGCGCTTCTTTGGGCACGCGCGATCGCAGCGAACCACAGCAGCCTTAGCCCCCGTCCGGCCCGTCCATACCGCCCAACTGCTTAGCCCGAGCGGATGAGCGGAACGCGGCCTAGACCAGACACGCGAGTGCCAGTGCCTTGCTTCTGGCTGCCTCCTCCACTGCGGGGCCATCGGGGCCCTTGCTCGCGTTCCGTCAAAGAGCTGCTGTCAATTGTCACTCGCTGTCGCAGCGGGCCTGGCCGCCTCCAGCTCTACAGCGTCTGCCGCATCTGCCGCTGTTCTGCCGCGAGTACTGGGGCCCGTGGCCTGGCCACGGGACGCATTCGTGCATCGGACTTGCGGCAGTGCGGCAATGGCACGCCTCATGGGACACGGGATCACCCCACTCCCTGCGCGAGCCTCCACCGCGACCCACCGGCCAGGCAGGGCACCCAAGCCTCCACCGCCCAGCCCCGCCTCCACTGTGGAGCTCCTCCCCATGCCGCGCTAGCGCCTTATCGCAGATCCTCGCGCCATATCTTGGAAATTATCATCGTCCCATATGTCATGTGGTAGCCGTCCATCCGCACGTCCGTGTACACATGCACATCACTGCGAAAGATACAAAGATGCAGCCTTGGTCCGCTTCTCTAGCCTTCCCATCTTTCCACCTCTGCACTTTCATCAACGCACGCAACCCCGCACACGCACACCTTGCACGGTCGCACACCCTCGCGCAACCCGAACCTCGCACCTACCGAGCCCCGAGCCCGAGCCCGCGCTTGCCGCCCCGCCCAGCCGCCACAACCGCCACACCAGGCACTCAACCACCATGGCCATGGAGGACCACGCCGTCGAGCTGCGCAGCCGCACGCTGACCCCGACCCCGCCGCACCAGTGGGCGCAGTGGGAGGAGCTGGGCATGCGCGTCGAGTCCTCAGCGCGCGCGGGCGTGTTCCGGCGCCCGAGCTCAGTGCCCGAGCTGAGCGCGCGGCCCGTCGCCGACCGCGGGCTCCTGCGCCGCATGTCCTCGACCTTCTCGGCCGCCGGCGCCGTCTCCCTCGGCGTGCAGGAGTGGCCGACCGACTGGCGCACCGACTGGGCCGCGCGCAGGTCCTTCGCCCCGAGCAGCGTCGACTCGGTCTCCTCGGTCTCCTCCGTGAGCTCCGTGAGCTCCGTGAGCTCCGTGAGCTCCATGAGCTCGGCGAACTCAGCCGCCAACCCGAGGCGGCAACCTGCCACCAGCCCCGCACAAAAGGGCCAGCCCATCCCCAACGCTGCCCGCCGCGACAGCCTGCACTCCCAGGAGCAGGAGTGCGTCATGGACATGGTCTGCCTCATCTAGCCCCGTCCCACATACACCATCCTCATCTTGTCATAGCCTGTACCACCACCTCATCAGTTACCCCTCCTGTGGCCCGCCCTCGGCGCCTCGGCCGTGTACGTATATCCACCATATAACAATGCATGTGTTGTCCATGTTCACACCGAGACTGCGGCGGGTGCTTCTTGCTTGCCGAACGCCCCGTCAAGGCACACTTGCTTCTCGAACGATCGTCCTTGGCGTGCTTCTGTGCCGATCGACAGGGCTGGATGCTTCTCCTACGACTCTGAACTCCTACGACTATCAACTCGTACGACTATGAGCTCCTCCGGCCATGAACAGAGGATGAGACGCCCCTGGCTCGGCGACACGAGGTACGTCGCGATGCGGCGGTTCGGCGATGAGTATTCGTGAGCGACGCTTTGAGCCAAATGCGCTCCGCAGCTGGCGGCTGGGCCGGGGAGCCGGGAGCCCAGTCACGCCCAGCTTCGGCCGCAGCTCGAACGCTCGCCCTTGCCAGCTCAAGCCGCGCTTCCGCGCTTCACGTTACTTGTCCTTGTCAATGTGCTTGAACGTGAAGACGTGCTGGAGCGGGGAAGCGGGCGAAGCGGCGAAGTGGCGAACGGGGTCTCGGTGGCGTCGCAGGACATTGCTCGAAGAGCGGTCCAGCTTGGACTTGGCAGTTGATGTGATGGATGTTGATGAAAGAACGGCCCATAGGCCATAGGGAGAGAGCGATGTGTCTTGTTTCGCAGCATTACACGTGACGAGCGAGACCCACGAGCTGCGCACGGCAGCACACGCACGGCAGCACACGCACGGCAGCACACGCACGGCAGCACACACAGGGCGCGGGGCGCAGGGCGCAGGGCGCGGGGCGCAGGGCGCGGGGCGCAGGGCCCGGGGCCCGGGGCCCGGCGACGGGTTGGAGCGAGGACAATGATCCCCTCTTAACTCGGCCGTAGTCCAACTTCTGGTTCTGTCACTTTTCCCAGCAGCATCTCCGCCTGCCCGTTGTCCAGTGCTCTCAGAGACAGTTTGTTGCTCGTTTAATGTACATCGTGGGAACGCTTACTACATACACAGACATAGCTCTAAACTAATCTACAATGCGCCGAACACGTCTTCCGCCTCGATCTCGGCAGCAGACTGGACAGTGTCGGTCGCGACGTGGAGACTGGCCATTCCATCGACGACGTTGCGTATCATCCCGACCGGAGGGGGAACAGCGGGCGCACGCCTGGGACCTGCCCCTGAAGAATCATCGCGGCGTGAGGCTGGCCCGGGGCGGTCTCCGCCAGACATGGTCGCGACGCCTGCTTGTCCGCCTGCAGCCCCTCGAGCAGCTCTCCTCCGAGCCTGTTCACGCTTGATGGTCAGAACGTCCGGAGTCGGCGCGGGGCTCGTTGCAGGCGAGGTTGACGGGGGGCGGTATGCGAGGTCGTCTTCCGTCAGCCTCTTCGTTCGAGGTGTCGACTGCGGGGTTTCGTGGTAGGCTCCGGGACTGGGCCTCTGCCGGCGCGTGCCCTCTGGGCGGTCCTGCAGCACGCGGAGCGTGTCTCCTTCACGGGCCCACTCCTTTGTGATGAGCTCGTCGCCGTCCACATCCGCGAAATCGATGTCGTACACGCGGGACGAGGGCGGGAGGCCGGGCATAGGGATCAAGTTCTCGTCCTCCGTATCGATGAACTTCTGCCGACCGAGGGCGAGCATGTGAACCCAGTCGGGTGAGTCGTCTTCGTTAACAAACAGATCTGAGAACTCGACCTCTGTCATCGGTTGGTTTTCCTTCAGTCCAGCAAACAGGTGCTCGTTTGCTCCCGAAAGGATGCCTGGGTTGCAGTCCGTAAGGGGAACGTGGGCTGCAACCTCCACCACGAAGAAGAGGAACCGCCACAGGTAGGGCGAGATTTCCATCTCCTCCTCGACTTCCACCCCGTCCTCGGCATCGGAGACCAGCCGAAATTTCAGCCCAATGATGCCATTGTCACTGATGAGCCTGCAGCGGGCCGCGAGTCTCTTGTCCTTCATCTCCTTCCCGGCGAGAAGCACAGCGCGCGTCAGGGCCCGGTGGCTCTTGAACTCGGCGTAGCTGAGGGTTTGCCCGGCATGGATCAGGTTGCAGGGCTGGCCAGGAGGAGGCTGGTAGGCGAGGGCCACGTCGAGGCGAGCAGTCCACGTGGAGCGGTCGGTCTCACCATGGTGCACTCCCCGAACGACGACCTCCGTGAAGACAGTCGCGAACGGTCTAGCGCGCTTGGAACGACCGCGATCCTCGGTTACCTTGCACGGCTTGAACGCATCGCTGATCTCGAGCACAGCCAGGACGGGCGACCGGGCGATCTCGCAGACCTGGTGCACAATCTCGTTCTCGCAGGAGAGCCGGGATCGTTGCATGATGTCTTGTCGCTGTGGATCCGTTACCGCTTGAAGATGGTTCTCCACCCAGGCAGGGCATGCGGTGTTGTCGATCTTGCAAAACTGTCGGGGCGTCAGCTGTGTGGGCCGGTGCCAATCTTGTGTCATGATACTTGCGAAATCCTCGAAGATCTCCTGCATCCTGCTGCTTCGGGAGCGTTTGAAGGGTGCAATGCGCACCTCCGAGTTTGGACACGAGTCGAGGAAATCAATGACCACGTTCTTCAGCTTGTGCGTGAGGGGGCGAAGAGGTCCGTCTTGGAAGTGACGAGGCGGGTCCCGGTGGCGCCTGAGGACTTGTCCAAGAGAAGTAAACGGCTTTTGTTGCGTGTTAGTCATCGTGGGCGTTGCGATGAAGTGTTAGGTGTGGAGTGGGGGGTTGTAAGTTCTGAAGAATGGGTCGTAGAAAGTGTTGGAGGTACTCAGGCTCCTGGACATTACCAGCGAGCTGCGCACGGCAGTTAGTGCAGCAAGGAGTGTATAGGCTAAGCTGTCTCTAGGCTCTAGGCTCTAGGCTCTAGGCTCTGGGAGATGATGGGAGAACGGCGGGGGCACGGAGAACGACAGCTGCTAAGCTGCAGTATGTATACTGCATAGTGCCATGGCGGTGCCGCGGCTGCCACTACGGTACGGTGGACTTGGCCTGGCCTGGATCCCCTGAATCCCTACTGAACATTGAAAATGGCTGTAGCGCTGTTCTGCCGCCATACGCCATACAGCTCGGTAGCTCGCTAGCCATCCATCGCTAGCATCGGCTAGACCAACGCTTGATACCCTGCTGCAATCCGCTGCATATGCACGGCCTATGTCTTGAGAGCAAAACATGCATCGCCAGCCCCCTGGTGCCTACGACCGCCAGCCAGTGATTAGGCCATTGGGACTAGGCGTTCATACACAAACACACATTAAGCTGACCCACCTCGGCACGATCGGCACCACGTCATTTTGATATATTTACCGTCCGGTACCGAGCCCGAGCGTGCACGGAATCATAACAAACAACCACGCTCACGCTCCCCAGTGTTGCCGTGCATCATCTTCTCGCTCCTCTCTCCTCTCTCTCCTCCCTATTCTGTCCCAACCATCCTTCCAACATGGGCACCCACACCGAACAGTCTACTCGCTTCAGCGACAAGTTTGAGCGCCCAACCTCAAGCTTCCCCCGCACAAGTTGGCTCGATCCCGTCAGCTGCCCTCCTTTCCACCCCTCCGAGACCGCCAACGAGGTGGTTTGGGCTGCGAAACAGGCAAGCCGTTGCTGGGCCCGCTGCCTCGGACAGACTGTGGGCAACATGCGCCAATTCTCGAGACCTCCCCTGCCAGATGTCGTCGACGCTGTGTGTTTCAGGCTCGCCGTTCTGGACAAGATCCTCGAGGGGTGAGTCGCCAACATGTCTTGCTGTCCGTGGAATGCGCTGACGACACCCATACAGTCTGGAGCACTGCCATCTGGAGCAGATCGAACGACGTCCCAGACACTCGTTTACCTGGTCCGGGTACATCCACAGGATCGAGAACTGGGCAGGCCAAGTCTACGGATGGGTACGTCGCATGAACACGCCGGCGATCCATCGCCTGGCTCATGGCTCATGTGCACGCTGACACTCCAGGCCAAGTCCGCACTGCCACCCGACTCGCCCCCGCCGCCGCTCCTGGATGACATCGCACCGTTCCTCTTCTCGGCGCTCGTGACCTTGTCACACGTCGTCTACATTGATCACCGACCGCCCAGCCACGCCATCTTCTATCGTCCAGGTGTATCTCCGTCAAGTTCAACTGCCCTGCTCAAAGAGCTGTCTGTCGATGACTTCGGGCGCTTCGCGGGCAGGTACTATGGCTTCCGGTCTACCGAGTATCACGTGACAGTCGATGGCGAGCTCGTCGGAACGCCCCACGTTGTGCCAGCCGAACCGGTGCCCGATGAACTCAAGCCACCCATGCCCAAGTCAACCGTCACCCGGCGGAAGACTCGCCTCGCGGCCGGCGCACCACGCAGTCCTCTCAGAGCTCTGCCCTCGGCCTGCAACACCCAGTCGCCTTCCTCATCCCCGTCTCGAGCTGTTCTGAAGAAAGGACAGCATTAGCGCTGCTTGATGTCCGTACAGTCTGTTTCTCAAGCGATCTTCGGCCAGTCTGTCCTCAGGCAGACACTGCCAGCCCCCCTCCCCTGTAGCATGATGATCCGTAAGCGCTCAAATATGTATCGATGACTTGTGCAAAGGACAACCGTCTCTCTCTTGTTGTGCATCCCGGGACCCTCATGTGGCCATGGCCGGTTGGCAGATGCCGTGCATGCAATCAGCCATGTTCTCGGCCCAGGCGCCCGGGCACGACGTGTGTGCCTGCACTGCCCCTCGATCCCTCGATCCTCAGGCTCGGCGCGTGACGGCGACGCGGCGTCGCAAGCACGCCCCGTACCTGAGCACGACGCGCGGGGTATATATGCCGCGCGAGGCGTCAGCGTCCTCACCCCAACGACGATGCCCGACCCCGCCCCGCAGGATCCACAAGACGACGCCGCGGTGCCGCCCCTGCACTCGCCCGCGGTGCAGGCGATCCTGGGCGCGCCGCCGCCGCTCGCGTGCCACTTCGCCGAGCCGGCGCGCATCCTCCCCATGGCGCGCTTCATGGTGACGGTCGTGGAGCAGTGGGTCGCGAGCTACGTGCGCGTGCTGGCGGCTCTGGACCGGGTCGTGGCCGCGGCGGACGCGGAGAGCGGGGAGGGCGCGGACGCGGACGCGGCAGCGCAGCGCCTCGCGCGCCGCGTGCAGGCCGAGCTCCTCCCGCCGTACTGGGCCGGGACACGCATCATGGTCGCGGCGTGCGCGGGCAACATGCCGCAGGACCGCGCGCGGCTCGAGGCCGCCGTCGCCGACGCAGTTGGCGCAGACAAGGCCCGCGCCGCAGAGCAGCTCACGCAGTTCGACGGGTACATGCGCCGCCTAGCGCGCGCACAGGAGACGGCGAGGGACGTCGAGGCGCAGATCGAGGAGGCGTACGAGGCGTACCAGGAGGATCAGGAGGAGCACACGGACGCGCACCCGCCCGACGCCGGCCGCGAGGCCGTCACCGCCACCGCTGCCGCCGCGATGCAGTTCGAGATGGACGAGAAGACGTGCCGAGACGTGTTCCGCCGCCTCGCGGCAGAGGGATGCAGGTGCGAGCGCTGCGGCGCAGCCCTCGGGTCCCAGGCGGCGGGCGGGCAGGCCGGGGCTCGGTAATCTGTAGAGGAGCCGGCCTATGCATCCCATGTAGACAGCATCCGCCGCTGCCGCCGCCAGCGACGTGCAGCGACGTGCATCGACGTGCCTGCACTGCCCCGCTCGTGTCTCGGCCCGTGGCGAGGACGAGTAAGCGCAGGTGCGCTGTGCCTGGGCCTACACGGGGGGTACAAGTATCGCGTCTGACGGGCATCGGGCCGCCATCCCCCGCATCGGCCATGATCCACTCCCCTCTGCAGAACGACGCGAGCACCGAGGCCCCCGACACCGCGGTCCCCGACCTGTACTCGGACGGCGTGCAGGCGGTGCTGACGCAGTCTCCGCGCCACGCACTCTCCTGCCGCTTCGCTACGCCGGCCGCGATCCTCCAGATGGCGCGCTTCATGGCCGTGCTGGCGGAGCAGTGGGTGGAGTGCTACGTGCGCGTTGGACGCGCCCTGGGCCAGATCGCCGCGGCCGACCTGGCGGCGACGCAGCTAGTGCACCAAGTGCAGGACCTGGCGTGGCAGTACTGGACGAAGGCCCGGCTGCTGCCCACCGTTTGGGCGGAAGCCGTGCCGGAGACTCGCACTGTGCTGGAGAGGGCTGTCGCCAGGGCCGAGCCGACGGGTAAGGACGCGCAGCACGCACGCGAGCAGCTGGCCGAGTTCGACGGGTGGATGCGCCGCCTCGAGCGAGCCGGGAGGAAAATGCGCGACGTCGAGGACCACGTCAGGGCCGGCTCAACGAACAAGGGCGCCGCGGGCGCCGCGGGCGCTCAGCCAAAGGTGGACGCCCGCCCCCAGTCCATCCGGGCCGTGCAGGACGCCGTCTTCGAGTTCGAGCGGGACGAGAACCACTGCAGCGCCGTGTTCCTCTTCCTCATGGCCGGCGTTTGCCAATGCGAGGGGTGCTGTGCCAGGCGGCGCTGACCTGCTGATAGAGCCCTGTATGTGATGCATCTCTAAGTCTACAACGTGCATGTTACAGCCTCGCGTCGCGGCCCGAGTTGGCGCGCGCCCACTCGGCGTAGAACGCGTAGCTCTCTGGGTTCTCGACGCCGGCAAAGTTGATCTTCTCGAGCGGGACGCCGTTCAGGAGCTTCTTGACGGACGGCTCGACCTTCTTCCCGCTGCCGGTGAGGGGCACGGCGGGGCACTGTGTGACGACGGCGGGGACGTGGCGGTTGGAGAGCGCCTTGCGGATCGCCTGCTTGATGCGCCCCACGAGGTCGGCCGAGAGCGGCGCGTCGCCGCGCGTCTTGAGGAAGAGCACGACGCGCTCGTCGTTGTTCGGCAGGCGCTGCCCGACCGCGAGCGAGTCCTCGACCTCGTTGGCAAAGTCTTTCTCCAGGATGAAGTACAGCTCCGAGGAGCCGAAGCGCACGCCGCTCGGGTTGAGCACGCCGTCGGCGCGCCCGATGACGGTCCAGCCGCGCGTGGCAGGGTTGACGCGCACGGCGTCGTTCATGTTGAGCATGGGGGGATTGCGCGAGTCCTCAAAGTACGCCTCCTTGTAGCGCTTGCGGTCGGGGTCGTCGACAAAGTGGTACGGCATGTTGGCGAACGGCTGTGTGAACAGCAGGATGCCCTCCTCGCCGACGAGCGGCTTCTGGTTCGCATCGGCCGCGATGACGCTGACACCGAGAACCGGCGTCTGCAGCTCGCCCTTGTACGCCGGCAGCACGGGCGTGCTCTGCAGGTACGAGCCACCGAGCTCTGTGCCGCCCGCGGCGTTGTTGACGAGCAGGCGGTTGAGCTCGCGCGCGCAGAAGTCGTACACGTCGCCGGTTACGGGCGCGCCCGTCGTGTAGAACTGCTTGAGCGAGCTCAGGTCGTGCTTCGCGCCGGGGCGCACGCCCGCCTTGTTCAGCGTCTGGATGTAACGCGGCGACGCGCCCAGCTGCGTCACGCGGTACTTGTCGATCGCGCGGAACAGCACGTCCTGCGGGTGGAACGGCGAGCCGTCGAACGCGACGATCGTGCCCCCGTTCACGCTGAACATGATGTGCATGTTCCACACGATCCACCCCATCGTCGCAAACTGGATGTAGCTGTCCCGGTAGTCCAGGTTCAGGTGCAGCGTCACCACGACCCGCCGCATCAGGTAGATGCCGCCGCCCGGGCCGTAGATGCTCTTCGGCTTGCCCGTCGTGCCCGACGAGAAGACGATCCAGATCGGGTGGCTAAAGTCGCCGCGGTAGAAGTCGATCTCGGCCGGCGCGTCCGCCCCGCTCCGCATGAAGCTCGCCCAGTCCCAGCTCTTGACACTCGGCGGGTAGCCCTCGAGCGTCTCGGGCGCCGGCTGGCGGTCCTTGGCCAGCTGGCCAAAGGTAACGACGTTCTTCAGCTTGCCCGCCTTGGCGATCTCGTCGACGACGGCGCGCGCGCGCTCCGTGATCGAGTGCTCCTTGCCGGAGTAGCGGTACTTGTCGATCGTGAAGAGCACCTTGGGCTTGATGATGTCGTACCGGTCGACGACGGCCTTGACGCCGAACTCGGCCGGCGTGGACGAGAAGATGGCACCGAGCGACACGGTCGCCATGAAGATGATGAGCATCTCGCACGACGTCGCCGCAAACGACGCGACAGAGTCGCCCGGCTGCACGCCCATCTTGCGCAGCGCGTGCGCCGCGACCCGCGCCTCGTGGTACAGGTCGTAGTAGCTGATGCGGCGCATCTCGACGGGCTCGTGCGGGTCCGCCGCCGCCGGGTCGCCCTCGACGGTCGCGATCATTGCCCACTTGTCTTTCCGGAGCGCCGACTCGGTCCCCAGCAGGATGTTCTCGGCGACGCTGCCGTCAGCTCCCGCACCGAAGGTCGCGCGACTCACTTGAACTTGGCGCCGGGGAACAGCTGCTGCGGCTCGTCCATCGGGATGCCCTCGACAAAGGCCGGGCCGTCGCCGCGCTCGCCAATCAGCTTGAAGTAGTCCCAGCAAAAGTCGAGGAACTCGTTCGTGTTCTTGGTGCTCCAGTCGTGCAGCGCCCACCAGTCCTGCAGGTCGTAGCCGTAGCGCGCGTTGACGGCCTTGCGGAACTGCTCGACGAACGGCTCCTCGTCCTCGTGCGGGCGCCGGTCTCCGGGCTTCCAGTAGAGTTCGGGCTTGGACATGGTGCTAAAGGATGTGAGGGAGTGTCGACGACTTGGCCTGGAGAACAAGGCGCAAGAGCTATATACCGCCGAAGTGCGGAGAGGCCGGATGCGCATGTCGGCCTTTGCCGAATCCCGAGGACCGTCGGCAATCCCCCACGGCCGAGAGCTCACCGAGATTACGAGCAGCGGACATGGCGTGCACACGACTTCCGTCCCGTGCGTCGGCTCGTCCGCTACTGCTGCGCACTCTCAGCCATGCATGCACGAGTCTAAGAATGTGTGTTGTAGACGTCTGCAAGCAGGTGGAGGAGCATATGCTTGTGTGCACACGAAAAGGAGAGACCGCCCTCGGCACCATTCGAGCAGCCAAGGCGGCACCCACCGCTGGTCCCGCAGGTCAGTCACCCTGCACCCTGCCCACCAGACGTCTGTTCTGAACCTGCAATTGTCCACGGCGCAAGGTGTCTGCACGACGCATGTCAGCCGCTGCTCCATCCCAGTTATCGAGGAATGGTCTGCGTACATGCATAGCTGTGCCTGAGCCCGCAGCGGAGAGCACTTCCGCTGCCTGGATGGCCCGGGGCCTGGTGGGGGTCCGGAGAAGTGTGGGGACGCGATGGTGAGAGCGGAATGCGCGACCAACTCTGCTCCGGAGGACCGAATTCCTTATCTCCACGGATAAGTCGGGGTGACTGAGAGGGATGGCCGTGCTGGCTGCACGATCGCACGAGTGTGCGGCGACGACGTGCACTTGGCACTTGCCGATTCCCGAAAGCCAACGTCTGCCGGATCGGCAGCCAGCTCTCCGTATTGGGGTCACGTGATGCCGTCCCGTGCCTGCGACCTCCACCGTCCCGGAACCACCGACCTCTCGACGTCCCCTCGCTCTCGACCTCGGTCTACTCTGCGCCGTCCTCCGAATCACTGTCGCTTACATGGCCCGAGGTGCAATCTCAGCTATGACTTTTTCACGCCCTTCTCCCGTCACGGACGACCGCTGGCGGTGATCGGACTCGCTCGCTCCCCAATTTCCAGCATGAATCGCCTTGCTCCCGACCTGTGTCCGAGCCCTCAAATGGCCTCGTCACGACCAGCTGCGCCTCGCTCGCTCCGCGTCTTCCGCCGATTGACGTCCTCGCCACAATACAGCCTCCAAGTCAGCATCCGGCATTGATACAGCACTGTTTTGGACTGCTGAAAGGATGTTTGTGCTTGTCACCGTCTGGTCTGAGACTTTCGGCAGAGACATATACGGCCGCGAATGGCACCGCCGAGGCCCGTGCGCGTTAGCACTGCTTTGTACTGAGATGGGCCCGGGAAGCATTCACCAGGGTTGGACCCTTCCAGTTCGAGGCATGGCTCACGCGCCGCTCCAGCGCGATCCAGCGCGCCGAGACGCGCTGCACTAGGGGTTCATGTCGCAGATCCCTTTTCGCGCTTCTGGCAGCCCACTGCGTACGTGCGGATGCGTATTCTTCTCAGGACGCCTTCTGTTGCCCGCTTCCTGCTATCCTGCTCCTGCTCCTGCTCCTGCTCCTGCTCCTGCTCCTGCTCCTGCGCTTTTCATGGCGCGTGCCGAAGCACGCGCTCGGAAGAATTATCGGCGCCAGGAACACGGCCAGATCCCTTGCCAATTGAGTGCTCAGCCGGCAACTCTGTTCGAGCCCGACACGTCCTCCGACAACCACTCCGCGCCCCAACCCAACTTTGTCCTCCCGCTCGCCCATGTTGCCAGCCAAGACCGCACACAAGCATGCCATCAATGTCAGGACCAGAAGCCCGCAGGCAGGCGGGTGCCTTGCCCTGCTTCTCTTCTGTCCTGACAGTCAAGTGCCATCTTCGTATCGCCAAGCTCAGCGTGCACATCGACCACGGCCACTCGATATAAAGATGACAGCACCATGAGCTCCGAGAACACCATTCTCTCCTTATCAAGGTTCGACAGGAACGACCGACGGTGCCGAACACCATGCGGCTGACTCTGTTTGCGCTCTTTGGCGCGGCCAACGCTCTCCCGCGACTGCTCTTATTCCCCGATCTCCTGAATCTGCCGGATCTCTTCAACCTCTCTCCATCAGACTCGGCGAGCTCGCTTGCCGCCTCCTCTACAGCAGGTGGTAGCTCTTCATCGCCGTCACCGCCATCACCATCGCTCAGCAATGCCTCGCCGCCGCCATCCCCTGCCAGCAGCAATGCCGACCCATCCCCATCTGCGACCGGCTCGGCCACAATCTCGATGCCGGATCCGGCCGAGTCCAGCTCGCTCCGGGCAGCTGCCTCCTCCCTCGGTGCCCAGGGTGCTTCCGCCGTGACCTCGGCGCCAACAGGATACCCGACGCTGACCGGCGGCGCGGCGCCGACAGACCCAAACACCGCGCCCCTCCCGGAGGTGACGGGCACCAAGTTCTACAGCATGCCCCTGCCGGTGCCGTTCAAGGAGCCTGCGTTCCCGGCGTGGGGAGCGTTCTTCTCGTACTCGCAGGCGCCGATCCCCTCCGAAACCATCAAGGTGAACCCGGCGGTCTTCACCGCATCGCTCGGGTCGCAGGAGGACATCAATCAGTCGCCGCAGGTGCGAGAATACGAGTTCAACCTCGGGTACGCGGCGGGCTGGCCGTCGGGGTACCTGCGGCGGATGGCTGTGATCAACAACCACTTCCCGGGGCCGCTGATAGAGGCGAACCAGGGCGACCTGGTGCGGATCCGCGTCAAGAACAACCTGGACCACCCGCAGGCGATCCACTGGCACGGGATCCGGCAGAACGGGACGAACGAGATGGACGGGGTGCCGGGCATCTCGCAGTGCCCGATCCCGCCCGGCGGCGAGTTCACGTACGAGTGGACGACGGTGAACGAGGTCGGGACGTACTGGTACCACTCGCACTACGGGAACACGCTGGCGGACGGGCTCGTGGGCGGGATCGTGATCCACAGCCGCGACGACCCGCTCAAGCAGGGCGTCGACTACGACGAGGACCGCGTCGTGTACCTGTCGGACTGGATGAACGACCAGTCCGAGGTGATCATCGCCGAGGAGGAGAACATGCTGCTGCCGTACCGCGGCATCCCGTTCGTCGCCGAGCCGGACGCGGCGCTGATCAACGGCATCGGGCAGTGCAACTGCGCGGGCGCGCAGCGCGGCGTGCCGTGCGGCATCAACGAGCCGGCCGAGATCCGGCTCGAGCGCGGCAAGCGCTACCGCTTCCGCCTGATCAACCACGGCGGGCAGGGCCTGATCCGCTTCAGCGTCGACGGGCACATGCTGCGCGTCATCGAGGCGGACGACCTGCCCGTCAAGCCGCTCGAGCTCACCGAGATCCCCGTCGGCAGCGGGCAGCGCTACTCGGTCGTCGTCACAGCCGACCGCGGCGCGCCCGGCGACGCGTTCTGGATGCGCGCCCGCGTCGGCACGTACTGCATCAACCCGCTCGCGACCGTCAACGGGCACGGCATCCTGCGCTACACGGACGCGCAGGGCGGCGTGCCGGCCGGCACCGAGGGCAGGGAGCCGGCGACGACGCAGTGGCCCAACCTCAAGATCCCCAACATTGCGCTCTGCCGCGACCTCGACGAGGAGGAGGACCTGCAGCCGCTCGTGCCGAACGAGGTGCCGGGCAACGCGCGCCAGAGCTGGGTGCTGGACGCGCTGTTCGGCGTCTTCGTCCACCCGACCAAGTACACGCCCATGATCGGCTTCGGGATGAACGGCATCATGTACAAGAACTACATCAACAACCCTTTGCTGCGGCGCGTGATGGACGGGCTGTCGATCGGGGGGCGCAACGAGGTCGCCGCGGTGAGCTTCACGGCGGACGGGGGCAGCGCGGACATTGTGCTCAACGTGCTGGACCCGCCGCCGATCGGCCATCCCTTCCACCTGCACGGGCACCCGTTTTACATTGTGGCGCGCGGCGTCGGGCGCGTGTCGCGCCTGACGCTGCCGTTCATCCGCAAGAAAAGCCGCAACGCCATCAAGCGCGACACGCTCATGGTCGGCCAGTGGAGCTACGCCATCATCCGCATCCCGCTCAACACGCCCGGCGTCTGGCCCCTCCACTGCCACATCGGCTGGCACCTCGCCAGCGGCAAGATGGCCGCCGTCGCCGTCGGCCCCGAGAAGGTCCGCGGCTTCAACAGGCCCCAGGCCTGGGAGGACCTCTGCAAGGGCACGGACCCGAACCAGCTCGGCCCAGGGCGCAGGAGCAGGATCTTCGCAGAGTGGGAGCAGTGGGCCGCCGCAGTCAACGGATCGAGCGCAGAGGCCTACGGCGACTGGGGCAACCACGTGCTGAAGCCGTAGTGGTGGTGCAGGCAGAGCGCAATCGCTGCAGTGTACTATATTAATGTGAACATCTTCGGTTCAACCTCCCTGTTGCACGCTACTGTTCGGGAGAGAGCAAGCAAGGGCCCTACACAGACCTGCCCTTCAAGCGCACACAGGTCGGGGACGTCGCTGTCATCCTGAGGAGAGGGGCTGATCATGGCCGATGCTGGGGATGACGGCTCGGTGCAGCAGACGCGGCTGCAGTGCACCTGCGCTTACATTCCCTCGCGGGGCAGACACCACAGAGACAGCAGGATAAGCTTTGATTGGAACCGGTATTAATGCATGGGTGGCATCTCTCCGCTCCAAGCTGTGAACAGCGGTCCGGCTTGTTCCACAACCCCCTCCCCTAATTCAGGTGGCGTTTTTCCATATGAATCTTGCGCCGCTTCGGTTTCTCAGCCTTGCGTCTCTCCGCGTTGCGCTCCCACTCCTCCACGTCTACGCCCTTGCGCCTCCATATCTCCCTCCGCCTCTCCGGATCCAACAATACCTCCAGGAACTCTTCTTGTCCGTAAAACTCCCACAGCCGGATTCGGATCCGCGTCTCGAGAGCAGCGCGCAGCTGGATTGTCTGCTCGGTTGACATGTCGACTTGCGCCACTCCAGGGTGCGTGCCGAGCCGCGACAGCTGTCTGCGGGAGCCCCGGACCCAGCGAAACGTCCAACACAGGCCGTACGTAGGTAGGTGGACATGCACCCAGGATCTCGTGTCGATGCAGCAGCGAGCGCAGAACTCACCCCGGAACATGGGAGATCTGCCCCACACTGCTTGCGGAACCGGCGCTGGCAGTTCCGCGTGGTGATCGGAGACTCTGGTAGGGCTCGCGGCCTGTGCTTCAGGTTGGGCGGACGGGTTTGGCGGGCCGTGCGCCGATGGTGGGGCTGTTGCGGCTTCGGAGCTGCGCTCTTTCGGCTTGGAGGCATGTCCTTCATCCGATAACGAGGAATGCTTCAGCAGAAGCGTGGCTTCCTGGAGCTCCATCGTCTCTTCTGCCCTGTTGGGTGCAGCCCTGGCGAGAATGATACCTCTGTTTGCTATAGGGACCTGCTGGGAGCCTGAGGCGGACGCCTCGCTTGCCCCTGAGGGTTCGCAGACGGGGACGGCGATGCTCGGTGGGCGGGGCAGGCCGACCTGGTGGAAAGCCTCCTCAAGCGCGCCATCAAGAGCATTCGACAGGCGCTTGTGTTTCATGTGGGCCGTCGCTGGCATCACTCGCGGTTGTCCGGTTTGTCGGTACCTCATGGTTGTCGCCCGGTCTTCTATGTAGTGAAGGAACGCCGCCCCATCCTCTCCGTACGCCGCAGAGACGCAGTCGTGCTCCCGGGGGTAGTGCACGTGTACGAAGCCGGCCGTGACCCTCCTTCCATGAGCATAGCACAACTCGCACTCAACTGGACGTGGGGTGTCGACCGATGCCGTGTTGCGCTCGGATCCGGATCTCTGGGTGGCTTGCATGGTCGACAGCGGTGGGGAGGAGGATATCAACAGTCAGTTTCCTCACTGCTTGCGACCATAGCTGAGTCGCCCTGCCGAAATCTCTGAGCCGGACATCGCGCCGTCCGCGGAGGGCTGACCGCATCCCTAGCGGTAACTGCGTGACAGAGCCGACGATACTCCTTTCACGCGCTGAAGACGCCTATTTATTTCACAGGACAGAGTTTGGGCACTCGGACCTCCCATCAGGCACAGCACACCGTATGAGCGCGTCTCTGGCAGTCCAAGGCACAAGGCTGACGACGAACGGAATACGATGCCTTCAGGTCCGACCACATGCATGGGACGAGACAGTCCCAGCTCTGCGGACCTCGACGAGTGCTTCATTGTGACAGGTTGCTTCACTGTAACGGGATTGAGGTTGGCCAGGCAGGGTCGCTACCCAAACAAAACGTCCTCGTAAGAGGTACTCCGTCCGCCGGGCTCATCGACCTTAATCCCCGAGATTGCAGGCGCTGTTGCCGAGGCCGACAGTCGGTCACGTGGCACGCTAGCTGGGCTCGGTGGAGGTGGAGGTGGGGGTACAGGAGGGGATTCCTCGACGGCGAGTTGTCCATCGGTCTCGCCTGAATTCGTGTCGGACTGCAGTCAGCAGTGCTTCATCTGGCATTGCTCTCTGGTAAGTTGTGCTCCTGCACAGCATACAGCTCATCCGACCTCAGCAAAATGGCTGCATTCTGGCTGGTAAATGCCTGCTGAAGAAGGGAGCGGCCCAACGCATGGGGCATCGCCAGGGATGCTGGGAATAGCGTGAAACCGGCCCCCCTTGCGTCACTCGTTAACAGGTACTCATGCGAACTGATCAGGCCAGGCCAGCTGAGAGCAGTTGTTGCAATCTATCACCGAGCACGGCGTGGGGCCGGTCGGAGATCTTGGATTGCGCGAGCATCACCTGCACCGCACGTCTGCAGCAAGTCGCTTGGCCTCTTCAACATCTCACCATCCGCGACACGCTACCGTTATGGCCGACCCCGGCGGTTTGGAATCTCCGAACGACGTCGAGCCCGGGATTCCGGGACGGAGCCAGGACAGAGAGCCGCTTCGCCTCGCCCAGCCAACGCGGCCGGGCCAGTTCGCCATCGATTACTCTGATGACATCCCCAGGCTCTCGGCAGCAGAGTACCACAACACCCCTGTCGAGTGCGAGCTATGCTTCTGGCATGAGCGCCATGCTCTGAGGTCGTTCTGTCACATCCACAACGTCGAATTCGGGGACTGCTTCACCTTCGGTCCCTCTGGGAACCGGCCCTGGCTCGACTACTCCGAGGACACGGCCAGCCTGGCGGCGAGAACGGCGGCTAGCCAGTCTCCGGCGGTTCTGCTTCATGTGATGAGGCGCCAGAATGTTCTCGCCGCAAGAGTCATTGACTCTCTCCGCCATGCGCTGGCCTACTGTAGAGAGCGGCGGGCGCCGCTAACAACGCGGAGGGTGTTCGACCCGCGCCCGCCGGCGCCTACGAGCCCTCCCCCGCCTTCGCGATTCCATCCGTCTGGACAAGGTCGGCTGCCGATGTGGGCCGGCCGCGCCTGCGACCACTGCAGCCTGAGCGACGACTACGGGTCGTACGTCCACATTCACATGCCGGAGCGGGGGCTGTGCTGGACGTTTGGGGAACGCGGGGATCAGGTCGTCTCGCTCCCTGGGCCATCTCACTATCCATTGGCGAACGGGGAGACGGATGAGGACAGACTACGTTTGCGTACCTGGCTCGAGTATACGACGAGGCACGCGGTCACGCTTTTCTACGCAGAGCAAAACCACCTGGCCTGGCACAGGCGAGCGTGGCGCCGCAAGCTGAAGCAGGAGGAGCGGGATGGGGTGGAGCACCCCAGTACCGGCGAGTCGCACTGGACGGAGGACGGCCAGTGGAGACACCGTTGCTGTCATCCTGACAGGGTGATCGATCTGGGGTACAAGGCCGTTCGCAACTTTAGATCGTGATGCATCGACTGAGTAACTGTAGTACCCAACGTGCAGTTACTGGATCATCTAACATGCTACGATCATCTACCTCCTTGTGCTGGACTGGCTATGAGTCAATGGCCTCTCGAACCGGCTGTGCTCCGTGTAAGCTGCTTCGCCGACCGTGGGTATCCGACATCAAGCTCACTCCATCCACTCCGATTGTCTGTCACTACTGGGCAAGGTAGATGCCATGGGACCGAGTCTGAAGCACTTCGCTCTGAACTGCTTGCATACTGCAATCTTGCCGGAAGCCTTCTTCTGGCACAGCCAGACTCGCGCCGGATTGAAGGCTGACGTACTGTAGTGCGTGAAGAAGTGCAGGTCGAGGTGAAGGATGGAGGTGGAAGGTGGAGGTGGAAGGTGGAGGTGGAAGGAGGAGGTGGAAGGTGAAGGGTGAAGTGGAAGGTGAAGGCAATCGAGATCTTATCTGACCACAACCGCCTACTGCAGTGTCGCGTCGTGCACCGCTAGCGTCGTTTTCAGTCGACACGACAGCATCATCATCGCGGGTTCGAACAACTTCCGTATGGTTGCTGTCGAGGGGGTTTCCGCCAGGAATCGATTAGAAACCTGGATCCGAACTCAAGGGGGTATAGTAGGGCGTTTGAAGCGGCGCAGGCGGAGCAACTACAGACATGCCAGTACTGGAACTGCCGTGGCAACCCCTTCTCCATTCTATACACTGGCTGTAGTCGGGTCCTGCCAACTCCTCCGACTGCTGCTGGAATGTGTGCAGCACCAGAAAAGCTGCTGCCATTCACCTCGCTGTAGTGGTTATCCAGAGCTTGGCGGATGTTGCTTTCGAGCGCGGAACGTATCTTGATTAACACTCTGTCTTCCAACCGTTTCGAACCCCGACGATCGGGGTACATGCCTAGTCGTGTGAGAGGGCGCTGCAGATCAGGCTCCCAGCGAAATGTCCAGCACATTGCGTAGCGCTTTATATGTACGTGCACCCATGAGAATGCGTCTTCGCACGGCTGGCCTCGTACCTCTAAGCAGCAGTGCCTGCACAAAGTGCCACGGAACAGCGGCGATTTAGCGGTACTGATGTCGGATCGCCCCGCCTGTTCGCCCTGCGTTTCGCGGCCCTCTGCAACGTGCCGGAGCATATAATTGTCTTGACTACGAGGGTGAGTATGGCGTGGCTTGCTCCCGACGGGTATATCTATCCCGCTCCCGAGCGGAGGGTGGTCAAAGTCGCGAGGGATCTTATAAGAGTGAGCAATCCGGTGCGCAAAGAGATGGCAGGCCTTTGGGCGTGCAGGTTCATGGACAACGTCTCCTGCCGGTGTTTCGGGGTGGAGGAGATTCGTGTCGCGGTCATCTGGGAGAGTGCACATTGTAGCGGAGGGCTGTGTTTGTTCACGGAGGGAACTCAACCCGAAGCGAGTGAGAACTCTCTCCAGACGCGCCCAAAGCTCCTCGAATACGGATGGCTGGCTCCTTTGCAATGAGGATGGTCTGTCCTCTGGGATGGCGAAGCGTGGGGCTGGCAGCTGGTGTTCACTGAAGGCATTCTGCACGGCGTCGTCGAGTAACCTTGACAAATGCCGGTGCCGCTTCTTGACTTCCTCACTTAACTCCCATAGGGGTCGGTCAAAGCGCAAATGCTCGTCGAAATCAGCGCGGTTGACTGGGTAGAGGATGAACGGTGAGTTTTTGCTCGTGGAAGAACTGGCTGCAGAGAGGCAGTCGCCAGCTGCCGGGTAGTGAACATGAACGAAGTCCTCTGCCGAGTTGTCGCTGCGATGTATGAAGCCAAGCTCGCAGTCTTCATCGCACTTGAAGTCCTCCAGGATGTTGTTGCCAGTCCCGGGGGCTCCATTCCCTTGGGCCATGAGAATGGGCCATGCTCGGTGATCAGGAACGGGCCTGCCGGGAACAAGCGGTGGTTGAGATGGAGGGTGACGACGTCGATATAGTCGCACAAGCCAGGGAAGTGGCGGGCGGCGGGAATTGGCGGATTCGACGACATTCACATTGTCCACGATCAGAGCCAAGCCCAGGGCGATTACCATCGTGACACCCGCAATGATGAGAGTCGTTTTCTGAGTTGCATCGTAGGCCTTCTGAATCGTAAGTCGTTCAGCGCTGCCGAGTTCGAGCCTAAGATGCTGAGAGAGGAGAGGGTGCTGCTTTGTTGGACTAAGGAGTGCCTCTGCGGAAAGATATCTGCGGGGGCCATTGGGAAGTGTCTGCGACCAGACGAGGTCGGAGACCGTGGCTCCTAACATACTGCCAACCTTGCTGGCCAAACTTAGCAACGCCAGCAGGATCGTTGTGTATTCCGGGTCGGCAGTTGACAGAAGCGCTACCTCCTTCACCGCTTCGAAAGATGAAACTGCAGCCATCATGATCACCTGGGCAAAGGTGAACCGGAAGATTGAGTGGTCAAAACTCGGAGCGCAAGACATAAGGACAGCACCGAGGCTAAACAACAGTGGGGCAATCGCAAGGAAGGGCTTGAAGTAGCCTTGTTGTCGCACGATGAGCCCAACCATCAACACCCATGGTGCCTCGACAACAGTAGATGATAGTACGATTTTGCGCGACTGCTCTTCAGACAATTCGAAGGCGACTTGAAGGTATGAGTGCATGTTTGCACCCCAGCACGCATGGGCGACTAGAGGTCAATGTCACAGTAACCATACTAACGACTTACACTTCCACACAAGACACAGTGCCCATACGCTATACATGGTGCGGTTTTTGAATGGGCTGAGAATGTTACGATATGCTTTCGCATAAAACGTCCAAGGTTCAGGGAGTAGATTGGTCCCACGCACAGCGATGCACTGGGTGGCGAGTATGGCAAGAGGGATGAAGCCAAATCGCCACCCAACAACACCCATTTGTACTAGCCAAAGTACGATGAAGAGCGTCAGTAGCGACAAGGTCATCATGATCTCTGGAGGCCCTATGGACCTCGGAAACCGGCCATTAAGCGCATACTTGACAAGACGCTCCCGTTGATGTACGAGGAGGACACATAAAAGCCCTCCTGAGACGAAAACGGTCGCCGCGTATATCGCACTGATGCGCTGTACAGTGAAGGCGGCGTGGTTGCGAACTGCTGGAGCCACAAATGTGAAGATAGCCCATGGAGTGGTGATGTATCCGTAGGCCAATGGCCGGGTTCTAAGCTCCGTGGTGTCGGCCATTAGAACATCGATTGCAAGCCTGATGCCAGTGAATCCCACGCCATAAAACACTTGGCCGAAGCTCAGGGAGACAACGTGCGGGGGGATCGAGAAGAGGACTAGCCCTATACACGCCATGGTTCCGGCAAGCGACATCCCAACATGACGGCCTAGGTAATCGAGCGCCGCAGCCATGAAAAGGCATCCACAGACAGTGATAATGTCGGCCACCACATAGGCCGCTGATCTGCCCTGGTTCTCATTTGTGAAGAGAGTGGCCGAAGGATTGACCTTGCCATACCACAAGGTGATGTGCTGAAGAGCCATTACGGCGCAGTTTATCCAGACACTGCTTGTGAGCTCCAGGTGTAGTCACTAAAGTGTACTGACATTACATAGAGTGGTAGGAGCGCCCAACGACTCCATGACTTGGTGGGTAGCGCGACTTTCATGTGGGCGTGTACGCTGAGGGCATCCGGGACGTCGGGGGGAAGGCCGACATTGGCGGTAACTCCTCCACTCCTCGTCGGGTCGGGGGCGAGTGAAAGCAGTGACGCTCCCCGTCTCTCGAGGTCAACGATCGCTGAAGAGTCAGATGGTCACATAGTGGAGTGCGCACCTGAGCACCCCGAGTGCTGGCTGTTGGGCGAATTGTCTGGGAGATGTTGGCCAGCGTGTGTAGATGATCGGCTTGGCTGACTGGATTGCGCATGATCGTCCATGACTCCAACACCGCAGGAATCACCGAGCGGATGAGGCTGATCTGAGGCCATGCCTGGTCGTCGGTACAGTGGGCACGATAAAACGATGATGAGTACAGACGTGAGCACTTCTTAGGCAATGCAACGTACCCGCAGGCTGTAGCACAATTGTCCGCATTCTCCAGCTCTGCGGTCGAAGCCTGCGTGGGGGCTAGATGCCGACTAAGGCTGTCGCGCAGTAGGGGCGTTCCTCAGGTGAATGACCCCTTGTTATCACAACCACTGAGCTCCCTTTTTCGTCGGTCCTACGCTGCCGCGCGCCAGAGGGTTTCCTAGCCGTACACAGCAGCATGCAGGCCTCGTCAGTAACACATCCTCAACGGAGGATCTATTGCCGCCAACGGCGATGTGACTCGCACGTAGGCATAGCTACCTCTCTACCTGGCAGAGCATCAGCGAGGGCCCGGTGCATGTGCTGACACGCTCGGGCTCTGCCCTTAACGGGCAATCTGAGAGGTATTAACCAGAAAGCGCTCAGTGCCATGTACCTGAGCACAGACCCGGCTGGACATGCCTGGTTCCGACGCAGTGTTCACCACAGGGGGCTCACTCGGAAAGTCATTGTGCTGGGCCAACGCAAGGATGAACGACGAATTCGTGTGTCAGGAAACAGGCGATACACTCTGCTGAGTTAGTACTCTACGCCGTAGGTCGACGAAACCAGAGTCTTGTGAGAGGAGAGAGATCTTCTTTCATGCGGGGTGGCATAGATGGCTGCGTCCTTCGCAGGCCTGGGGTACGGGCACCGTGCGACGTCGCGTGCGCCTCAGCCGCAGCCGAAGGTTCAAGCCTCCTTTCAGATCAGTGCGAGAGTTTGGACCGAGAACGCGGGTCCAGTTCCACACGTCGTGTGAGGGTCAAAAACAGCGTATGCAGCATCAGTTGGTGAGCACTGCGCGCCAGTGTGATGACACGCGGTAGACTGAGATGCCGAGGTGCGTCAGTCGGCGACCAGACCTCACCGATGGACTCTGGGGCACGGCGTGGCGTTTTGCGTCGGCACCGTCAGGTCTAAAGGGTCATAGCGGTGGCTACCCGGCTTGTGCGAATGCGGGAACGCTGAAGAGAGGCTGGCGAAGGTCTGGCTGCCGTACAGCTCAAGATTGGCAAGATCGGTCTGAAGTGGAGGCCTGGGCGCCCCGTGGGAGATCTCCACCTGGACACTGACGCGTAAGGCCCTAGGGCCCACGCTTAGCAACAACCCCCTTCCCTGGTGCGTAGCAATGTACAATGCAGAAAGTCCTATCTATGCGTGAAAGAAAGTACAACAGTGTCTTATTCGATGTAGCGGAGGTGCTCTGGTGCGCCGAAGCGGAACGGCTTTGCCTTGAGCTGCTTGTTGGCGCGCATCTGGGCGAGGTGCCACTGGATCCAGTACATCTGCTCGTGCTCGCGCAGGTAGCGGCTGCCGTGGAACGAGTGCAGGACGACCTCGCGCGAGAGCAGGCCGAGCTTGCGGCGGTCCTCGGCAAACTTGTAGAAGCGCTGCGTGAGCTTCTCGACGTCCTCGCCGGGCGTGATCACGTCCGGCAGCGGCGGGCCCTCGCCGTAGTCGGTGAACTTGGCCCAGGGGCCGGACATGGACAGGATCGCGATCTGCGCGCGCGCCAGGCCCAGCGCATCGTTTGGCGGCACGACCTCGCCGTACCGCTGCTCCGGGTTCAAGGGGTCCGTGAGCACGAGGGCCGTCGCACCGACCTCAGTCGCGACGATGGGCACACCGGCGAGCGCCGCCTCACCGATCGCGAGCGGAAGACCCTCCGAGATCGACGAGTTCATGAACAGCCACGCGTCCTTGAGCACCTCACTCGGCTTGCCGAAACCCGCGAGCACGACGTGCTCCGTCAGGTTGTTGTCGACGATGAGCTTCTCCATCTCGAGACAGTAGCTCGGCTGCCGGTCCTTGGCGCCGTACACGACGAGGCGGTAGTCCTTGAAGCCAAACTTGTTGATGATGATGTCGGCAGCCTGGATCGCGACCTTGACGCCCTTGATGAACTGGACGTTGGACAGCATCACGACCGTCGGGATCTCGGTGCGGACCTTGTCGACGGGCGTGAACGACTCCATGTTCGAGATGCCGTTCACGATCGGGTCGATCTTGCGGTGGAACGTGTTGCGCGCGCAGATGCGCGAGCCGTCCGAGCCGAGCTCGGTCTCCCACATCGGGTTGAACAGCGAGGCGCACGGCAGGATGACGTCGGCGTGGAAGTAGGCGAGACGAGTGGCAACGCCGATGCCCGCGAGCAGCATGTTCTGCACCGCGACCGGAAGCTGGCACTGCGCGACCGAGAAGTTGAGGCACGACTCGCGCCACAGGATGGCGTGGTCCCAGATGCCGAACGTGACGCCGCGGCGGTACTTGAGCACCATGCCGAAGAGAGACGAGATACCGTGGTGCGTGCTCTGGAACACGCGCGGGCAGTGCTGCGGCACACCGACCGAGAAGATGAAGAAGTAAGCGAGGTAGATGTACAGCGCCTGGCGGAAGTCGAACATGGACGGGCGCGAGATGTCGAAGCACTCGGTCGGGTCGGCGATGTTGGGGTCATCGTACGAGCGCATCCACGCCGCAATCCACGCCTGCTCGACCTCGGGCGAGCGCCACGTGAGGGTGTAGTCCTTGAGCTCGTAGTACTTGCCGAACGAAAGGAAGACGTTCGACAGATGCAGCAGGTCGTCGTACCCGAGGCGCTTCATGCGGCAGCCCTTGACGAACGCGTTGAGCAGGGGCACAAACGTGCCGACAATGTCGCGGTCCAGATCCGTGTCCTGCACCTTGGCGTCGACCTGGGACTCGAGGTAGTTCTCAATGACGCCGTGGCGCGCCGTGCCGCCGTCGAGACCCCACAGGGGGAGCAGCTTTAGACTCTGCACCGACTTCTCGACCTGGAAGCGGGGGATGCCGTAGTCGTTCGCGCACTCGGCGAGGACGTGGTTGCGGATCGTGCTGTGGCCGTTGACGAGGTCGCGGCGGCAGTTGGACACACCGCCGGGGGCGACGGGCCAGCAGCCGATGTCGTTGAAGATGACTGAGATGCGGTCGTGCGTGTCGTGGTAGCAGTCCTGGGGGCGGGAGGTGACCGCGTTCGCGTCCTGCGCGAGGCCCATCGCGTACAGGTCCGAGGTGCGGATGGCCAGCAGCGTCTTCTCGGACACGTCGGTCTCGATGTCGATCGCGCTAACAATCTGGCTGATGTTCTCGTCGAGCAGCTTACGCGCCTCCGGGAGGCGGCCGCGGTCGCGCGCGCGCCAGTACGGGCGCAGCAGCGGCTCCTCGCGGAGAATGATCTCGTCGACCGTGCACGCCGTGACGGCGTCGAGGTCCGTGTTCTGCAGCCACTGGTTCCACAGCTCGGTGCGCACGCGCCACGTCGGCACGGGCGTGTACTTCCTGCGGCGCCAGAGCGAGAGCCAGCGCGCGGGGTGCAGCGACTTCTTGTTCGTGCGCGCGTAGGCGCGCATCTGGCCGAGCTGCAGCGCCGAGTGCTCGATGAGCAGGTCATCGGCCTCGAAGCTGTGGTTGCTCGGCATCGCCAGCAGCACCTTCTCGTTCGGCCAGCACTCGGGCGCCTCGGTCAGCGCCGTGCGTCGCGCGCCGCCCTCCTCCAGGTAAGTCGTCGTGACGGGGTCGCGGCGGTGTGAGTAGTCAAACTCGGTCGTGTACGTGCGCCCCTGGATGTGGCGCACGATGAGACCGACCGTCTTCGACGGCACCCACGTGTAGTCCTCGGTGTCGATGGGGTTGCCCCAGAACACGCTGAGCGAGTCGCCGCCACGCGTGTAGTCAGCGCGCAGCAGGTGCGAGCCGCCAGTGTTGCCCTTCTTGTAGTGGTACTTGAACGTAAGGTCGACGCGCTCCCCGAGCGTCAGGTTGCCGCGGAGCACGCGACCGCGCTTGTCATAGTATCCGACCGAGTGCAGGTTGGCGTTCGTGACCTCGACGCTGGTGGGGCGGCGGGACGGACGACGTCCCTTTTCACGCGCAGGGTAGTGGTACGTGACCATGGCGGCGCCGCCCTCGGAGCGGTACATGAGGCGGAAGTCACGGTCGTAGCTGGCGATAAACAGCGGCGTACCCTTGGCGGGGTCGTACTCGTGCAGGCCGTCCCAGCCCTGGAGACTCATGGAGCCGTCGTCCTCGATGGCTGCGAAGCCAGTGACGAAGCGGCGCGTAAGCTCGACGACGATGCGGTTGCGGTTGATCTTGCGGCGGGCACCCTTGGTCGCGAGGCGGGCGATGCGCGCGAGCGCCGGGCGGTGGTACAGGAGGATCCAGTAGACGAAGAACTTCTGGACAATCCAGCAGCACTTCCAAATGCCGAGAACGATGGAGACGGGAACACGCTTGCCCTTCAGGAGGTAGTAGATCTCGCGCTCGATGTTGGAGCCGCCGCCCGTGATGATCGCGATCCACTTGACGGCGTCGTACGGGAACATCTGGAGGCGCTTCCAGAACGCCGGGTGCCGGTCTTGCACGATCGGGACGGACATGAGGCGCGCCGGGCCCTCGTAGTCCTGCGGGTTCGCATAGCCAAGCAGGTGGACGGCGTTCTGGTACAGAGCGACGTGAAGGTCGACGGCGAAGTCGGCGGTCTGCACGTCGACGTCCGAGTGCGAGCACCAGCTCGTGAAAGCGGCAGAGAACTTGGCGGGGTTTCCTTCGATGCGGGCAATGATGGCGGCGCGGGCGTCAGGAGGCATGTGCTGCCAGTCCGTGTCGACATCGCGCTCGAGGCAGAGCGCACGCATGAGCTCCTTACGCGACTTGCGGGGGAGCGCGCCAAGGGCCTCGACGTCGACCTGGCCGAGGTCAGTCTGGAGGCGCACGCTGAGGACGCCATTGACGAGGCTCTCGGCGAAGAGCGCCTGGGAGTGCGTGAGGCCCAGCTGGACGTGGGCGACATGGTACACAACGCATTCAGCAACAATGTTGGGCAGCATCGTGTGCGTGATGTCCATCTGCGAGAAACACAACGCGACGTGCAGACCGAGGTTGCGGCGGTAGGAGATGGAGAAGAACTCGCCGAGGCCGGCGGCGTCAAACTGGTCGCGCGGGAGCACGCCGACCGTGAGCCGGCCGCCGGTCCACATGTTGAGCGCCTCCTGCATCACACGCGTCGACCACGCCGTGCGTCCGCGGGCGCCGTTCAGCGCCGTGACGAGGATGCGGCTGACGTGCGAGCTCGTCGCAGTGCCATCGGAGTGCCAGAGCGTGGCGCCCGTGAACTTCTTGGGCAGCTCGGACTTGCATGCGGGCTTGCGCGCAGTCGGGAGCGTCATGAGGCGGGGCTGGACGTAGACGGGGTCGGGGTTCTCGTTCGTTGGCGAGAGCAGCGGCGACGGGGAGCCGAACCAATCCTTGATCGTGAACAGCGACGTGCCGAGCGCAGCCATACCGGCGGCAAAGTTCTGGCAGATGATGTCGTTGTACAGGAAGCCGCACGTCCAGGGGAGCGCGTGCAGGAGGACGCCGATGAGGAAGCCAATCGCGGCCGAGTACAGGATGATGCGGACGTGGGTTGCGACGTTGGTCGTGAAGCAGCGGTTGAACTGGAAGAGGAGACAGCAGGTGTAGCCGAACATGTACATGTAGAACATGATGACCGTCTTGTAGTTGTCGACGAAGAGCCACATGAGGATCGTCATTGAGCCGAACACGAGCGAGACCTTGCCGGCGACGTCGGCGAGGGCCTGGAGCATGCAGTCCTTGCGCTTGCGGTCCGTTTCGCGGGCGATGCGCTGCGCGTGCGCGAGGTCGAGGAGCTTCTCCTGCGACAGGTCGTCGCGGATGGACCAGTACTTGAAGAGGGTGGCGTCGAGGACCATGGAGCCGAGACAGAAGTAGACGATGCAGAAGCAGAACGCGTAGCGCGACCGCAGGTCGAGGTAGATGGACGGGTAGGGCTTGCGGGCGCTCATGACGAGCATGATCCAGCGGTCGAGGAGCGCGACGAGGAACAGGCCGAGGTTCTGGCCGAGGTCGTAGCGCGCGACACGGAACAGCGCCATAACGCTGTGGTCTTTCAGACCGCGCGAGAGTTGGCGCTGCTGCGAGATCGCCTCGCCGAGGGCCGTGAACCACGCCGTCGTGAACGGCTCGGGCTGGCTGCCGCCGCCCTTCTTGAACAGCCACGCGACGTACGGCATGCCGCGCGCGACCTTGCCGACGAGAGGGTCCTTGACCATGTCGGCGTCGCGGCGGCGGTAGGAAGCGATGGCGGCGACGAACGCCGCGCGCGCCTGCGCGGCGACATCGTCGGTCTTCTTCTCAACGGTGACCTTGGCCGTGTACCAGTCAGTGATCTCGGCGGCCTTGAAGTCGGGGATGTTCTTCATCCAGGCACTCCACTGGTGGCACAGCCGGCGGTAGCGCAGGAGCGCAACGACGAGGAACCCGTACATGACCGGGAGGTAGATCTCGAGGTCGTGCCCGTTCACGAGCGAAGAGATGAGAGGCGAGATGAAAAGGATAGGGAAAGTCTGGAGGAAAACGTTGCGGCCGGAAGGAAGCGGCGAGCCGTGCTGGTGCATCGTGCTCATGATGCCGAGGAGGTTGAGGTAGGTGGAGATGCCGATGAGGTAGGCGGCGAAAACAAAGCCGGACGCGACCGAGACGCTGACGGCGAAGCCGATGCAGCCAAAGACGCTGATAATGACAGCGAGCACGAAGCCACCGGACAGACGCTGGACGTGGAAGAGAATGATGTTGTCGTACGCGTAGTGGGGAAGGTAGTGGGAGCCGGCGCTGCCGACCCATCCGGTGACGCCGGCAGTAAGAAGAAGGGCAGTGAGAAGGGCGTACCCCGCGGCCTGGACCATGTCCGAGTCCATGTACGCTGTCATGAAGAGGCCGCGCCCGACAAAGGTGAGGAGGACGACGTCGACGATGGCGGGGGCACAGAAGATGCTCATCGCACTCGCGGCGGCGAAGCGCATGCGCCAGACGGTGAAGCGCTCGAAGAGGGAGAGCTTTGCGTCGACGCTGCTTTCAGCGAGCATCTGGAGGATGGCCTCCTTGGTCTTCGGGGGCGCGTCGTCGGTGGAGGCGTACATCGTCATGATCTCGTTGTTCTGGCGGTCGGCGGCCTTGGGCCCGCCGAGGGCCTCGAGCTGCCCCAGGCGGCGGTGGTAGATGATGTCGCCGATCTCGCGGGGGACGATGCCGAAGTAGTTCTCGCACTGGGAGCCGAGGGTCCAGAGCTCGGAGAAGACGGCGGCCTGGTCCGCCTGCTGGAGGAAGATGGGGCAGCGGTCGACGCTCTCGAGGTAGACGTCCTCGAACGCGGCGCGGCGCAGGCAGGTGAAGAAGATGAGGGCGAAGAGGTCTGCGGCGACGTCGACGCGCTCGCCAGACCCGGGCGGCGCGGGGTCGCGGCCGTACACGTGCAGGAGCGACTTGGCGAGGGTCTTGAGCGTCTTGTGCTGGCCCTTGTAGAGCGAGTCGATCATGACGTCGTCGATGACGTGGTACAGCTTCATGAGGTCGGCGATGAGCGGGAGGCGGGTCGCGCCGGCGCGCGCGTGGTGCTCGAGGCGCAGGCAGAGGATCTCGAGCATGCTCATGGAGCCGTCGAGCGCGCGGCGCGCGCACATGTTCATCCACGTCGTCTTGGTCGTGCCCTCCATGAGCAGCTCGGTCGCGAAGGCGCGGATCGGCGCGCCGAACGGCGTCTCGTCGCCCGAGAGGCGCAGCTGCTGGAGGACCAGGAGCAGCTCGGCCGTGCTCGAGCCCTCGAGCGCGGTGCGCACCGTGTTCGGGAGGCCGGACGGGTGGCCGCCGCCGGTGAGGTTCTCGAGGACGACCTCGTGAATGAGGCGGGTGACGCGGGAGCGGCCATGGTGGGCGAGCCAGGTGTGGAGGACGACGGCGGCGTCGTTGGGCGCCGACTGGGAGATGAAGATGTCGAAGACGGGGTTCGGGGACGGGTCGGCGGGGTCGTGCCTGGCGGCGCACACGCCCCAGAACGCGGCGTTAGCGTCCGGCGCGCGGAAGCCCGAGTGCAGACCCTTGTGGATACGGATGCTCCGCGTGCTCAGCCCGTGGATCAGCTCGTGCAGCAGGATGTCGGCGTTCGGGTCACCCGCCAGCGAACGCAGCTGCGACAGGATCGCCTGCTCCTCTGCGTTCTGCACCGGGTACAGCATGCCGAGCGCGCGCAGCTGCGCCTGCTCGGCGATGATCGCCTCGTAGTGCCCCGCGTGCGGCTCGCTGCCGAGCGGGAAGCAGCCCTTGTCGCTGAGCGTCGCGCCGTCGGTGCCCTGCGTCCAGAAGTCGGCCTCGCGGTACGCCGCCATGTAGTCTGGCGCCGGGACGAGCTGTGGAACCTCGTACTGCAGCCGCGCGAGCTCCTCGGGCAGGTCCTTGTCGACGAGGCAGTCGGCGACGCCGGGGATCACACGCTCGATGACCGCGATCGGGAGGCGCGTCGGCTCGCCGTTCGGCGACAGGTCGACGGGGCGCGAGTCGGACGCCCACGAGCGCTGCAGGTCGACAATCTCCGGCCGGCGGAGGTACTCGAAGCCTCCGATGGTGCGGGTGCTCGTAGCCGCCGAACCGAGGAGGCGCGGGCGGTGCTCGAAGACGGCGCCGTAGTGCTCTGCAATCTTGATCGCGCGCCGGATGACGGCCGGATGCGGGCGCGTCTCCCACTGGTCGAGGAAGCCGACGAAGAACTCGGGTCGGTTCTGGCGCTCGCGCGCGCAGTTGGCCATGAGGTCGCGCAGCGGGCGCGCCTGGAAGAAGTCGCGCGGCTCGCCTGATGGCAAGATGCACGCACTCTCGACAATGAGGCCGGCTGGCAGTTCGAGATTGAGGTCGTTCAGCGC
This sequence comes from Trichosporon sp. PB005A, assembly GCA_023630055.1. Lineage (NCBI taxonomy): Eukaryota > Fungi > Basidiomycota > Tremellomycetes > Trichosporonales > Trichosporonaceae > Trichosporon > Trichosporon sp. PB005A. The sequence goes on from JAMALZ010000016.1 coordinate 63,497, forward strand.
TGGGTGTTCCTCATGAATACACACGATGCTCGAGACGCCGCGGTAGTGCAGCGCGTCGATGAGCGAGTCGATCTCCTCGGCCGTCGAGTTCGGGGCACACCGCAGCGCGAAGCCGTTCAGCTCGAGCTCGACGAATCGGTCCAGCAGGTCGACGACCGTGTCACCAAGGTTGGCGAGCGAGAGCGCGTCCTCCGTCAGGTCCTCAAGGTCGACGGCACCGAGCTTCATCTTCTGCGGGCCGTTGCCGCTCGACCACTCGCTACCGGGCCGCGGGGAGTAGAGCGTGTGGCTCCAGTCCGAGCCGGCGCCGATGCGCGGCGTGTGGCTCCAGTCTGACCCGGGACCGGCGCCGGCGCCGATGCGCGGGCTGCCGCGGATGCTCATGCTGCCGCGGCCCCCCGCGGTCCAGGAGTGGCTGAAGTCGGACGCGGCGAGGCCGGGGCTGCCGAACGCCGGCGAGCCGGTCAGCATCTCGCGGCTGTCGCGCTTCGGCATGTGCAGGGGGAAGACGACAAAGTCGGCCTTGTTCGTCTCGGCGTAGTCGAGGTCGAAGTCGAAGTCGCTCAGGACCGTGAAGGACTTTGTGTTTTTGAGCGAGCCGCGGAGCGAGATGTTGGCGAACGAGTCGCGGTGCGAGAGCGCCGACAGGTCATCGTCGCGGTTCTTGCGCCACGAGAAGGCGCTCCACCCCGCCGCGCTCTTCGCGCGCGCCTGCTGCGTGAACCGCCGCAGGCTCGCCGTGTTGTACGTGCCGAGCGAGGACTGCGAAGGCGACGAGCGGTGGCCCAGACTCGACGGGGCGCCGGCGGTGCCGTGCCCGTGCGACGACGGCGGCTGGCTCTCGGAGAAGCGCGTCGCAAACGACAGCCGCGTGCCGTACGACGTCTGGCGCGAGTGCGTCGGTGTATGCCGGCGCGACGCCGCCATGGACATGCGCGCCGCTTTCCGGTCGCGCTCCTTCTCGCTCTCCTTCGGTTTTGTTCGTATCGGCTCATGGCCCTTTGGCCGGGTGCGCAGCAGCTTGTAGAGCGCATACAGGATTAGCGGGATGCAGAACGTCGTCGCGGCGAACACGATGCTGAACCCCTGGTACCACTCGGCGATCCGCCGGTCGGACGGCAGGATGGCGTTGCAGAAGATCTGGAATCCGCCGACGGTGCACTTTGTGACGCCGCCGGACTCCTCGAAGCCGGGCTGGAAGAAGGTCGCCATGGTCGCTGGTGAGGAGGGGCGCGGGTCGTTTCAGTCTCACCCAGCGGTTGGCGGAAGTTGAAGGGGGGCGAATAGAAAGATGAGAAGAAGGTTAAAGGAGGGAGAGGATATGGTACAGGCGACGAGGAGGCGGTGAGGAGGAGGGAGGTGGTCGGGGGAGGAAGAGAGGGAGTGGAGGTGGTCGAGCCCCGTGAGTGTGCTTGGGGTGTCCAAGAAAAGAATGTGGGTCAAGTTGGATTGTTGTGAAAGTGCGATCGCAAAGTCTCGTCGGCCAAGTCAGCTGGACCTGGCGAGCTGGCGGAGGAACGGTGGACGGAGAGGGGCGACAGGACGGCGGAGGGCTGGGCAGGTTGAGCAGGTGATCGTGATCGTGGTCGGCATACCTCCCCCGTCCACAGCCACCGCCGCCCTAAGCCACCCCCGCTTGACGCCAGCAGGCCAGCAGGCCCGCAGGCCCGCTCGCCCGCTTCGAGACAAGCTCGTAGCTCTCAGGTGGACAAGCTCTGCTCGCCGGGGATTGCAGGCCGAGTGACTCCCCTTGCAAGCACACGGGAGTATGCAGCGGCGTCGTGAGCGCCGCATAGGGAAGAGAGGGCACTACAGGGCAGCGCACAGAGCGAGCAGGGCTCAAGGTTGCCGACATAACCATGTCTGGATCCGAGGGACTGGCACCAGGAACGACCCACCGCCGTCGCAGGGACGAGGCGCGATCCCTTGCGAGCGAGTGCGACCCGGGTGAGGCACCGCCAGCGACGGCGACAGCGACAGAAACTCCCTGGCTACTTCCAATTCTTCCCACAGGGGGCCCTGCTGGACCTGCTGGACCTGCTGCACTGCTCGGTACGCGCTGCGGCCTTTCTGCGCTCGCATTCCTGCATGTGCTGCAGATTGAGCGGGGCATGCCAAGCCCACGACTGCCGTTACAGGGACGAGGGCGTCCTTTCGCACCATGCACTACTGCGCTCACCGATGCTCAAGCTCTTGACTTTGCAGAGCAAGCATGCACGCTGCAGGCTGCAGACGTTTCGACCAACGTTGTCCCGCAGCCCGGTGGGAACCCTAAACCCACGGCATCCCACGCTGGCAGCGACCCGAAGTGGATGCCGAGGGCGGGGGCTTCGGCGCCTCGACGACGACGCCTCGCTCGGGGTGCGAGGGGCACAGCGAGGGGGAGGGGGCTCCCCCCTGGTGTGCCTGCATGACTCACGATTCCGGGCCAGGGGGACGCAGAGTGCGCTCAGCAAGGACGCCAGGGGTGAAGAGACAAGGGAGCGCTGACCCCTGCCCGCGCGCCCTGAGCTGGGTGCCGGACTCAGATACATGACATGGCGTCAGCCTTGGCTGAGGTGAGATGCTTTTGGCTGAGGTGAGGTGGCCTCCCTGGCTGACAAGATGAAATCAGCCAGATCAGCCTGGCTGGGCCTGAGATCAGATTTTGGCGGGCCCGTCTTTGTCTCGCTTTTACATCGATATAATTCATGGCCTTGCCGTGGGCTGAATTACATCGTAACTGGATCTTGATCTGCAGCGTCATGGCTCGCTACTGTGCCTACAGCTGCACAGCTGCACGGGACGCCCGGGCCTCGAGGGCCTCGCCACCTCGGCGCCCTCGCCGGCCATCGGTGTCAGCGGCGGTCGCCATCGGGCTCGGTCATGCTGTATCCGATCGCAGATTGTAAGCGCTCCAGTGCTAAGAATTCCAAAAGGCACAGAGGTACGCGCTATGCAGGTACGGTGGATGCGCGGGCTGGTACGATTCAGCTGAACAGAATGCAGGCGGGGAGAGCATCTCGCAATGCATTGACCGGGACGCGAGGGACGAGGGACGAGCCACCTGTGGGTCGTGGGTCGAACTGTAGCTTGTGGGCGGTGCACTGGGTCACTCACTGCATGCTGCGCTGTGTCTGGTAGCTCGACTGAATCGGCATTCGGGCAGTCAGCTGGGAACCCAGCGCCAGCCCGCCCAGCCAACCGCGCGGGGGCGATAACGACGCAGCAACGCAATTGAAACGCAACAACAACGTTGCTGCTCCCACGACCCACTGCACCCATCATACCCACTTCTGGACATGCCAGCCTGCAGCTGCTGCCGCTGCCGCCGCCGCTCGCCATCAGCACGGGACCGCCGCACCTCACTCTGTAACGACCCGCCCCCTTGAAGTGTAATGCTTTTCAGTAATGCACATGCTCTGCGGTCATATGATGAGGTCATGAAGTCTAGTGATGCATTGTCCGCATGGCCCGCATGGTGTCGTACGCGCAGTACAGAGTCCGTATGGGTGTTTTGTCTAAGTCTATAGTGATTGTTCGGTGGGCCGCCGTGGCACCTGGCATGCTCGATACGCGCGATGCAGGAGTAACGGCCAGTATTACAGTTTCATGTCGTTGCAGATGGTGGGGTGGGAGGGATTAGTGTTCTAGATGTTGGTTTGGTTCCTAAGGAGGAGGTTTTTCGTGCGCACATCGAGTGCGCGGCAATGCGTGAGGTTGAGGCGATACGTGATGCGAGAGTCATGTTGCGAGAAGAAGTGTTCTGGCCACGCCGGGCGGCACCCGACGCCCTAGCGACGGCAGCCGGAGGCACCTCGGGGCCGCTGGGCCGAGGGCCGCGAGCCGTGCCCGCCGCCGTGCCCGCCGCAGCAGGGGCCGTGCCGTGTGCTGTGTACGAGCGACGGCCAGGTTGCCGTAGCGGTTGCCGTTGGTGCCGTAGTGCCGTCGTGCCGTCGTGCCGAGCGGTGATATGCGTGGGGATGGGGTAGGTTCAGTCCGTAGTGCGTAGTGCGCCGCCAGCGGCCAGGGCAGGGGGGCAGGGGAGCCTGGCGGAAGGTTACGCTTTAAGTCTGCTCCGCGCAAGCTTGACCGGATTACGGATCCGGGGCTCGGTCGTCGCTCGGACACGGCCCTCCCGCCGGCATAGGCGGCACAGCGCCTTAGATGGCACGGACGCGGGCGACGAAGCGCCACAGGTCGCGTGCGCTCTGGAGGAGCGACTCGGTGGTGGTCCACCCGAGCTCGGCGGTGGCGCGGGCGTTGGCGGCGACGCACGAGCCAACGTCGCCCTCGCGGCGGGGCGCGAGCACGGCGGGGATCTTGCGGCCAGACGCGGCCTCGAGCGCGTCGTGCGCCTCGGCGACCGTCGTGCCCGTGCCCGTGCCGAGGTTGAAGGTGCGGAAGGGGGCGTCGACCTTTGCGTCGAGCGCGGCAATGTGCCCGCGCGCCAGGTCCGAGACGTGGATGAAGTCGCGCACCGCCGTGCCGTCGCGCGTGTCCCAGTCGCTGCCGAAGATCTCGAGCTTCGGGCGGTCACCGGTGAGCACCTGCGCAAGCACCGGGAACAGGTTGGTCGGCACCCCGCGCGGGTCCTCGCCCAGCAGGCCCGAGGCGTCGCACCCGATCGGGTTGAAGTAGCGCAGCGCCAGGATGTTCCAGCTCGGGTCGGAGTAGGCCAGGTCGGCGAGGATCGCCTCGCCAAAGTACTTGCTGCGCCCGTACGGCGACGTCAGGCCCATCGCGCCGGGGATCGCAGTGATCGTCTCGCCGTCACGCTCGTACGTGTGCGGGTGGTGGACGACGTCCTCCTCGCGCAGCGGGATGCCCTGCTCGGCCTTGGTGCCGTAGACGGTGGCCGACGACGAGAAGACAAACTTCTTGATGCCGTACGAGTCGAGCAGCTTGAGCAGCGACACGAGCCCGCACACGTTGTTCATGTAGTAGTCGAGCGGCGCCGCGATCGACTCGCTGACGCTCTTGAACGCCGCAAAGTGGATGACGCCGCTGATCCGGTAGCTGTCCAGCACGAGCTGCAGCCCGGGCGAGCGGTAGTCCATCTCGTAGAACTTGAGCTCGGGCACTGTTCGCCCGTTGGCGGTGCACCAGAGCGTGGCTGCCTCGCGGATCGACGACAGGACAGTCTCGAACGCATTCGAGAGGTCGTCGACAATGACGACATTCTTGCCGGCCTTGAGCAGCTCGAGCGCAGTGTGCGACCCGATGAAGCCCAGGCCGCCGAGTACAAGGACGTAGGCCGGGCCCGGGGGCGGGGAGCCCGCACCGGGGGTGGTCGGGGCGGTGGAGGCGTCCGAGAAGGAGGCGACAGAGGACGCCGAGGGGGAGTAGAACGCCATGGTGAGGATTCTTGTCTACCTTGGTTACCTTGGCTGGGTTGTGATAGGATGTCCGGGGAAGAGGCGATGCAAGCTGTGTTTATAAACGCAACAGGAATCGACAGTCCGCCAGCCTTGGCACGCAGCGTGCGAAGAACATGTGAGTCCTGGTGATGCACGGGAAGAGAGCGCTCCCTTGTTTTGGTCGCAAGGTTGGGTGCTCATCCAGAACTTTGAGCGGCAGCAAGCCCGGCGCCGACCCGGCCAACCCGGCGGGCCCGGCGTGGGGAGAGAGGACAGAGGAAAGGAGGAGGCGGGTGCTGCTGGCCGCCTGCCGCTGGCCTGCACCAGGCCGGCCTGGACGAGCGGATCAACGCAGACAGACGCAGAACGACGCAACAAGATGACCTGACTTGCCTGACGGCCCTTGATTGCCCTTGGCCAGCGATACAGAGTTTACAGTATCTGCATTCCTGGTCGCGCTGAGGAACAAGAGAGGGACCTCGACCCGCTGGCCCGGTCTGCCCGGTCTCGTCCCGAGCGCGAGCCGTACCTGCCCTCTCTGGCTGCCCTTTGGCCTGTGGCAGGGCACGACGTCTGAGGGAAGCAGCGACCCACTCCCTAGGCGACTTGAGACGCACGGTAGCCGTGGGCTCAGCCTGCCTCAGCCTGCCTCAGCCGGCGCCTCGCTGCTGAAACTGCGCGCTAGTGCCGAGATCCTGAGCTGCAGGCGTCGCAGATCCACCGAGATGGGAAGCAAAATGGATGATGTGTTTCCGCGCTGCCCAGCTCCTGAGCTGCAGCGAGTCCTGAGTTAGATCCAGCTGCTTTCGTCTGCCCCGCCTGGGCCGCGCGGGACCGCCTCCCTTCAGTCCGTTAATGACATGACAGCATGCAGCGTAATGTCGGGTCTGTGCATTGGGCTCGCTTGTCCCATTGGGGCGCTCTCACTCGGTACCAGTTTAAGCAGCAGATTTCGATCGTTGGTACGGATTCAGCATGCCGAGACGCTGCAGTGGGTCGCTTGGAATGGCGAGCGCAAGCGACCCGTCCGGCGGTCTTTGACGGGCTGTCTGCGGGCGCGTTCTGGATCGCTAGCGTCACTGATCACGAACGTGATGAAGATCGCGATCGGTCAGCGTGCTCGGCCACGAGCGTGAGCGAGCGAGAGACCAAACGAGCAAGGCCAGAGGTCGCCGCAGCGGCGTGCGTGGGGCATGCGGACGGCGCCCGGTGACCCTCGCCGTGTTCTGCGTGCGCGTGCCCTCTCAGCAGGGCACCTGGAACGGACAAGAGAAGCTCTGCTGCCTGCGCTGTACCTAGAAGCATGTTCTCACGAAGTGATCACGGCCGGATGTACCTGTGTGTGTGCATAGTGGATAACGCCAGCAAGGTTGGGCGATCACTTGGGCGTTGCATGTGGGTGTTGCGAGCCAAGGCTGACACAGCCAGCTTGGACAGTGGGTGGGGGGGTTATTCACCAACAGCGACTGAAAAGCCACAGACGTCAGGTCCCGGGTCGCCGGGCTGGGCGGGGTGCATTTGCTCTGGCTTTTGCTCTGGCTCTGGGTTGGCGGGCTGGCTTACCGGAGCCCGGTGTTTTGGTTCAGCCTTGATGTTGGTTGCCGCACCCTGGCCAACTCATGAGCTGCCTAATGCAGGCAGGCGCAGGGAGGGCAGGGCGCGGGAGCGCGGGCGTGAGACAGCGACAGCAGCCCTTGGTGGTTGCTCGCAGCAAACGCAATCGCACGCACGCAGACACAGACGCAGCGGTCGGCTGGGCCGATGCCCGGACAGCGCTTGGCTGATGTGAGCCCAGCCCAGAGGCCAGAGGGACACTCAGGTGCCGAGACAGAGACCGCTGGAATGTCTGGGCCGGGGTCCCTGGGCTCGCTGCGCTCCCTGGGCGAGGTGCCGATCTCGGTGGCGTTGCGAGGCGTCGCATATCACGGGTACCTTTGCTGACCTGAGCTCCTGAGCGAGCGAGGACGCTTTGCTGGGATGCTGGCGCTGGGTCCCCACGGCTGCAAAATTGTAGCCTGTCACAAGGCCCGGGGTATGGGGCATTGAGCGCGTTTCGCGTTTTGCTCGCGGTTGCGTGCGCCAGCGCCAGCGCTATGCTTGTTGCTCTGCTGCAAACCCTAAACCCACCACCGAGAGGACAGGTGCACACGACCACGACGCCTCCCGTGTCTCTATTGTGTCCGACCGCGCGGCGCCGACCGAGCATGACGCCGCCCGTCACGCCGGCCCATGCAATGAGGAGCGCATTGAGCGCATGCTTTTGCGTTTCTGTCAGTCGCTGAACCTAGCGGGGCGAGTTATGCGTATGGCGTGGGATGTCAGCTGGGCGGCGTGCGAGGGCGGGAACCGAAATACTGGTAGAAAACAAGGCACAGCGGGACGCAGGTCTGATCAGGCACGCAAGAGGCAAGAGGCACAGCGAGACGTCTCGCGTCAGCATCACCGCACAAAGGTTTGCAACGGGCCCTGCGCTCCCAGGCACAAGAACGATGTCGAGAGGACGCGGACACTCCGCCGAACGGGACCCGCACCTGCAGCCCAGGCTGGACCGCCGCAGCCAGTGGGCGACCCACTGGCCACCTCATCGCGGCGCCGCGACAGGCCGTCCCAGTCCCTCGGTCCCCGCCCCACCGCTGCATGCTCTGCCCCCGCCTTGCAGCCTTGGCCGGCCTCGTCATCTCGTCAACGTTAACGTTCCAGCGCACCGCATCCCATCACGCTTGCACCTTGTTGCCCCCCACGCGTCCACGCACACGCACACCACCTGATCGGCCGGCGCGCAGCACATTGCACCCATCTCGAAACTCTACCGCACCGCTTCAGTAAGCTCAGCAGGGCCGCAAGAGCACGTTGGCACTCTCCAGACGCCGGCTGGCCCACGACACCACCCCGCAACAAGCTTCGCACTAGCCATCGCACCTATTCCTAGGAACGCAGGCACCCACGCGTGCGAAGCAGCGTCCGACATAGGTTTGGCGTGAAACTCGTCCCTTTGCGTCCATCCAGGCTAGCTCCTGCGCTCGCACTCGCCTCCGCCTCCCTCCGCCTCCGGCGCCCGCTCCGCCAGCACCCGCAGACGCCCGCGCAGAGGCCCGTCGCCCGTCGCCCCGTCTCCGCAAACGTGCACGCAGCGCGCACGAGGTGACTTCCCACCGTTCCTGTCCTTGCGCCGTTTGCGCCGGATCCGACGGCAGCTGCTGCCAGCAACCAGCGCACAGCAATCAGACACGATGCGGCCGGGCCGCTTCAACCTCCACTTTGCCTCTTCACGAAAGTCGCACAAGTCCCAGTCACAGTCACCAGACAAGTCAGCAGGCAGCCTCCACCGCGACACTCCACCGCCCTCAGCCCGTCACGCCGGACAGACACCTGCCCCGGCCTCTCCGACCGCCCCATCTGCGTCTGCGTCTCCGTCTCCGGCCTCAGCCCCCCGCTCCCCCGCCCCCCGCAGCCCCAGCTCGCCCGCCATGGCACCCACCGCAGTCGTCGTCCCGCTGTACATCTACCCCGCGCCGGGCGCGTGGGACCCGCTTATCCGGACGGCCAAGGCGAACCCGCTTGTGCCGTTCGTCGCGGTCGTGAACCCCAACAACGGGCCGGGCAACACTGTGCTGCCGGACGCGTGCTACCAGGCAGCGCTGGAGGCGCTGTGCGCCGTGCCGAACATTACGCTGCTGGGCTACGTGCACTGCGTGTGGTGCAAGCGCGACAGCCCCGAGATCGAGAGCGACGTGGACACGTACGCGTGCTGGGCCGCCGAGTCGCAGGGGCGCTTCGGCGTGTCGGGCGTGTTCATCGACGAGGCGCCGTGGGACCCGTGCCACCGGGGGTACATGCGCCAGCTGGCCGACTACATCCGCAAGACGTTCGCCGAGGAGACGGGCAAGCCCGGGCTGGTGTGCTACAACCCCGGCGTCGTCGTCGACCAGGGCTACCTCGAGGACTGCGACCTCGCCGTCGTCTTCGAGCAGAGCCACCGCGAGTGGTACGCGTACTTCCTGCGCAAAGGGCTCGTGCAGATCCCCTACAACCTGCGCTCCAAGTGCGTCGCCATGGTGCACTCGTTCGGCCAGCTCGAGGGGCTCGAGCCCGCCTCGCCCACAAACTCGGCCGGCGACTGCCCCCCGGCCCCGGGCAACGGCAACGGACACGCGCACGGCAACGGCCATGCCCACGGGCACGGGCACGGGCACGGCCACGCGCGCACCGCCAGCGTCGAGCTCGACGGCGCGCACGCCGGCGGCGCCGCCAAGGCCGCCACCGCCGTCACGGACCAGATCACGCAGCTCGGCTTCGGCGGCGTGTTCCTCACAGAGCAGGTGGGGGGCTACAACCGCTTCCCCGAGACGTGGGACGTGGTTGCGCAGCGCCTGACGCAGACGCAGACGCAGGCGCGCAGCACGCGCTTCTGAGCGCGTCGAGGCGCTTCAAAGTGCTTCAAAGTTGGGCTACTGTGCTGTTGCCCCGCCGTTGCATAAGCTTAGCTCAAGGCGGAGGATGCGCACGCCCGCGAGGGGGATCGGCGGCGCAGCACCGGCGCAGCAGCAGCGGAAGGCACGGCGGCGCCGATCACCGAGCCTGACACCGGAGGCACGGGGCGGAGAACGGAGACTGCGCTGCGCCTGCGCACGCGTTCCAGCGGACTGGGACGGGGGCGGGGGCGGTGCTGCGGGGCGGCGTCGGTATGCGCCGCATGATCGACGGCGGACGAGAGATGTCCAGATTTAGATAGAGATAACCCAGTGGAAAACCCTGACACCGGCATTGTTGTTTAGACCAGGAACGATATAGACTGTGAGATGCACCGCTTGATAACTCGCCCGGCTGTGCATTCAGCATTTCAGCATTCAACGATAAGCCGCTAATAACATTCGACCATTGATGAAGGGCGGTGCACGGACGACCACAGGGCGGCTCGGATCGAGCGCCAAGCCACACATTGCGTGAAAGAGCGTATGCATACTGCGGATGAAAACGGTGACCGTACGGACATGAAATATGAAGGCCGCGCTGGAGGCGGCGGATTGGGAGAGAGAGAGAGTGAGGATTGCCGAACCAGCGGCATACCCTGTATGATGACGAGGACAGGTCTATACAACGAGTTACTCGAGACCGTTGCAGGTCTGGACCCAGGTGTCGAGGTTCATCTTCTTGAGGAGGGTGGAGAACTTGTCGGCGCCGTCGGCGAAGCACTCGGCGGGGAGCGCGTCGGAGGGCATCTCGGTGCCGGCCTGGGACGGGTACTCGATCTGGAAGACGGGCTTGTCGGCTTCGATGATGGGCTTGTACGACGTGCACTCGCCGAACTTTGCGCACTCCTCGACGACGGAGAACTGGATGTCGTCCTTGACCTGGGGCACAATGCCGGCGGCGTTCTTGAGGCCGCAGCCCATGTTGTGCTTTGCGCTCTCGGCCGCGAGGAACTTGACGTAGTCGGCGGCGTCGCCCTCGCTGAGGCCGAGCCCGTTCTCGTTGTTGTACGCGTCGACGTTGTCCGGGTCGACGGCGTCGCAGCCCTTGTCGGCCGCCATCTTGAGGCGCGCCGCCATGATCGCGCGCACCTTGGCCGAGCCCGTCTTGACCCACTTCTCGCCGGCCCAGCCCTGCAGGTCGGCCCCGAGGTCGCCCTGGTCCCAGTCCTTGGCGTCGGGGCGCCAGTCCTCGTAGCTGCCCGCCGAGAAGTAGCAGATGACCTTCTTGCCGGCCGCGTGCAGCGCCGAGATCGTCGACGCCTCGACGTCGAACAGGTCCATGTCGTAGATGTCGACGTCGGGCGACGGCTTGCCGTTCTCGATCGGGACCTTCTCGCTGAGCACAATCTGCCAGCTCGCGCCGACGGGCGGCTGCCAGATCGACGTCGGGGGCGAGGCGGGCGCGGGAGCAGTCTCGTTGGTGCCAGCGCTGGCGCTGGGGCTGGGCGAGGCGGCAGACGAGGCAGTGACCGAGGCAGAGGCGGAGACGGAAGCAGTAACGGAAACAGAAGCGGAGGCGGAGGCGAGCGCGTCATCAGAAGCAGACGCGGACGCGGACGCCTTGTGCCCCTTCTTGACGCACATCCCGACCGGGATGCCGACGGCGAAGGGGAGAATGAACACGAGGAGGAAGCCGAGGATGACCATCTTTTTCCACAACGGCCAGCGTTGTCTGCGGGTTCGTTTGTCGAAAGAGGCGGCGGACTCGAGATCGGACTCTGTCCGGTCAGAGGTGTGGACCTTTGCGTAACGAATGTGGGGTGAAAGGAATGGATGCGGCGTTCAACTGGTGAAGCGCCTGCTACAAACTACAAGGAGAGAAGAGAAGCGGCAAGTAAGAATGGAGGGATGAAGGGGAACGGGGATGGGAGAGACAAAGGCAGGGATGCATGGGGGCGGAATTATGTATGGTCGCATGCACGAGCATCCGACGCGTCGCGGGATGCATCGCGATCGCGACCATGCCTGTATGCAGCAGGTGAAAAGTGACAGAGGTGGTGAAAGCTTAAAACACGACGTGACCCGGCTGGGCCGGCCTGGCTGGACCTGGTGAGGACCTGGACTTGCTTGGCTGGGCACGCTGGGCACGCTGGGCACTCGGATGGTCTTTCGGATGGAAATGGGGGGTAACGAGTGGTGGACTTAAGACTACCACTTTCGAGGTCCTCCCCCCGTATGGTGAGGTGAGGTAATCAGGACTCACTGCTGCGTGTGCCATCCTTCTGGTACGAGTTCGAGTCGGGCCCGTCGGACGGGATGAACTGGATGAGCGCCGTGCCCATCTTGACAGTCGACGGGGGGAGGGGAGGATTATGACTCTGGTCTATTGGACTGGGCCCAGGCTATGAGTGCTTGTCGCGGGCGGTGTCTGTGCATGTACGACGGTCTGGGTCTGTGGACGGCACGACGCAGAGCTTGGCGTGCGTCTCGTCTGTGTGGTGGAGGAGGGAGTACAAGTTTGCAGCGCGAAGTTGGGGGGGAGCTCGCCAATCGGTGCGCCGAGTCCAAGTTGATGAAGGCTGCTCGAGCACTGCTTCACGATCCGCCGACGCACGAAGCGCACCTATTGTGGGACAAGACGATGCTATACTTGGCACTGGCTGTGAATGGCGGGTGCGCCCACTAGTGCTGAACTATGCAGAATCCGCTGCAGCGGTCCGCGCGACCATGAGACAGCTAGAGCGCGGGCAGGGCGATGCAGACGGGTGGTGCGATGACCGAGTGAGTGCTTGGTGTGCTTGGTGCTGAGCTGAGGTGCTAAGGTGCTGCCGTCTGCGTTGGCTGGGGTGGAGGAGATGGGAAAGTTAGTACGAGAGCAAGGAGAAGCAATGTCGTCGTACCTCAACGGTGGACCTCGGCAGGCTCGCTGACGAGATGCTGTCCGGCGAGCCGACTTAGGGCTCAGGCCAGGAAACGGCAGGGGTGTGCAGGGGAGGGCTCGGAGGGCTCGCCAACCCGGAAGTGGGTTCTTCCTGAAGCCAACCTCTTTCGGGGCTCCAGTGCACGCTCGCTCAGGCGCTCAGGCGACCCGGGCCCTATTCATCAAGAGGTGCATTAGGGTTCCAGGCCCCGGTACGTGCGAGGTGCGCCTGGGGAGAGACGAGATGAGATGAGATGAGCATGGCGTAAGCCATTGGCTGAGACAGGGGAGCTGCACAGGGGATGACGTGAGACACCGCCAACACGGTGATCGTCGGCCATCTCCATCCATCTCGCGACCTCTTGACCGTGGGACGTGGGATCCTGCCTCGTACCTCGTCAATGCGAACAAGCTCTCGGTGCCGACCTCTTGAAAAAGGCTGTGCAGCCTCTTCTTACCACAACTGGCCACTCAAATGCCAGTCCGACTGTCAGCAGACAGACGGAGATTGACCAGCCCCGTCCTACGGCCGGCCGTTGCTCGCTCGTCTGCCCACCTCCCCCAGCTTCGGTCAAGAGCCGGCCGTTTAGACTTTTCGCTTCCATTCTGGCTGCTGCCCAATGCGCCTTCAAATCGCGATTGCAACTCCCACCCCACCTAGATGCATGCAAACATAACGTAGGAGGCTGAGTGCATTAATCGGGTATCAAGCGACGAACGCTGCGAACGTGGCTGGACCTGGCGGCGAGTCGCTTAGCTGCGGCAGACGCGGACCCATGTATTGGGATCGGATCTGCACATACTGCTGCATGTCACGGTGAATTGCATCCTGCCGTAGCTGCCGTTACACTGGCATGGATCTCGGGTGCATTGGCAGCTTGCGAGCAGCGGCGCGAGAGGGCAGGCTGAGCCGGCGCGTCTCACCCCGAGCGCTCTCCCGTAACACCCTGCTTCTTTTCAGCCGTGCCAGGCCGGGCTCAGGGCCGTACCGTGTTCCCGGGAGGCATTCGGCCCCCTGGCCTGCCTGAGTCGGTGGGAGTACGATGTCAGTTCAGCGTCTCAAACCGGGTTCCTCTGGAAGACGGCGCGCAGGCCGTAGCGCGTTTCTGCGTGTCCTGATTCCGGCCGGGTGACCTTGGGCGAGCCCCGGGCTTCAGCGGGCAGAGGGGGCGACTGCGGCCGCTCTGCAACGGCGAATGCGCTTCTGTGGCCGTGTCATTCTGTCTCTGGTTTCCTGGAAGAAGAGTTCGGACAAACACTAAAGCTCCAGCGCCAGCGCCAGCACGAGAATAGCCTGCCGCGCAAACCAAACCCCCGAGATACATATAGGCGGCGACGGCGGGTTTCTCAGCCCCCAACTCCGCGACCCAAAATGCGTGTATCCATCGCACTCGGAGCCCTCCTCTCGGTCCTGTCCGTGACCGAGGCGTGCGCGAACGCCGGCGCCTGCGGGCACCGCGAGCTCGAGCGCCGCAACGACATCCCATACCGCGAGTACCCCCGCGACCCGGCGCGCAAGGACGGCAAGAACCGTGGCTACCAGCGCGGCCGGGCCAAGGCACCCCTCTTCCAGCGCAAGAAGACGACCACGACCAAGCCCGCGCCGACGCCCAAGCCCTCGGCGGCGGCCTCGTCCAAGGCCGTCTCGGCCAGCAACGCTGCGTCGCCCGTCTCGGCCATCATCTCCTCCGTCGCCGGCTCGGCCAACGTGACCTCCACCGCCGCCGACGCGTCGTCGGCCGTCTCCGCGTCCTCCTCCCAGGTCGCGTCCCCGTCCGAGGCGCCTGCCTCCACCTCCGGCTCGGGCGGCGCGTTCCGCCCCTCGGACACGGTCGTCGTCCCCGAGCAGTCGGACATCCCCGAGGCGTCGCCTGAGAGCGCCGCCCCCTCTGTCGCGGTCGCTGCCAACGCGGCCATTTCGGCTACCGTCACGCGCATCGGCGGCGCGACCGTCGACAACCACATCCTGATCCTGGCCAAGGACGAGTACAGCGCCGAGTCTGGCTTCCACGGGCTCGAGGGCTACGGCATCCCGTACGACCGCGTGCTTGTGCCGCAGGGCGGCGTGCAGCTGCCCGCGCTCAACGACACTGGCAACCACGGGCGCTACTCGGGCATCATCGTCATGGACGCGCTGTCGTACGAGTACCCCGAGGGCTGGCACAGCGCGATCACGGACGAGCAGTGGAAGCAGATCCACGACTACCAGGTGCACTTCAGCGTGCGCATGGTGCGGATCAACGAGTTCCCCGGGCCCAACTTTGGCGCGGCGGTCGACGAGCGCGGCGCCGGCGGCACGGGCTCGGAGCACGACATCTCGATCACGGACGCGGCCGACTTCCCCACGGCCAACCTCAAGACGGGCGCGGGCCTGTCGGCCAAGGGCCTGTGGCACTACCCGGCCAAGATCACGGACACGGCGACGACCAAGGCGGTGGCCAAGTTTGCGCCAGATGGGACGTACACGTCCGAGACGGTCGCGGCGGTGATCAACAAGTTCAGCGACGGGCGCGAGCAGTTTGTGTGGTTCACGTCGTGGGCGCCGCAGTGGAGCACGACGTGCGCGGCGTTCCAGCACGCGCACATCCACTGGATGACGCGCGGGCTGTTCCTCGGCAAGCGCAAGACGCACCTCAACATCCAGATCGACGACGTCGAGCTCGCGACCGACATGTACCGCCCTGTCGGCGCCGTGTTCCGCTGCCGCCCCGAGGACCTCGACGGGCACGCGGCGTGGCAGCAGGACCTGAACTCGCGCCTGCCCGCTGGCTCCAACGTCCGCCTCGAGCTCGGCCACAACGGCAACGGCGACATCCTCGCCGCGACCGACCCCAGCTCGGGCGGCGTGTGCACGCCCGACTACGCCGTCGACTACCCCGAGGTGCCCGAGACCGAGCTCGAGTTCAAGAAGCCGCTCGGCTCCGGCGTCGACTTCTGGCCCGCCGAGTGGAAGACGTACCCCTGGTCGTACCAGTGCACGCAGCGCGACAAGCTGACGGCGTGGTATGCCAACGCCGCCAAGCGCGACGCCTTCTTCCACGTCTCGCACACGTTCACGCACGAGGAGATGAACAACGCGACGCACCGCGACGCGTCGCTCGAGATCCAGTTCAACCAGGCCTGGCTCAAGCAGACGGGCATCGCCAACGGCATGTTCTCCCCCAAGGGCATCATCCCGCCCGCCATCACGGGCCTGCACAACGGCGACGTCATCCGCGCCTGGATGGAGAACGGCATCACGCACGTCGTCGGCGACAACACGCGCCCCGTCCTCCGCAACGGCGAGAGCCCGTACCACCCGCTCATCTCGACCGTCGAGGGCAACGGGTACGCGGGGCTGACGATTGTGCCGCGCTGGGCGACGAGCATCTACTACAACTGCGACACGTGGGAGTGTGACGTGCAGGAGTGGAAGGACATCTCCAAGGGCTACGGCGACTACAACGACCTGCTCGAGAACGCCAAGGAGGTCAACTCGCCGTACCTGTTCTCGCTCAAGGCCGACCCGTACATGTTCCACCAGGCCAACCTGCGCCTCGTCGACATGCCCACCATCACCGTCGGCAGCAAGACGGGCAAGATGTCCATGGTCATGGGCTGGGTCGAGAGCGTCGCGCAGGAGGTCGCCCGCGTCACCAACTGGCCCATCATCTCGCTCAAGCACGACGACTTTGCCCAGTACTTCCTCGACCGCCAGGCGCTCGACGCCTGCGAGCCCCGCATCCAGTACCGCTTCAGCGCCGACGGCTCGAGCATCACCCACGTCGACGTCGCCGCCAACAACATGAACTGCCCCGCCCAGGTCCCCGTCACCATCCCCGGCGGCAGCGCGACCGGCGCCACCCGCACCGACAAGGTCGGCTCCGAGCCCCCCATCGCCTGGGTCAAGCTCAGCGGCGGCCAGGCCACCCTCCAGCTCAGCAACCCCGTCAAGCTCTAATTTCCCTCTTTCACAAACACACCGGCCAGCCCAGGCCTTGTACAGCGTACATACGGACACTTCATAGACACGCGATCAGCATCGAGGAATGCATGATAGTTACGACCACTGCTTGCTGCATGCGCCGTGGGTGGAATGTGGGCGCTACCGACGAGCAATCCCAGGCGTCGCCTCCGTTTCGATCGTCACATTGATCATGGACTGTGCTGCTGCTTTCGTTCAGGACAGACGTTGCTCAGCGTGCCCGTTGGACTCTGCAGCCCGCCTCAGCAGCCGTCCGGCCTCGGCGCCTCGGCAGATCCCAGCGCCAGATCCCAGCGGCAGCATGTATGCATCTCATCCGTCGGCAGCACTACCTGCGAGTTGGGCCGCCGAGCTGACGTGCTAGCGTGTAACACGGTGCCCGCACGTTGCCCGAGCCGGTGCTCTCCCTGGCCTACGGGCTTCCGCAGACGTTTCCTCCCCATTCCTGCAGCGGCCCGCGCCTGGCCGCACCTGGCCGCGCTCGCCGCTAGCCAAGGCTGTTCCGGGACTCGCCGCGCGATCCTGCACAGCGGTCCGGCTGAGCCCCACTCGGCCGGATTGATGCCATGGCAGAGGCCTCGGTGATGCACGCTTCAAGTTTTGAGTTGCAGTATGCAGCGTGCAGTGACGCTGACGGTGACGATCGGTCGGGCTGTGATTCGTGCACAGGCGCAGAGCACGAACGGTGTCGACTCCGCTATCCTGGATCTGGGTGGGCTCTCTGTCGCAAACCCAGTGTCGCATGCTCATGCTCAACGCTCGATATGTCTTCAATCTTATCTCGTCCTCGATCCTCGCTGCGATCGACGGCGAGCAGGGTATGCAAATCCTCGCAAAGACCGAAGCTGTCGCACCACCGAAGCCGTCGTACCCTCGGATGCTGTCGCCTCCGTCGCAGAGAGACGAGCGGTCTCGTCCAGTGGGCCCAGCTCGGCTCGCTCGGCATGTCACCTGGCAGCGAAAGTTGGGGGTCAGTCACCATGCACGGGCACACGGGCATGTGACAGCGGCAGGCGTCACAGCGCGAAGCTCTGCAGCACCGAGAGGGTGATGGGGAGTACGCAGCGGCGTGCGTGCGTCGTCCTCGCCCAGGCGACAGAACACCGCGCCGCGGCTGCAAACCTTGCACCACTTGCGGCTCGCAGTGCGCATCCGGCGCGAGCGGGTGAAGCGCGGAAGAAGGGCCAGGGCCGTGGAACGGCGAGTGGAACGGGGGCTGCGAGCGAGCGAGGCAGGCAGCGAGCGAACAGGCCAGCAGGGTTGTGATGTCTCGAGTCGCGCGTTTCGTCTCGAACTGGCGAGCTTGGGTTTGCGACCGACCAGCAGCGCACACTGCGTACGTCGCCATGGCTTTCCCTGCGTGTCCTTGCACGTCCTTGCACCCTCCTCGCCCCTCGCTCGCTCGCCACACTTTCGCTTTCGCTTTTGCGTTTGCTCGAGCCGCACTCGCCGTCATCAAACCTTGCCTGCACGGCGAACCAAGCTCAGACTCATCAAGGCGATGCATAACCCCACCAGCCTTGCTCGGGCGCGCGGCCCCCGTTCCTCGTTCCTGCGATCCTGCTTCTTTCTGCCGTACCTCGCCCTTCGTCGGATGTACCTGCACGGACATCACGATCGCTAGGAACCCCGACGGCGGCTGGCACGGACACTTCTGCGTGCGCGCATGAGCGCATGGAGCAGCGAAGCAGCGGAGCTCGAGCGGGGCCGGTTGCCGTGTGAGAGCGTGAGAGCCGATCGACGAGTGAGGGTGACGAGCGGCCCACTCTGCCTGTATCGAGCAAGGCACAGAGGCACGGCCGTCGAATCGAAGGAACGCTGAATGCACGACTCACTCGAGTGGTGCAGCTCAAGTTGCGGGACTCCGGGACCCAGCTGCGACGCTGCAACCTTCGGCGCGGGGCCTGGTTGCGCTCTGGCGCAGTGTAAAACGAGACAAAGCTTAATGCCGGGCACGGGGCCGGCGGCGCTTGACTCGGGGCCGTCGAGCACGCTCCATGCTCTAGCTCTCCCACGGTCCCTCCCACTGACTCCCACGTTGATATCTTATCGCTGACACAATCTCACAAGCTGCTTGCTCTTTTCCGATACTCGACGCTACAGGGCGAAACGCCATGCTTCTGACCCACACGCTTCTGATCTATGCACTACATCACGGTCCATAAGGCTACACTACAGCTACGAGTCCCAGTCGTCGCTCGAAGAACTGTCCTGTAGTCCGAGGACTCAATCCAGTATAGAGCAGTCGCAGCAAGCCATGCGCCCATTAAGGCTCTACCAGACGATACACCGACCTTGGCGACGTACTCCGACTCGCCGTCAACTTCCGGCCTCACGCAGAAGCCCCATGCGCCGTTGTGAGTGACGACGGACGTCGGGTTACCCCACGCCGTGCCGTAGCCCCGAGCGTCGAGGATGAGCGTGCTGAAGGAGCGGACGACGGGCTCAGGGGCCTTGGGAATGTTGGAGGGCAGGCCGTATGTGTACACATGCGCTGTCTTGCCCTGCGAAAGGACGAAGAGTGACAGTGAGTCAAGCGGTGCGGCGTCCTCGTCTTCGACCACGTCCGTGATGTTCTTGACGTGTCGGCGCATGTCGTCGTCCATTACGAGCGAGGTCTTCCATTCGCCAAGAGCGAGCATCTTGAGGGGCAATGACCGCGCCATGATGGCCTTGTCGATCTTGCCGCTGCCGTAGTCTGCGCTCACCTCCCACTCGCATGCGAGCTCCTCGTCGTCGGCGATGCCGAGCTTGCGCATCAGGTGGCGGAATGGCTGTGTCGACGGGAGCCATGTCAGGAGGACACCGTCGACACGCTCCACCCAGTGGGACAAGGTCGCCTCCGACGAGGGGGGATGAAGCGCTTGGTGAGCGCGAGGCGAGAGAAGACGTGGACGTGTTCGGGCAATGGCGTCTCATCGTCATGGAAGGCCTCGGTGAGGAATGGGATCGTGTGGTCCTGCGCAAACCGGATCTCGAGGTTCTCAGAACCGAGATGGTCAACTCCAATGGGCTTGGGGGTCGGACGAGTCGAGATGGCGTGCAGCTCATGAAGATGCTCGACGGCAGTCCAGCGGTCGAGGATCATGCGGGCGGGGGACGGCGCGTCCGAGAGAGAGGAGGAGGTTGAGGAGGACATGAGTTGTCAGGAAGTAGTGTTGACGAGGTGTGTGGCTGAGTGGGAGTGGAGAAGCGCAAGGAGTCGAGATGATGAAGAGAGTAGCCAAAGTGCCCTCTGCCTACAGTGTTTAATACTCGACGTGGTTCAAGGCTTCGTCTGTTCTGCTCGTCACTCTCACTAACCCGGTCGAGTGTAGAGCAAGCATCGAGCCCTGAACCTGAGGCGCAGCAGGCAAGCACGCTGGCCGCAACTGCGCAGGAGGATAGGATACTGCAGTACGCCCGATGTAGGCGCAGCAAGCGAGCACGCTGGTCGCAACTGCGCTGGCAGAGTAGGCCATGCGTCGCCCGTGTTTGCGCAGGGGGTTGCACGTGCTCACTCCAATTGAGATGGGAGACTGTGTCATGCGTGTAGCTGCGGTGGCTGTGGTAGCCGTGGTAGCCGTGGTAGCCGTGGTAGATAGTGGCCGGGGGCGGGGGCGGGCGCAGAGAGCGCAGATGTATTCCCAATTCTCAAGCTAGCACAAGCCCATGTCCATGGGCTACGTGTTACGCCCCAAGTCGCAGCGCCGCTAACCAACTGACCGCCGTCGCCGTCGCCGTCGCCACCTCCGCTTTCACATCTCGTTCAGCCTTGTATGAGGCTGCATCCCACCTTGTCTCTTGCCCAACCCCACCCCTCCCAAGGTCGCCCCCAACCTCTTCTCCCCGTGAGCAACAACCACTCCCACTCCTGTTCCCAATGACAATCTCCAAAACCCATCCTATCAAGAACAGTTTCACCTTGTCGGTACCCGAGCGCAAGCTTCCCCGTGTCCGCTGGGGCCAAGGCACCTTCAGCATCCCCCCTCTCCCCGACTCCCCTGCCTTTGACATTCCTCGCCTTCACGGGGCCGCTCGCGAAGCGAGCAAGGAGTGGGCTGACAAGGTTGCGTCCGGGGGCACGATTGACGCCGACTGCTTCCGCCTCGCCGTTCTCGACAAGATCATCGAGCAGTATGTCTCTCACACGGGTCATGTACCACCTCGTTGCTGACGCTTGTCCAGCATCTTGTACGATCGCGACCAACGCCTCCGTGGCCCACGAAGGACGCTCGAGACGTTTGCCGACTGGAGCTCGTGGACCAACAAGATGATAAATCGCTGGTACTGGACCGTGAGTCGTTGGCCCACCAGCCCCAGTGCCGATTGCTCGCCTATCGTGCTAACGGCAGGCGTACAGGCAACTGCCCGAGGGCGACCGTGCGCACATTCCCACGTCCCGCCAGGTGTACGAGTCCATCAGGGCTGCTGTCACGTCGCTCTTCGAGAAGCCCCTGGACGCCAAGGAGTTCCCAGCGGGCAGGCCACCCAGGTACGACCGCAGCCTGCTCGGGCGCTTCGACCCCAACTGCAGGCCGCTGCCTCCCGTTGTGCGCTATGTCACGCCGCTGAGGTTCTCTGACGGCCCGGATCCCTACTCGGAGATCGACGCTGCCCTCTAGGCGGAGTCGGCCGCTAGACGGGCCAGCCGACGGCCGTTCAATGTCGTCAAGACGGTGATGCTCCCGCCTCTGGACGTTCCGGAGATGAGCATCGATGACTTTCTCAAAACTCGGGAGTCTCGGAGCGCGGCATTGGGCCGCCGTACCTCCCTGTCGCCATCGCTGTCCTCAAGCGGAGAGTCGGATGACACGGTAGTGCCTTCGGCATCGCCGGCGTCTTCGGATGGGACGTCTCCTGAAGAAGGCAGATTCGAAGTAATGTGATTATGCAGACATGTGACGTGTGGGCCAATCTGCATGGCGTTTGCAGGACTTGGCAGGCGGAGCGACGCTTCTGACTCGCTGGCGGACATGACGGCCCCTGCAGGCTGCGGGCCGGTTTCGCGTTTCGCGTTTCACCGGCCGCTCGGCCTCTCGGCATCCCCGCATCCGCGCTTGCGTTCGAAACGGTCGCCATGCTCTCGGGCGGGCGTGCGCCAGGCGGGGCACTGACGTCAGCCGTGACCCCGCCCGCCATTGTACAACAGGATGTGCATGTGTGCTAGAACGGTGCTAGAAGTACGACGCGGTGAACGCGGTGGGGGCGGCGGGTGCGGCGGGGGTGTCTGGCGTCGCTGGCGTCGCTGCCGTCACGACGGCGAGGTAGTGCGCCGCCGTCGTCCACGCGGTGCGCAGTGGTGCAAAAATGGTGGCTAGCGCGGCGGCGGCGCGGGGCGCCCAGCCGTGCACCGTCGTGTGGGCGAGGCGGCGCGCCTCGCGTCCGAGGGCGGCGACGAGGTCGGCCGGGCGCGCAAGGGCAGCGAGCGTAGAGAGGCGAGCGAGGCGAGTGTGGCCGGGTCGCCCATCGTGCATGAGCACCTGCGCGCCCTGCGCGCCAAGGCGCTCGCAGTAGTACGCGACGAGCTCGCGCGTGCGCTCGTCGTGCGGCAGACCGGCGCGTACGGCGCGTGCGGCGCGCACGGCGCCGAGGGCGGCCCACTTGTGCTCCCACCTCTGCTCCGGCTTGTGTCCCGACACGACGCGGGGCGGGCCGCGCATGCTCGCGAGACAGGCGAGCGCGCGCGTCCGCGCCCGTGGCGGCCACAGGCTCAGCGCGTACTGCCGCGCGAGCTGGGCCGTGGCCGCGCTCGCGGGGCGCCCGCCCCAGTGCTCGCCGAGGTGCGCCAGCAGCGAGAGCTCGCCGTCGCTGTCGGTGCTGTCGGCCTCGCTGTCGGCCTCAGCCAGGCCGCGGAATAGCTCGAGAGGGCCACCGCGCGAGCCAGAGCCGGAGCCGTGCTGCGCCACGAGCTCCCGGTCGGGGGTAGCCCAGAGCCGCTCGGGCACCGGCGCCGCGCACGAGAACGCGGGCAGCGCGGGCAGCGCGAACAGCAACACGAAGGCCGGCTTCATCGTTGCGGCGGCGTGGTGGAGGGAGAGGATGCGAGATGTTGCGCTCCGCTACGCGCGCTTGTAGCCTGCCGTGGCCATGCCGGGTCGTCGTCGAGCGCGCATGGAGCGGTGCAGTGGCCGGTGCCCGGGAGCTGGTGGGTTATGGTTCAATCGGTCGAGCTTGCTTGGCTGGGAGGCTGAAACGAGTCGTACGCAACGCGACTCGCGACTGGGTTTCCCACGGGCGACCGATAGGCAAGACGCCGAGATCTAGAGATGTACCAGGGCGACTGAAGTCGCCTTGCATCGCTCACTTGCGCTGTGCTCGGCTCGACTCGGGCTACTGCGACTCCAACGGCACCCATGCCCAGCCGGAGACGGTCGGTCGTGGCATCGGCCGCTGCTGCCCGCATTCCTCAAACTCACCAAGCCCGGACCTCCTTGCGGCCACTCACTGACAGCGGCTGATCACTGACAGTGCAGAGCTTCTCCGACCATCGGCCGGCAACGCGGCAACGGTGGGTAGTGCGGTCGACGCGCAGCACCGCACACGCCACCACACTCGTAGCGCCGTTCCAGCCTCGTCATGCAGCAACCTCCCCAAGCGATCGAGTTTCGGGTTTCAGCCCAAAACTAAGGACTTGGTGGACATGCTGGAGTTTCCACCTTGGTCTCGAGACGTGTCTGCCTCTTCTCCAACATCGCTTTCCTCACATCAAGGATGACGCTTCCTGTTGGACAACTGGCCGTGCGGCCGTACGAGCGTGGGTTCCCTCCGCGGCACCGCTGACGGCAGTGCACACGCCGACAGGCAGCTCGGCGACGTACCCCTCTACGCCGCGATCCGCCGAGACGCTGCGTGCGACGACGCCTTCGTCTCCTCTCTCGCCGCCGTCGGCGCCGTCGCCCTCTCCGCTGCCTCCAAACCACGCCTCCTCTTCAGCCCGCGAGCGGGGCGGGGTGCAGGCGCGCTCCTCGTTCCTGCTGCACCTGAAGCGCAACTCTGCGGCCGAGCTGCTCGACTCGGTCGAGTGGGTGACGGACACGTTCTCGGGCCTGCGCACGCAGCTGCGCGACCGCGACGCCGAGCTGGCGCTCACGCGCGACTACGTCGCGTACCTCGAGCGCGTCGTCGAGGAGCGCGACGCGGCCATCCGCCGCCTCGAGGGCCAGGCGCGCCGCGACGCGCGCACCATTGCACGCCACAGGAACGGGCTCGATATCGCGTGGCACGCCATGATGCCGCGCGAGGCGCAGAGGCACTGGGACGGGTATGGAGCAGAGGCAGGCAAGCCGGGCGGACACGGCCATAACGGCCAGAGCACGCAGAGCACTGGCCAGCAGGCGGCGCAGCGGGACCACGTCGGGCGGGCGCTGTAGACTAGCAATGCATCAAAGGCGCATGGCATGTGCACCCCGAAACGATGCGCGCACGATCGGCCGGCTGTGCCATGACGTCTTTGGGCAGTTGAGACTAACAAAGGGTGCGGAGCACACCCCTTCTGTTTTCACACATTATGGTATCCTGGCTACTGAGCACGTCCAACTGCACACGGTCCTACTAAACACGTCTTACTGCAGCTCAATGGTCATCTCGCGGTCGACATTAATGTCGACGTCGACGGTGAGCGTGCCGTTCTCGGCGCTGAAGTCGGTGGGCTTCTCCTGCCCGTCCACGCTGCAGCCGCAGCCCTGCGTCTGGCCCGCGACGACGACGGTGGCGATGCGCACGGGGTGCCCGCAGGTGCCTGTGATGCGGAGTGTGCGGCCCTCGAACTCGAACCTGAGGTCCGACACGTCCTTGGGCTCGAGGCTGATGCCGTCGTCGACGTAGAGCTCGCCGGCGGCCTTGCCGTCCGGGCCGGGGAAGACGCGGAGCTCGAAGGGGAGCTGTGCGTTCTGGGCCGTCGTCATGGCCTCGCCCTTGCGCAGCGGCAGCACGGTGCCGGCGCGCACGTAGAGCGGGATCGTGTTGTAGTCGACGTCAGGGAGGTGCTTCCATCCGTCGCCCTCGCCCTGTGTGCGCTGCAGCGTGAAGAAGTCGTAGAACGTCTCGCCGGGCGCGAGCCAGACGTCGCTCTGCGTCGCGTTCTCGACGAGCACGGGCGCGACGAGCAGCGACGGCCCGTAGTAGAACTGGCTCTCGAGCTTGACCGTGTCCGCGCGCGGGTGCAGCCACGACGTCGGCCACACGACGGGCGTGCCGTCGGCCGCGTGCCGGTGCAGCGCCGTGTACGTGTAGTCGAGGAGCTGGAGGCGGGTGCGGCCGGCGCGGCGCGCGGCCTCGGCCGTGATCGGCCACAGGTAGAACTCCTGCGGCAGGCTGCCGATGTCGACGTGGTTGCGGTAGAACGTGTTGAACGCGCCGAGCCACGCCCAGCGCGCGCACAGCGTCTCGGTCGTGTTGAGCCCGAAGCCGCACACGTCCGCGCCGATCATGCCCACGCCGCTGACCGACGACATCGACAGCATGTTCGGAATCACCTGCCGGTACTGCTCCCAGGACGCGCGGTTGTCGCCCATCCAGATTCCCGACGGCGTGCCGCTGAACGACGCGCGCGCAATCGTGAACGGCCGCACCCCCGGGCTCCGGTGCAGCAGCGAGTTGCGCGTCGCAATCGCGTGCCGCGACCCGTACAGGTTGTGCTCCTCGTACATCCGCGCCCCGTTCGCGAGCACCAAATCCGTCCGCGCAGTGTAGTCCGAGATGTTGCGGATGTACGGGTCCGGCCCCGTCGCGGGCTTGTACCGCCGCCGGTTGTCGATCCGGTACGGCGGGTACAGCCACTGCGAGTCGAGCCCGGGCGAGATGTAGTCGGCGTCCGTGTCCGGGTAGTTGCCCGAGCTGTTGTCCTTCTGCCGCCGCTCCAGGTCGAACGACCGCTGCTCCGGCGCAACCTGCTGCTGAGGCGGCGCGGAAGCCTGCGCGCCCCACGGCTCCGAGATGTTCTTGCCCTGCTCGAACGCCGGGAACTCGGACAGCGAGCGCGGGATGATGCGCGGCAGCGGCCGGCGCGGCGGGGATCCGAACTCCCTCGAGACGCGGTAGATGTTCGCCTGGCGTCAGCGCTAGTCCTAGTCCTCTGCGACAGGAACGGCACTAGTTAGGGGGGCAATGCGCTAGTGAGAGACAGCACTAGCGCACAGGAACGGCGCTAGTGTGGAGGTGAAACGGCAACCTCCGAACTTTTCCTCACGAGCCGCTACTCAAGATCGCGAACGACTTCGTCTCTTCTGCTCTCTCTTCTGCACGCAGTTTGCGCGCGCGCGCTCGCGCACTCACATTTAGATAGGGGTTGAACACAGCAGGCTCGTTCATGTCTAGCCAGATGCCGTCAACGTTGACGCCGCTGTCCTTGTTGAAAAAGCGGTCGAATTCGGAGTCCCACCACGCCTGGGCGTTCTCCGCGGTGAAATCGGGCAACACCGTCGGGCCGGGCCACACGACGGCCTGATAGATGTTGCCGTCGTCGTACTTCATGAACACATTCTGCTTGAGACCGCTCTGGAACGTCTCGTAGTTGTCGGCGCTCTCGTCGGGCTTGCCGGAGAAGAGGGCGGGGTCCACCATCACGATGAAGTTTTGCTGGTTCTTGTGCAACTTGTCCACCACGTATCGCACCTTCTCGAGCGCGAAGCGCGGCGGGTCCAGCGTCATGATCCACCGGTTGTACATGTAGTCAATGTCCATCCACTGCGTCTGCATCGGGATGCCCGCGGCGGAGTAGTTGGCCACGACCTCGGCCACCTCGAAGATGTCGCGGTAGCCGTAGCGGCACGAGTGGAACCCGAGCGACCAGTAGGGCACCATGGGGCTCGGCTTCCAGATCTGCGACGCCTGGCGCGCGACGTCGCCGGG
Source organism: Trichosporon sp. PB005A (assembly GCA_023630055.1). Taxonomy (NCBI): domain Eukaryota; kingdom Fungi; phylum Basidiomycota; class Tremellomycetes; order Trichosporonales; family Trichosporonaceae; genus Trichosporon; species Trichosporon sp. PB005A. The sequence goes on from JAMALZ010000016.1 coordinate 89,963, forward strand.
GGTCGGGCCGTTGAGGAACATGAGGTCGACGATGCCGCCGAGCACGTTGTACTCGATGTACTTGCCCTTCTCGGGGAACTTGATGTCCATGCCGTTCGAGTTGAGCAGGAACGTGCCCGACGCCGACGGCTTGTCGCCGACCTTCTGGTTGACGTAGATCGGGTGGCTCGCGTAGAGGTTCGTGCGCGTCGGCAGGCCGGCCGAGTCGCGGTTCCACAGCGTGCGGATGTAGCCGTCCTCCCAGATCGGCAGCGTGAGGTTGTCGTTGTGCTGCGCGAGGCCCTGGATGTTGGAGCCCTCGGCCAGCCGCGACTTGACGCGCAGGTACTGCTCCTCGAAGATGAGGGCTTGGCCCGTCGTGTCGAACAGCACCTCGCCGTCGGCCTTGCGCGTGACCTTGAACGAGAACGGGTCCTCGACATAGTCGAACTGCAGGTTCGACTCCTTCAGCCCGGCGTCGAGCTTGGGCCATCCCTCCTGGACAACATCGTCGGGGACCACGTGCGCCTTGCCCTCGGCGTCGGCGATGTGCACGCGGAGGCGGTCCGCGTTGTCGTGCCGGACCGTGAGCTTCAACTTCTGGTAGTCGGGCCCGTAGGCGTTGCACTCGCCCTTGAGGGTGAGTTCGCCGTCGAGGCCGACCTCGCTCTGGGTGACCTTGAGGACGTAGCCCTGGCAGGCGTCGACATTGCCCGTGTGCTGGACGGGCGACGGGATGATCGTGACCTGCGCGGCGGCGCAGGCGAGAAACGGGATGAGCGACCACATCGCGGGGTCTTGGGAAAAGACGCAGCCCAGTCGGAGAGCTTATATCATGAGCATCAGCTGGGGCTGCTCGCTCGGCCCGGACACGGCGCGCGTGATCTTTGTGTGCACCGAGCTGGCGACGGGGCCGACGCGTGACGTAAATGCCTGGGCGGTGCTCGGGAACGCGAAGCCTAAGGAGGTGGTGCGGGGTGCGGCGTGTAGGCCGATTGCTCCTCGGCGACGGGAGCGCTGGCCCGGAACGCACATGACTGCACGCTGTGGACCGGACCGTGCGGCCGCTGCTTGCGATCGGCACCACCATGTGCTATCTCTCGTTAGCTCGGTTTCGGTGTTCTCCGGCTCCGCCCTCCGTTCACCATGTCAGGAACGAGGAACTCCAGGTACCGAGCTAGTTGGCATCACGTGATGAGGACTCATGCGGTGGACACGCAGCCAGAACGGGTTAAGCATGCTGAGCGACACTTGACGACCGACAAGGTGCTCGAAGAGTTGGTCGCAGGCGTGGCCCCTCCCAGTGCGGCATGGCGCCTGGAGAGGCAGTGTAGCCCGAGGCCGAGGCCGATGGCGGAGTGAGGGAGCATTAACGGATATCGCGGGACAACGTTGGTCGAATTCCGCAATCGGCGATCGTGCCGTTGGCAGCTGGCCGTCCCGCAGGGAGGCTCCTAGTCCTAGGCCAGAACCACTGCGAAAGCACCTGCTTGATCAGTAGTTGACATATTGCGGAGGTTCAGTCGATATCGGAGAGCGAAGTCGCGACGATGCTGATGGCAACGGAACGGTTGTCTGCTCGTTGCTCGCGGCTTGGTGGACCTACACCTCCACACTCCTCCGGTAGAAGTCTCCCACGGGCGACGGGCGAAGGGCTTCAGGCCCCCGAGACTGAATGTTGCTCTCTGCGTTGCGTATAACCTCCCTGTCACTGGCGACGACCGCTCTGAACTTGGCGACCACACGGTTAAGGCGCAGCGCTTGGACGGGGGTCAAAGCTCAAGCACCGCACGGCACAAGCAGTTCACGGGCGCAAGGCCTGGCCGCGAACCGACGCTTGGGCCGCAACAAGATGCGTGGTGGCCGTGGCCGTGCGAGTTGCCGGAGTCTTCCGCCTGGCCGCCTGACGGCCATCCTGTTGAAATGCCAGTCATCAGAACCAAGCTCGAAGCCTCTGGGCAAGGTGCTCGGTGATCGGGCGCCACCGGTGACGGCGTCATGCTGAAGTAGGTGAATGTCGACTGCTGCCCGAGCGGGTGAGTGAATCTGGGCGCGGCGCTTCGCGCTTTGGCCATGCTCACTGAAAACAGACAATAAGATGAGTAGCTGATCGAACAATTATGGGCAGTCTATGCATGATCTACAAGTGGTAGGCTTAGCTGGCCGCCGTCAGTTCCCCGGCGGTCAGCCTCGGACTCCTCACCCGCCCAAGGAGGCCATCGCGGCCATGACTTGGGTAACATTCTTTCACCATCACTGATTTATGCTCAACAGCTGACCAGCGGTGAACCGCGGCCATGGGCAGTGTTCAGCCTGCTCCACCCACCAGCTCTACTAGTGGCGGACTCAGACCCCGGGCTCCAGAAGACCATTCGGTGCTTGCAACCTGCCTCAGCGTGTGGAGGTTCACTCGCGACTCGATACGGGATCGACACCAGCCTCGCGATTCCAACGTTCTTCCCCCCATTGACCTCGACGACCTACCAGCAATCCGGTGTTGGGTTCCCGACACATGCTCGATCTGTGGACCACGTGAGTGCGACAAGTGCTTGCCCTGGAAAGCATGCGCTCGTTGCTTCATCCGGGCCTCGGGCTTCAACGAGGCCCAAGCAGACGATCACGATGGAGCGAAGACCTCCTGGACGTGGACGTCTCGGGCAGTTCTGTACGCGGCGTGAGTGTGATCGAGGGACAACGCTGACCCACAGTATGTGGCTGGTATGCACTGCGGTCGCGTTCCAGCACAGCCTCCTGTGGGGTGGCCCCGTCACCCCTTCCGCCGTGCTATACAACGGCGAGGAAATGCGGCCCGTGGCTCTCATCATGACCGACATCGTCACCGTGGGTGCAAGCTTTGCTATGGCCGTAGTTCTGGACGCCGTGGGGAGGGCAATGGGCCTCCTCATCACGGCGGCCTCTGGGGTCTTTGGCCTCGTGCTGTTCGCAGCATCGCGGAGTGTGGCCATGCTCAGCGTCGGACAGGTGTTCTATGGCGTTGGCTTTACCGGCATTCGCCTCACCATCGACGTGCTTGTTGCCGACACGGCCCGCCTCAAGAACAGGGCGTTGATCTACGCACTTGTCACCTCGCCGTGGGCCATCACGGCGTTCCCCGCTCTCAAGCTGCGTAACACGATAGACATCCGGGAGACGCGTTACTCCATTGCAGCTCTCAGCGGATTTCTCGCCATGTCTGCCGCAGCGCTGTTCTACGTCCTCCATCGGTACAAGGGCAAGTTGCCTGGACGTCGAGCCGTGGGGGAGTCTATGCGAACAACATTCTCTGCCGCCCCATTCGCGACGCTGTTCGCCGTGCCAGCAGCGCTCGCCTTGCTGGTCGTGTTCATCATTCTCTGGCTTCTGGACATGGATCTTGTGGAGTGGTATGCGCTCGTTCCACCTCTCGTCCTGCTGTACTGGTCTTCGGTCGCTCTCCTCTTTCTAACCTTCGCCAAGGAGGTCTTCTCTTTCATCGGCCGCGTGGCTCCGGGAGTCGGACACGGAAAGTCCTTCATTGCGGACGCCGATGACGCCCACTTGGTCGACTGGATCCGAGGACGAAACCCCAAGCACGTGTTCAACTCGGTGTACAGCAGGACAAGGATGTGCACACTGGGTGTGTGCTTGACCTGGAAGTGTGAGTAGTCTAGTCAGGCGCTCCGCTCACTATTCAGTCGCGCATTCGTTGTGGAGCACGAACCTGCACCCGTATCTGCAAGCGGCGTACGTCCTGCCTCTGTCGACCTCCCGGCAGATGGTCGCCATCTCCACTGTCGTAGAAGCAGCTTGGGCGTTACCTATCGGCCTCCTCGTGCGGCAGACCGGCTATTTCAAGCCCATCATACTGGTCGCCCTGCCCCTGTACTGCCTAGGAGGTGTGCTCATGATAGCGACCCCCAAGCTCAATCACTCCTTCGGACGACTGGTGTTCAGCCAGGTGCTTTTGGCCGTCGCCCACTCGTCCTTCGACTCCGTCAAAGAGGTCGCCCTGCTCTCTGGAGGGCCAGTGGGCAGCCCATCGATAGCGCTGGCGCTGCTCAGCCTGGCAGAGAAGCTAGGCGGCACCTGCGGCGCCACGCTCTCCGACAAGCTGTGGAACGGGGTCCTCGACAACGCACCGAAACGATACTTGACCACGGACGGGATCCTCGGCTCTGAAAGGGTGCACGCCACGCTGGCGGAGCATCTCTGCCATCCGCCGGGGAGCGCCGAGCGGATCGCCATTCAGAAATCTTATGACGACATCCAGCGGCTCACCCTCATCATCAGCATGGCCTTCCTGTCCCTACCGTTTCTCATGACTCTGGCGATGCGCAACGAGAACGTGTTGGATGATGCCTCACCCAAGCCGAGCGACACCGCTGCTGTTAATGCTGCACACAAACAGGTCGCCGGGGCAACAGAACCCGGCTGTTCAGAAAGCTGCGAGCTGGGGCTGCTGCACAGCAACAACAACCAACGGGCCTCCAGCTTCGTGCATCTGCATCACCCGGCTGGGGACGTGTGTGTCTCGGCAGCGAGCTGCGCCTCGGGCGGCGAGCCGTTCATTCTCCACCCTATAGACCCAACGGTCTTCCGAGAGCACCTGCGCACCGGTCGCCGGTCCTGGACTCTGTCAGAGCCTGCTAAGCGGGAGCACCGCGCGCTCAGCCGGACACTCGACGACGCTCTGCAGAAAGCCTGCAGAGGCCTCGGTCTGCCCGAAACGCAGCGCATCGGAGTGCCAGAGACGTCACCTCTGCGGCCCGACCCGCTGCCAGCTGGCGCCGGCCATGATGGAATTGCCGGTCCGAACGCGGCCGCCCGCCCAGGTGGGGTCACGTGGTCGCCATTCGCACACCGCATCGCGCACCCGATCTCACTGCATTGCGTGCGGGCCCCGAAGCAGGCGAAGCCGGCAGTCGGCCAGCAACGGCGGGAGCCAAACAGCGATAGTCACCCCAGTGGGCAGGACACGAGGGGCCCCCCTATGTTCGCCGGCGCCCTGTGCGGAGGCTGCTGCCTGGATCAGCGGGGGCGCCGTTGCCCCGACGCCAGGTCCTGGGTGCACGTGCACCTGTCCGAGTTCGGGATGTGCTGGACGTTCCGCTGGGAGCCGGAGCCTGGGCCAGGATTCCGCCGCCTCACGAGGCTCGGACAGTTTCCTGGCCGGGCCAGCGTCGCCCTGACAGATCGGCAAAGGGTACAGCTCCGCGCCGCCGTGGAGAGAAACATCACTCAGGCCCTCGACGACCACTTCCGAGTTCGTGCACCGGGCGATTGGCAGATGGTCACTAGTGGCGCCCGCGAACAGGGGCTGGACGGGGAGGAGGCTGCACAGGCGGAGAGAGGCTTAGAGCACACATGTGGCTGTTCCGCCTGCGCGGCATCGAACGCCATGATGTTTCCTTACCAGTTCCAGCCCCCGATGAGTCTGGCCATTCAGCCAGAGTAGGAGGCAGAGGAGTGCTGCGGAGGTGAAAAAGATGCTTGCTCACTCTGCCGCAATCCAGAAACGTCGGCACAGTACCTCCCAGCAAGCTTGACAGACGGGTGTCACCACACAATGTCCGTTTCCCGGTGCAACTGGCGATCCGCTATTCCATACGCCCATTCTATTAATGCAACACCCAGTTTCAGTGAGTAGCTGCTGTCTATTGTCGCCCTTCCGCCCGAAGTGTTGTGCTGGCGTTTTGGTTATTGTGTGCGATGCATGATTTGACGTACCCATTGTCTACGATGCTACTCTGTACCTCCACCTCCACCTCCACCCCCACCTCAGCCTCCATATCCGCCCCACACTGTAGCAAGCGGCAGTCAGCCAGTCGGTCGATCCCTCCACGAAGGCTTCCTCCAGGCTCCAGACTGTGTACCTAGAGAGGCGCGACCTTCTCCCAATCAAAGCTTTCATGTTTAGTTCAATGCATGTACCCGTCCCTACTCCTCGGCTGCTTTTGATTGCCCTACCAGTAGCATCAGTACATAGCCCTGCGACTCATAGGGCGTCACGGGGGAAGATGAATCTACGTGATTCACCATGAACGATTAGCTCCCAGGTAAGCTTCTTCTTCAACGTACGAACGTCTGCGCAAGGCAGGCTCAAGGATTCGAGGGCCACCTCTGCAGCCGATACTTCTCTTCGCTCCAATCCATCCACGACATCGTCGCATACGCTGCACGCCAGCATTTCACGTCGGCCGCGATATACAACAGACTCGTCGCTGTGAGCTCGACGCTGTCTGCCGGCCTCGTTCAACCACCAAGTATGTCGCCAGGCCAAGTCCTTCTAGGAGCGGACAGTGCGATGTGCCTCAAGAACAGGATCCCTCACTCCCGACCCTCCCTTCCTCGCTGCCGTCAGCGAGCCATGGCTTTGGCACTCGGCAGACCAGGAGTGAAACGCTTATAGCAGCCCAATATGCCACCTCCTTGACGGGTAAGCCCTCTTCGAAGATCACCACAGGCTGCTCGGCAAGGCGTGAGCCTCCGGTGGCGACACCGCCGCAGAATACCCTCTGCTCTCCTCACCAAGCTTGCTACGCTCATCATTGACTCCACAGACAAAAAGCACGCATCGCATCCAAGGTGAGCATGAGCTCCCTCAACCATTGTGCGGACGCTTGGTCGGTACCAGGACAAAGACTTCGAGCTTGCCATTGTCGGGTGGTTGAATGACATGTCATTTCCTCATTCTCCGATATCACGCAAGCTTTCTGGGTGCTGGCCTTCGGACTCCGGACAAAGCACATCCGCCCAAGAAGCCAGATCCACCAGAGAAGATATGGAAGGTTGAAGGATCTGAGCGGGGGTGAGAACCGAGTTCTATTACGTAAGTCTGATAACCACGTTAAGGTCAGGGTAAGTCATGCGACATACTGACGGTTATCTAATCTGGGTGGCGTCACTTATTCAAACCACCACTGGGTTCTGCTAATCATTGCTTGGAGGACGCCTGACACACGGGGTTTGAGCTTGGGCTAATCACCACCGACAGACGTGATTGACGAGGCTTTTTGCACGTTGACCCACATCCACATTGTGGACTGGTCCTCGCAGTTAACCAGTGCTCACCATCCTCGGCGAGAGCGAAGCCAACTCCTCCCAGCTGGGCGACGAAGCAAAGGACAGTACTTGCGGTGGAGGAGCTTACTGCAGAAAAAAACCCAGCGGTGAGAGAAAGTTTTGGTAAGGGATCGAATTTGGGAACACTATGGCCATGGCCATCGTTGGCTACGCCTGCTGATGGCTTGCGGGGAAGAGAGGTCGCCACCGGCGGGTTGTGCAGTGAAGGCAATGACGTGGTGCCAAGTGTTTACACGTGTTCCGGTTGCGAATTCCAGTGCCCAGTCCGCTAATCCGTGAAGCGAATGTTGGAGGTTTGCAGATCCCGTACCCAGAGCCGCGAGGCGCCAGCGAGCCAAGCCCACAACAATCGACAGTAGATGCCCAATTGCCCACAGACAGTCCGGGGCTTGATGATGTGGTACTGATAAGGTTGCAATTCAAACCAACTTGGTGCGACAGAGGGCATCGGGCGTTGGACCATTCTCGACCAGCATGGCTGGGCGCGCCGGGATCAGACTGAATCGAGACCACACGAAGCGCAAGGCTGCGCAGGGCCGAGACGTTAAGGGGCTGCTACATTGATACGCACTGGATGCTTTCTTCTTGCGCAGTTTCTTTGGACACCAAATCAGTGAGCCATGAAGGCAGAGGCGTAGAATGCAGCTCACGTGCCCCTCACCCGTCAGCCTGTCGATTCTTCCGTGTCTCTTCTTCCGTGTCTCAAAGACTGACGACCCCCATCCACGGTCCAAGTTCTTGAGGGATCAGCGTCGGAGAAGCGCAAACTTGACCTTCTCCACTCCCCAAGATGAGCTGTGGGAAGCTCCTGTCTATGTTTGCCGGACACTTTCTGCCCTCGACCTAGGTAGGCGACAATGTCGACGATGTGGCTGCACTTTGTTAACTGCACGCCGCAAAGTGGAGGCACACTACGTGCTCGAGGCATTTGAGTTTTACTTCGCGCAGACGCCCAAGCGAAGCACGACGTGGCTTTCACAGCTCTGTAGCTGAGCCCCGTCTACCGTGCTCAGAACTCGGTGTAAGACGCGGGTGTGGATAGATCTGGCCGATGGCCAGGCATTGCCGATATGATCTCATACATGGTGTCGCGCGGATCGACAGAAGCTAGCAACCCCAACGAATGTGCCGCACAACTCGCGATGGCAAGGTGCACAGAACGGGAGGGATGACTCCCCCTGTATACGAGAAGACCTCAGGTTTGGGGACACTGAGGGCGGCCGGACGGTGCTGCCAGTCCGCTTCGGAGCAGGTACAGTTAGTGCGGCGGTGAGGGGTGAGGCCTGCTGAGGGTTGCCGATGCTTCGCAGGCGGTCAGTCTAGTCATAAAAGCTCACTGAGGCTCGCTGGAGTTGTTGTCAAACTGCCCACCTCTTCAACCCCACCACCACCAGGACACCGCTCACTAGCTCTACACACCACACACACACACACACCCAAAACCTCGTTCGTCAGACTTGGTCTCAACTCAGCACCAGACATGACTGCATCTCCTCCGGCTAAAGTCCCTGGCAGTGTCTCTAACAGCAGCACTGTCAAGCGCCCGCCCGTCCGCGCCCTGTCGGGTTCCAGTGGCCCCCCTCTTGTCTCGACTCGTGAGCCCGAGGCTGTCGAAATGTCAGATTTGTCTCCCGCCCCTTGGGCCCACTGTTGTTCTGCCAATCGTCTCAACAGCAAGGTTTATGCACAACTTTCGCCCTTGTCCCTTGAGTACGGGCGTACCAACCAGTGCCAGCGCACGGCCAGCGGCGCCCCTGCACACAGCACGTCGGTACGTGCGTCCCTCTTCGTTCCCGTTGAAGACGGCGTAGACCCTGTAGGTGCAGCTCGCATCAACCCCCAGCGCAAGACCAAGCCCCCCAGCATTGCCCATGTCTTGGAAAACCACCATGGCAGGTCTACAGGGCTTGTGCGGCCTTCAGCGAGTGACCACCTGGGCGAAAAGCGCTCGGAAGCATCCGCGACTGACTGCATCGGTGCTGGCCCGAGTGCCGCTGCGCCACCCGGTTCACACTTGGTGGGTCCCAGTCATCCCGCGCGCCCTGCAGCCGTCCACCAGCGCACAGTGTGCGACCGTCACCACCACCCCTCGGTAACCCTCTCGGACAACAACATCGCGAGTCACTTATCGCCCGACGTGAACGTTCTTTCCGGCGAGGGGCCCGCCTCCACAGGTCCCAACCTCGCTGCCTACCTTGAGCCGCCCCTGCAAGATTCCAAAGGACCCTCCGGCAATGAGGTCCCTGGCACTGCACCGCACTACCGCCAGTCCGACCGTCAGTGGAACACCACCGGTCTTATCGTGCTTTACGTCGCGTACGTGGTCTTCTCCGGTGCTCTTCTATGTTGCACGTCTGACAAGTAGCTGCTGGCTCCTGAATGCCATGGATGCCTTCCAGAACAGCACTGTGACCAACCTTGCGCCCTTCATCACCTCCGAGGTCGGCGGGCACAACCTGGCGCCGACCGTTTTCGTCGCCGTCGACTGCTGCATGGCGCTTGCGTACCTGTTCGCCGACAAGCTGCTGTACGTCTGCAACCGCTTCTACGTCCATGTCGTTGGCGCCGTGCTTGCAACTGCGGGGCTTGCAGTGCTGGCTGCCTCGCGCTCCCTGGCCGTGTACGCCGCCGGCAACTTGCTGTACTCCGTTGGCTGGGCCGCAGCCAGCACCGCCGCCAACTCACTTCTGCTTGAAACAACGACCATGACTCACGTTGGCCTCGTCCGTGCCTTCAATGCAAGCCCGGGTCTTATAGCCGCACTTGCTGGCTCGCCCATCGCCGACCGCTTCACACGCATGCACTGGCGCTGGTGCTATAGCAGCCTTGCGGCAATGCTGCCCTTGGTTGCACTGCTAGTGGCGATGTTCCTCTGGTTCCACTGGGGCCATAGGGTTCCGGGCGAGTCGCCCTCAGGTGAAAGACGTGGCCAGGATCCCGGGGCACCTGAGCCAAGCGGCGCTCACGCTGGCTTCCGCCACCCCCTCACCGCGCACGACTACGCCGGCGCCGGACTCTTCACGGGCGGCAGCGCGCTTCTGCTCGTGTCCTTCTCCCTAGCCGGCATAGCGTCTCATAGCTGGCGCAGCCCGCACATTGTCGGCATGATTGTTGGCGGATGTGCGTCGCTCACAGCCAGTGTCGCGGTTGCACGTTGGGTTGCGCGCGTTCCCTTCGTCCCCGTCGATCAGCTGCGCCACCGCGCAATCCTAGGCGTGTGCAGGATTGTCCTGTCCAGCAGCGGTGAGGGCTTTTCCCCGCTGACGTACGCTGACGGCCAGTCGCCCTTTGTGCCTGGGCGGGCTACTTCCCCTCGTACCTGCAGGTCGTGTTCGGCCTCTCAGTGCGCGACGCCGGATGGCTCGCCTCCATCCCCGAGGGCCTGGAAGCCACTGCTGTAGCGCCCTTGACATTTGTCGCCGCCCGCGTGAACACCCGAGCCGTCTTGCTCGCGGCGTTCGTGCTGTTCTGCCTTGGTGTGAACTGCCAGATGCTGTCACGTTTGCCGGGTACGCCGCTGTGGCGCGTGCTCGCTGCGCAGGCGCTGGTTGGGGCGGCGCTGGCTGCTTTTAGCGCCGTTGCATCGCGCATCATAGCCGTGCGGCTGCGGCGCAACCAGCCCACGCTGCTCGCGCTCCTGCTCGTCTGCCAGCGCCTGGGCCGCGCGCTCGGCAACGCCCTCGCCGCCGCGGTGTGGAACCACACCCTGCCTCCGAAGCTCCGTCACGCGCTGCCTCCGGCGACCAGGCAGCAGTGGCGCGCCATTCTGAACAGCCTCACGAAACAACTGGGTTTCCCTACCGGCAGCGAGACGCGCCAGGCCACCCAGGCAGCGTACGCCGAGGCACAGATCCGCATGCTCGTCGCCAGTCTCGTCGCCATGCTGCTCGGGCTCGCGGCCATCGCACTCATTGGCAACGCGGCAGCGCACGAGCAGGAACAGGCTCACATGCAGCTCAATGCGGAAACTGTGGGCTCAGATCCCACCGCCGAGCAGTAGGAGACGCACGCTGGCGTCGACCGCGGCGCCAAACCCCCGAAAGCTCGCCATGAGCTGTACATATCTGACTCGGCCGCGGCACTCTCTCTGTCCATTCGTCGCACATCAGTCACTGCTTGCTCATAGCCCTATCGCACCCTCGCTCAGTCTTCTAAAACCTACATTTTCCCTCCTGTAGCCAAACCTACCCCATAACGACAAACGCAACGAACATCGCAACGAGGAAGGCAGCGAAACACGTGGCGCCTGACATAACGAGATATGCCCCGAAACGCCCAGAATATCCCATACGACCCCATGTATACACCTGTGCCATCTAGTATGATTCGAATTCGGAGGGTGGGAACGAAACCGGTGGCGCGGAATCGGGCCCTTAACGGGCTACCGAGTGTCCGCTTTCCTCCACTCCGCCCCCAGTCCTCGCAGTTTACCATTCCCTGACCCTAGTTCCACCGCACTTCCACCGAGCTGCCAACCGGGCCGTCTAAGTCCTCCTGCGCGTCTTTGCACCTCCGTGTCTCCCGGCTAGTTACTGAAGGTTGCCAGGTATCGGTACGAGAAAGTGACTCCAGGATTTACTATGACAGTTGGCGCCAGCTCGATGGCCCGCCTGAGCAGAGGCTGAGCGCGGCGGGGGTTTTTGTCCGACACTCGAACAGAGGAGAACACTCCAGGACTTAGAGCGCCCTGCGAGGGCCGGGCGACATCTCTTACCCGTCGCAAACAACGAGGGCAGTGCAAAGGAGGTGGGCCGAAAGATCGTCCGCACGGCCCTCGGCGCACTGCCATTGGCGGCATCCCTGGCGTCTAGGCCCCGGCGCCGATCAGCTCCAGGCCCTGGTACATGCACAGGCGCACAGAAAAGCCCCTAGTGCTAGCGGATGGACCTTCATCCGAGACCTCACGGATCAGGTTCCTGCGCTACCGTGCGCCTGCGCGCCTGTGGGACTGCGTGGGGTCTGGGCTCCTGCTCCTGTCGTTCTCGTTCGCTGAGTCCACTCCTAACAGCTGGGCCGCGCCCCATATGATTGGGATGGTTGCCGGTGGCTCCGGCGCTTTGCTTTTGGCTGCCGCCGTGGAGAAATGGGTCGCTCCTAACCCATTCTTTCCGTTCAAAACTCTGAAAAGTCGTACCACACTGGGTATCGATGGCATGTGTCTGACGTGCGGCGGTGAGTGCTCGACTTGGAACCATCATTCTCCCCTGCTGTTGCGCTGACAGCGTGGCTCTCTACTCATGGGACAGCTACTTCATTCCCTACCTCCAAGTCGTCCACGGCCTGTCGTTCGGAAAGGCGGGCTGGGTTGGTGCTGTACACGAGGGCGTGGAAACGCTCGCAGCCTTCCCAGTGGTGTACCTCTCCCGCAAGCTGGGATTTTACAAGCCGATTTTGCTCGCGGGGTCCGTCTTGTACGCGGTCGGCCTCATCACCATGTTCTTCGTCCGCAAGACCGGCCAACCAATCGGCCTCGTCATAATGTCACAATGCTTCGTTGGCATCGCCGGATCGGCGTTCAACTCCCTCGACGCGGTGGCCATGGAGGCCAGCCGGCCGACGGAGAACCTGGCCGTGCCTATCGGCTTGCTGCTGACAATGTTCTCCTGCCTGGGCGGTGCGCTGGGCAACGCCCTCGCCGCGGCTGTGTGGAACAACATCCTTCCGAAAGAGCTGAGGAAGCGGCTCCCTGAGGAAACCCGACCCATGGGGAGAGAGATCTACAATGACCTCAGGGTGTAGCTGAGTTATGCGCCGGGCGACTCCACTCGCATCGCAATCCAAGGGGCATACGCTAGGGCACAGGCATATATGCTTATCGGTGCAGCACTCATCATGATCGTCACTCTCATCAGCATTACCATCATGAGAGATTGCAAGGTTTCCGATGAAGAGAATGCGATGGAAATGGATGACCACACCGCAAACTTGACCCAGTAAGGCAGCCGCACTTGCCATTAGGTCGACCACGCCTCATTTTCAACGCACGCCGCCAAACATTCCCGTAGCTGTCAATACGAACTGCGCACATGCACTGTGTACCGGCGTTCCCGGACGTTCTGGTCGCCTATGCAGCCACCAAAAGGAGGCGTAAGGAAGTGCGTGAGCACTCGCTTGACGAGAGTGGGATTCGAACCCACGTCCGAAGACTGCGGAGGGACGTCGGACTCGGAACTCCGAGACGATGAACCTTAACACAGCGCCTTAGACCGCTCGGCCATCTCGCCTGCTGGGTGCTGCGCACGCTTTGGCACTTATCGGCGCTGCGAAGCTGCGAGTTCGTGCGCATGAAAGTGGAGGAGCGTCGAAGGTGACGTGAGCGTCCGTGGAGGGCGGTATGCAGCTGCTGAAGCTCAGAGCTGCGCTAACAACCTAATTCTCTGCATTGCGCGCAGTATTGTCTGAAACAAGGGTTGGTGCACCCGCCGGTCTGACGAGGCAATGTCCTATCGGAAGGTGGTGGGTTCACGTCTTGCGAAATGATCTCCCTCAGGCACCGGTCCGTGGACGTCGAAAGCGACAGCGGCTTGGGCGCGAGTGTATATCTCCTTCGCCTCCTTCGTCGAGCCGATTCGGCCCTCCCGCGCCGTCCAAATAATTCAGCGCATAAGGCGTTCCGGCCACTGTAGTTGGCCGGAAGGCTTCCCGTGACCGCACAGCGTTCCAGACGGAAGGGCTAAGCCGCGGTCAGGCTGGGCAGAATGGGTATCTTGGCCCCAGTTTAAGCGTTTGAGGTTCATGCTATGGGAAAGTCTCCCATGTGACCGGGAAGGAGCTGAGCTGCTACCGTGTTTACGAAACCCCAGTTTTCAGCCATGCGGTCTGGCCCGCGCCCGATTCAGCCCCTTCCCCCCTTCGGCTCGTTGCAACAGCATGTGAGCCTTAGTGTGGCTAACGCCTGTGGCGTAATCCGGTGTTTTCCGGTTGCCAAACAGATTTTCGGGGGGTTACGATGAGAACAGGTGAGGGGGGCATGAGTTAACGGGGGTGGGGGTGGGGGTTGGGAGCAGAACGGTCCATAACGCAACAGATCTGGCTGTAAGGTTCTTTGACTCTCTGGTTAACTTCTCCACCGCTTACTGGTCGACGATGAGGACGCCAGTCGACCCCGAGGACACTGCGAACGTCGCGAAGACGGGTCTCGGCGACAGCACAGTCATGGTTACGGATGGCTCTGATCATAACCCCTCAAAGGGTTCCCTGGAGAGCCTCATCGACCGCTATCCCGACGATTCCACGGGCGCCCCGAACTTATCACATGCTCGATCAATAGCCCCCACACAAGACGACCTTCCCCCCGCTGTCGGCTCTGCCGCAAGTGCATCCCCGCTTTCCAACAGCGAAGACTCCAGCTACAAAATCGCCGCTCCTCTTGAACCCATTGCTGAGACCGTGTCAAACAGCGGAACGGTTGGATGCAGCGAACGAGCTCTCTTCCGTGACAGCACTGCCCTAGGCGTTTCCAGCTCTCAAGCCTCTGAAGAGAACGCGAACGGTGCAAACTTTGTCAGCAACACTACGAACCATGACCGGGAGCCTGCCTCTTGTGTTCAGCCTGCCTCTTGTGTTCAGCAGATTGTCGACTCCACCTCCTTGGTGTCACCTGGCATCGTTGTCGAGGAGCCGGTCCTCAGCAACGTTGCTGCGCCATGTACCGCCAAAGGAGATGCAGCCCAGCCTGAGGCGAACAATCAGTCAAGGCCACCCTCTAGCCTGCCGAGTGCTTCCCCTTTGGACAACAAATCGAGCAGCCCAGACAGCGGTGCCCAACCATCTAGCGACACCGAAATTCAAAGTGTCGGCGAGCCCCTCGTCATTCACGATTCCAATCCCACTTCACCTGCCGACGACGATTGCAAGGACAACAGCCCCTCCAAGTTGCAATCAGGCTCCAGGTTTGCGAGACTCTTCAATTTTGGGTGGCTCACAAAGTTTCTCGACGACGACTCAGGCGAAAGCGAGGAGGATGGGCCGGGAAGGAATGGTGGTACTCTGAGACAGGATGTTGGGGTTCATCAAGGTGCTAGCAGCAGGATAGGCGAGTCTGGAACACCTGAGGAGCACAACAACCGGGTCTACAATCCGGACCGAGGATACCATCTGAAGCAAGGCGACATTGCCGAAGAAGGGGCTGAGAGTCCCGCGGCTGATGTGCATACCGAGAACGACGACGTGGCCGATGAGGACGCTGGAGCCATGAACGAGGCCACCGAGCCTGCCGAGGAAGAAGAAGCGGAGGAAGTCGAAGAGAGTCAGCTTACCCCGTCGACGGGTGTTCAACTGCGGCTTCTCGATAAGGAAGAGCGTTCTACGCCGAGAGATAAAGATGGGACCGAATCCCCCGCGGATTGCCCTGACACAGATCCCGAAGGGCACTCTGAGAGTCCTCGGCGTGTTTGGAATCTGCCTGCTCTCATAGCACTGTTTGGCTTGTGAGTTTTCGTTGCGCTTGGTGAAGGTGTCCGCCATGGTTGCTGATAACGTGAGGGCCTGGTTGATAAACGCCACGAATGCTTTTCAGGACAGCATTGTCACAAATCTCTCCCCATACATCACGTCGGATCTCGGAGGTCATAGCTACGCTCCTACGGTGTTCATCGTTGTCGACACTTTCGTGGGGCTAGCATACCTTTTGATGTCGAGATTTCTCGAGCAGTGGAACAGGTTCAACCTATACCTCGGAGGGGCCATCCTGGCAACAGCTGGTCTCGCGTTCTTAGCAGGGTCTCAATCGCTGTTCATGTACAGCTCTGCCAATGTGGGGTACGCCGTCGGCTGGGTAGCTATCAGCATCCCCGTGAACGCGCTGCTGTTTAGCACGACACCATTGCGACAAACAGTCATTATCTTCGCCTTCAATTCCAGCCCGGGGATCATCACAGCCGTGTCAGGATCCCCTCTTGCTCAAGGGTTCAAGAACATCAATTGGCGATGGGGATATGGGTTCTTCTCTATATTGCTTCCCGTCTTGGGTGCGGGCATGGGGTGGTTCCTGTACTGTGACAAGAAGCAAACTGCTGCTAGTCGGGAAGAGTCACCGCCGGTGAACAGGAATTGGAAGGAGTCTGTCATTCACTACCTGGTTCTGTACGACGCCTTGGGAGCCGTTCTCCTCGTCACAGCATGTGGTCTACTGCTCATTCCTTTCTCTCTCGCCAAATCACCCTCCGACTATTGGGACGTTCCGCACATTCTAGGGATGATATGTGGCGGCTGCTTGTCGTTCCTTTTGTTCCTTATAGCGGAATACTGTGCCGCTCATCCGTTCATACCCATCGATCAGCTAAGGGACCGCACTGTTATGGGAGCCTGTGGTTTGAGCGTCATCAGCGAAAGTGAGTGGTCAGTGCCACCGCATACGTCTAACATTCAGTTGCACTATACTCATGGGGAAGCTACTTCACCTCATACCTTCAGGTCGTCTACAACTACTCTCTCACAAAGGCTGGGTACGTTGCTGCTATACCGGGAGGGATGGAAGCACTGGCAGCCATTCCCATCAGCTTTGCCGTGGCCAAGCTGCGTCGTTTCAAGGTACCGCTCATACTCTCTTTCGTCGTCTATTGCGTCGGCGTAGGGGTTATGTTTGTCGTTCGAAAGCCTGGAGGGCATATTGGCTTCATTATCCTCTCCCAGTTACTGGTAGGAGCCGCAGGCGCGACGTTTAAGCTACTTGATACGTTGGCCATTGTATCGGCGAACCCGACGAAGGATCCTTCCCCTCTGCTGGCCGTCTTGATGATGTTCAGCTCAGTAGGTGGAGCCATTGGGAACGGTCTGTCGAGTGCTGTTTGGACCAACACCCTCCCTAAGCTACTCCAAAAGTTGCTGCCCGAGGAAGCGAAACCCGACTGGCAGTCGATCTACGACAGCCTCTACAAACAGCTGGAATACGAAGAAGGCAGTGACGTCCGACGGGCTATCCAGGAGGCATATGTCGAGGCTCAAAAGCGTATGCTGATTGGCGGCATGGTTGCAATGATCGGTGGGCTGTTCAGCATCGCCCTAATGCGCAATCACGAGATCCCTGATGAGCAGACGGAGAATTCACCGAAGCTTGAACAGGAAACTGGTATGGCCACTGTAAACTGAGACGGTCATTTTCTGATACCTGTCGCTGTGACCGTTAGTGATTCTCCCTTAGTTTACATCCATATTACGAAATTCTGTTAAATAGTTGTTACAGGCCATCCCATTAACTAGTTGCCCATACTTGAAACCTGATAATGTTACACTGATTCATTCAGATGCGTCTGCGGAGACCAGATGAACGGCACCAAAGGTTCAGATTGCCCAGTGTTCGCCCCGATGTTCATCCATATGGCTTCAGAATGAAATACGTGTAAGAGGGCCCACGCGCACAACCCGAAGAGAAAGGCTGCCAGAAACTGACGGGGCCGGAGCGCGACTCCGCTATGAGGCATAGAACAACTCTCTACCCGCCTTATGAGCGTAGCCAGTCTATACGCCTGGATCCCTTTTCATCTGCTGTCACGTCATACTGGCTCGCAGCTGGAGCCGGGAACTGGGTGCATAGTACTTCAGCCACACCGAGCGGGAAGAACACCGTTCTGGGTGGGTTGTTACACCCGATACGACACAGCAAGCAGATAGGCTCGCTGAATGTTTGCTGCTGGCCATAGGGTTAGGCTGTGCGAAAGCATTTGTGTCGTGTCTCCAGGGATGATAGCTCAGTTGGGAGAGCGCGAGAGTGAAGATCAGTTCTTGAGGTCGGGCGTTCGATCCGCCCTCGTCCCACACGATCGCTAGGTGTTCGTCAGAGCAGTTGCACGACTTTTTCACTTGGACCAGCTGACTGCGCCGGCGGGCAGCGCCATCGCCGAGCGTAGCGGAGGTCCGAATGTGGCACTCCGGGATGATAGCTCAGTTGGGAGAGCGCGAGAGTGAAGTACTCAATTCTTGAGGTCGGGCGTTCGATCCGCCCTCGTCCCAGTAGCTCCTGTTTCCTCAGAGCAGATAGCAGTCTTTTGGCTTCTGCCTCCAGCCCCGGAACGTGCGACACCTGACGCCCGTCAGCGCTGTTTACGAACGGGGTTTAGGGTGACAGTGAGCTTAGAGTCAGCCTTTTGAGGTCATTGCCATCGCGGTTAGTCCTCTAACAGCCTCCTTACAGCTTCTCAGGAGATAATTACAGTCTTGCTAAAAGATCCAGGCCTTCACGTCAGCCGGGTGCGCGCTGGAGGTAGATGTGTCCTTTCAGCACCTCTTCGCTAGTATATCGGTTAGTATAATCGCCTCTCAAGAGAGAGTCTCTCCCGGCTTCCTGAAGCCGTAGCGGTCGCGATAGAGCAGGGTTCGACTTCCTGGCGGAGAAGCTTTTTCTCTCCTGTCCACGCAGATACAATCAGATCGATGAAACGGCAAACGAGCGACGAGTTGTAAAGGTTCAACTGGCGTTGGGGTGTAGGGCTGCCGAATCTTTTGGTGGGTGGAGTGGAGGCCAGAGTGGCACTTCAGCCAATTACGCGCTGTTATGACGAATTTCCTCGAGATGATGTCCCCCATTCAGCACTACACACCAAGGGCAAAAGATATGGCGTAAGGAGGCAACTAAATGCCTTCTCTGACGAGAGTGGGATTCGAACCCACGTCCGAAGACTGCGGAGGAGCGCCTCCTACCCCAAGAGGAGGGAGGGAGAACCTTAACACAGCGCCTTAGACCGCTCGGCCATCTCGCCGGGACGGAGGTGGCGGATGGCGAGGGTGGAAGCTATCCGCTGCGCCTCGGTCGCTCTGCAGTCAAACGGATTGTGGGCGATAGTCCAGGCGTTGCAGATACCATTGCGTCGTCATAGCAGTTCCGCCAAGTTGGCTGGAGTTGCAGTTTAGACTCCTACATCATTGTCTGATTGTAGTCCCTGGGTTGAGGTCATCTGATTATATTCGTCCCCCCATACATTTCGATTAAGGTCAAACGTCTCCGCTTGTCGACGCGGTAGGGTCCTTGATACTGCCTGATCCGCCGATGTGCTTCGCCCTCGACGAAAAAGACGAGCTAGGAACCAACTGAATGCTCTCTTGACAAGAGTGGGATTCGAACCCACGCCCGAAGACTGCGAATTGGGGACTGACCCGAAGAAGATCGGACAGAAACCTGAACACAGCGCCTTAGACCGCTCGGCCATCTTGCCCGGTGATGATCGACCCTCAAGCGCAGCACATGGCTGCAGCCAGCACCACCGCCATGTTGTTCGACTACAAGAAGTTAAAGATAGACGGCAATTCCTGAACAGGCCCCGTTCACAATAGGGCGGCCACAATGCTGCACCTTCTCCAGGCTCCTTTCGCTGGACGTACACCGCTGCTGTTGCGCACCGGCGTCAATGTGTACTTGGCACTCCGGTTACATTAGCCTCAGCTGCCGTAGCCCAGCGTTCCTCCACAATTGACCTCATCCTTATGACCGTTGACGAGTACATCTAAGGGCGTGTTGGTGCTGCCGCCGCAGATGGAACCGTGAAGCGGTCTTGGTCGCGCCGTCGACACAACTTTCGTCTGTCCAACGGACGTTCTCGTGGTGTAGTGGTTATCATACTCTCTTAGGGTGATCTAACATCTTGAGCTTTGCCTCCTCCTTCTTCGGAAGGGATTGGGAGTGGCCCCGGGTTCAAATCCCGGCGAGGACCTTTTTAAGCGTGCACTGGCTCCCCGCGACGAGGGAGCGTAAAAGGCGTCTTGGCCCATATCTGGGAAGATGTTGGCTGATATCAGCAAGAACTGGTGGAGTGCCACAAGTGTCTCGGGCGCACGTCAGGTTGGCCAGGTGCTCTTCTACCCGTCGTCGCTTGTCGTTTTACCCACGGCAACTGGATGGCAGTTACGGATACAGTATCTTCTGCGAGTTCCACACAGACGAGGCTGTCCTTCATGGAAGGGCTCGACGTACGTCGAGTTTGTTAGGCTAACATATCACTAAACATCACGGCCGCCCAACCGTCTCAACATCTTGGAGCGCTTTCCCACTCTCCCGCTTCGAAAAAGGTTGGCGTAAGGAGGCAACTGAATGCCCTCTTGACGAGAGTGGGATTCGAACCCACGTCCGAAGACTGCGGAGAGAACGTCGGCCTCGGAGATCCGAGGTGAAGAACCTTAACACAGCGCCTTAGACCGCTCGGCCATCTCGCCTGCTGGCAGTGGCGCCGCCGGTCCGCCTGTGGCCTCTCCGGCCTCGCAGCGGCGTCCGCTGCGCAATAGTGCAAGGCAGGCTCCCGGCCGCGGTGACGCGGTGACGCGGTGACACGGTGACACGGTGACACGGTGACACTTATGCATGATGCTCTACTGGAATACTTAGGCGACGTTAGAAGGGTGGGTGATCTGGCTAGGAGGAGGAGCGAAGTTGTCCTTGATGGTGCGGGGCGAGACGAAGCGGGAGAAGTGGGCCCAGGTGCCGCTCTTGTCGTTGGTGCCCGACGAGCGGTTGCCGCCAAAGGGGTGCTGGCCGACCTGGGCGCCAGGAGTGCGCTCGTTCAGGTACAGGTTGCCGGCGGAGTAGCGGAGAATCTCGGTGGCGCGGGCGAGGGCGTGCGGGTCGGTCGAGAACACGGCGCCGGTAAGGGCGTACTCGGTTGTGTCGTCGATGAGCTCACAGATGTTCTCGAACTCGTCGTCCTCATACACGTACGCGGTGATGACGGGGCCGAAGATCTCCTTCACCATCGTGACGGACTTCGGGTCCTTCGTGAGGATGACCGTTGGCTGGACGTAGTATCCCTCGCTCTTGTCGCCCTTGCCGCCAGTGAGGACGACGCCGCCCTCAGCCTTGGCCTGCTCAATGAGGCTGATGATGTTGTCGAACGAGCGCTCGCTGATGACCGGGCCCATGAAGGAGGCGTACTGGTCGACGGGGCCCTGCACGATCGTCTTCGTCTGCTCGACGAGTTGGTTTAGCCACCCGGCCTCGTACATGCTGCGTGGAATGTAAAGGCGGCCGAGCGCACTGCACTTCTGTCCCTGGTACTCGAAGGCGGCACGAATCGACTGGGTGATGGTAGACTCGAAGTCGGCGCTAGGGTGAAGCAGGTGGTAGTTCTTGCCACCGGTCTCGCCGACGATGCGAGGGTACGAGCGGTACTTGTGGATGTTGGCGCCAACCTTCTCCCACAGGTCGCGGAGGACCTTGCTGGAGCCGACGAAGTGGAGGGCGGCAAAGTCGCGGTGCTCGAAACACTGCTTCGTGATCGCCTCAGCGTCTCCCGGAATGAACTGGATGACGTCGCCGGGAACACCAGCCTCGAGCAGGATCTTGTGGGTGAGGTAATTGGAGTACAGGCTCATCGGCGAGGGCTTCCAGAGCGCAACGCCGCCGAGAATGCTGGGCACGATGACAAGGTTACCACCGATGGCGGTAAAGTTGAACGGCGACACAGAAAGGGTGAAGCCCTCGAGTGGGCGGTACTCGATGCGGTTGGCGGCGTCGTTGACGACAGTCATCGGCTGCTGCTTGTACCCGTCGTCGACGATCTGGACGGAGAAGCGGAAGAAGTCGGCCAGCTCGGCGATGCAGTCGACCTCGGCCTGGAGCACGTTCTTGCCCTGGCCCAGCATCGTCGCCGCCATCAGTTGCCAGCGGTACTTGCCGCACACGAGCTGGGCGGCGCGAAGGAAGATGGTGGCGCGCTCGTACCACGACGTCGCGGCCCACTTGCGCTGAGCGGCAACGGCACCCTTGATCGCCTGCGAGACAACCTCGGGGGTGGCAGCGTGGAACTCGGCGAGCGGCTGCCCCTTCACGTCGTCGGGGCGGAGTTGCTGCATCATGTTGCCGGTCTTGACCTCCTTGCCGCCGACGACGCAGGGCACCTCGAACGGGAGCTTCGCCTTCATATCCTTGACGGCCTTGTCGACGAGCTGGCGCTCGGGCGAGCCCTTGGCATACTCAAGCGACGGCTCGTTGTACACCTTGGGCGGGATGAACTGATACGAGGTGGTAGACATGGTGGATGCGTGTGTGGATGCTGCATACGAACTGTCGGCGCTGTCTCTTATACGCAGCGAGAACAGTTTGCACCGTCTCGGCGTGCTAAGCGCGCATCCGAGATATGACGCCGAGACGCCCACCGGTGGAAAAGGCGAAGGCCGGGAAACGCCGGGCCGCGCGCAGTCGGGGGAGAAGCATCCAGGGTGGGAGGCTCGGCATTCGTCGGCACGGGCGCCAACTCGGTCGGATGTTGCCGACGATAAGCCTTATCACGGTCTTACATAACCCGCTCGTGCGCCCCACTCTTACATAACGAGCTTCTGCGACAGCATCCACCACCAACACCTTCAACCCCATCGACAACGTCCATCCACTCCTTCTTGACGATGCATCTGGACGATGAAATCCGAAAAAGAGAGTACATCCAGGGGGAATCGAACCCCCACCGCATCCAATCACTCGTGGCAAGGATGCATGATACCATTTCACCATAGATGTCCGGAGAACTCCTTGAAAGCGAGCTGTCCGGCACCGTCACGAGCGCACAAAGACGGGAGGGAAGTACCAGGTATTGGCTTTGCAAGCGAAGGGCTGTGCTTTGCACATACATGAAGCACCCTGGATGGCAATGGGCAAGACTCCGCAAGGAGCGGAAGGGAGAGGGCTGATTGTAACAGTCCGACGCTTGCTTCCGGCTTCCGTTCCAGCTGGATGTGGGCTCACAACTGTCCGTTAACGGGATATGGGCTAGGTGGAACTCTGCAGATCGGAGACTAGATATGTTCAGAGATAGTGCACAGTGAGGTGCATGACCTGTCCTGGAGGACAGAAGGATGCCGAGGCGCTCGGACACTGTGGTCTAGTGACCGATTCCGGACTTTGCCGCGCCCACCTCGGCAGAGGTGTGTTGCCCAGACCCCAGGCCCCACATTCCCGGAAGCTGCATGCCCACCCGCAGGCTTCTTTGAGCCTTGGCGTGTGCGTTTCCGCCCGGCTGCTCGGGATCAGTGGTTCGCAAGCTTCGCACCGATTGAAGACACTTTTAACCTAATGCATGAAAACGACCTAGTGGAAAGCTAATTATGTACTATTACAAAGCTGCACCGTCCGGCAAGTTGAGCGCGTCGCCTAGAAGAGTAGCATATAGGTTAGAGGTCTCGTTGTCTGTGTCTTGCAGCGAGGTGTCCCAGATCGTCTGGAAAAGGATGTCCTGTTCGTGGTCGGCAGCTGGCATCTGGAACACGGGGTTGAAGTTCCAGCCGAGCTCGAGCAGGTTCGGCGGCGTACCGTTCATCCCCGGGACGGAGAGCGTATCCTGCTGTGCTGGTGCTGGCGGAGGATCCTGTTGCGCAGTGGCAGCGACCGCAGTAGCCGGGGGGATGGGTGCGGCCTCCGTGTCTCTGTTCTCCTCCCTCAGGCTCGGCTCGACGTTGAGTACCGAGGGCGAGTTGGCGGACGCGCTCTTCCAGTGCTTGCCGAGGCGGCGGAGCAGCTCCGCGAAGCCCTTGACGAAGTGCTCGTCGTCGATAGATTCGTTGCTGAGCGCACTCACGATCTCGTCAAGCATGCCAGCGATCTTTTTCTGTCCCTCCTCCACCATGCCGCAGGCGAGCGCCTTGTACAGGAACGTGGTCGCGAAGAGGATGAACTGAAAGATGCGCGAGGGACAGTAGCGCAGCATGCTGCGCGCCTGCAGCGTGTTCAGCGCCGTCTCGATGATGGAGCGCGCCGCACTTGCGGCCTCCATGATCCATGGGCCCTCGACCAGGTTCAGCAGTGAGGGCGCGGTGTAGTGCACATCACCGGCCTGCCGTCGCCGTCGCAGCTTGTCTTGCAGTGCGCGAAGTGCCAGCGAGTAAGCGTACAGGACGACGTAGTCGAGCTCTATCTGGAGGAGGGCACTGGACAGACTACCGTCGCGGAGCTGGTGCGCAGTTGCGCGCTTCGAGTACCGGATCTCGAGCCTGAGGCTGCGGAGGAACTGCTCCCAGGCGCCAGAGCGGAGGAGACTCCGCGTCATGTCCTTGTTCGCATAGAGATGGTCTTGGATCGTACCCATGAGCTGTGCGATGGCACCGAGAATCCATGCGTCCGAGGTCCACACGTCCTCGCGCTTCTGCGGCGAGTGCACGAAGCTGCTCGTTGCCTCCCACCACCGGCTGCTCATCGCCTCCTGGAACACAGCGTTGCGCCCCAGCCGGACGGCGATGTGCCGGTCGGCCGTATAGCAGTACACCCAAGTCTTCAGCGAACGCATCTCGCGCCAGGTGGCAGGCGCCTTGCGGTTCACGCTGATTGCGTGGTGCAGCCCTAGCTCCTGTCCGAGGCGCACGGCGAGTCCGATGTTGGTCCACGAGCTGGCGTCGTACCGCAGTGACGGGTAGAGGAGGCGCGCCTCTTCCGAGGCCGCGTCAGCTCGCCCCGATGCCGGTGTCTTCGGGGCTAGCGGCCATTCCGTCAGCAGCAGCAGCGCCTCCACCGTGCTGATACAGCGTAGTGCCGGTTCACCGTCGAAAACGTCGAGTAGTCGTTGCCGAATCCACTTGGACAGTTTACGGTGCACGATCGGGCCGCGATTGTTCGCCAAGATTGTCGAGTACCGCGCCGCAATCGCGACAATGACCGCGAGCAGAAGCGACTCCTCATGAATCAGGCTGGCGAGATGTTGTGGTTCAAACAGAACTGGGTGCAGAAGAGGATACAGCGGCGCTATCTCCAGCTCAAAGCTGGTGTCAGCGCGGCGACATCTTCGGGCTTACAATGTGAACAGTGCCTGCGCTTCTTGCACTGTGACACACCCTTCCTCGATCGGCTCGAACTCGGTCCAAATTGCAGCGTTGTCGCCGGCCCAGCGTACCTCGCGCTTCTCATTCTGACCGACGCGCCGGTACGTCAGACTGCTTGCGCTGGCGAGGAGACGGAGGGCATCGTTCGGGTTCTGCAGGTGCGAGTTCAGGAGCGTATTCTCTCCTCCTCCGCTGCCAGAGTCCTCCTCTTCACCAGAGTAGTACTCTTCAGCCGCGTCCTCATACCCATCCGTCTGTGTACGCGGTGATCCAGATCGGGGTGAGCGGCTGCGAGACGAGTGAGAAGGGTGGGAAACATGGGGTGGCCTTGGCCGGGGCGAACGAGGTGGATCGACGTCCATCGCGTCCGATTTGCGGGGGACGACGGGAGGGATTGTCGTCGACTTGCCGCGGACGCACTCGCGCTGCTCGCGGCGGCAGCGCTCGCACGGCCCGTCCCATGGCTGGTTGGGGTTGCCGAAGCTGCACTTGGTCTTGCGCTGCGCGTCAGCAGTGGTGGCCAATCACACGCACAGCTCGGCACGGATAGCAGGCCCTGTATGTCCGCTGGGGCCGCACGGCACTACGCGGCGCGTCCTTCTCGGCTGGTGGCATGGTGCGGCCGTGGTGGTGGGTGATGTGACGGTGGCAACTGTGCCCACCGATGCGAGCTCTCGGATGGACTCCAGGCGGGCGGCAGGTGACGAAGACAGATCTCGCGGATAAACACCTATCTTGGCCGACCCTGAGTCGGGTAGAACCGATAAAGCGACCCAGTGAGAGCCCCATTGACGCGTATCGCTCTCCACCGGGCATGCTCTTGAGCCGCACATCAAGAGACAATGGGTTTACATCCTGCATACTACACAAACGATTGCGATTACTACTGGGTTTACTATCTGATATTGGGGGGTGGGGTGGGGTTATTACACTGAGTTGGAGTTGTCAGCGCAAGACCACGGCGACGTGCGCGACGAGTCGGCGGTTAGGGCCAGGATGGCGCTCCATGTGCCGGCGCCCATCAGGAAGAGGCCGGCGAGGATGACAAAGACTGCCCAAGCTGCCTGCAGCTTGACTCCGAGAGTGCGGTTTGGGTTCATGCGGTAGTTGTCGTGCAGCCACATACACGCAAAGGGAATCATGCAGATCCAGGGGCAGAAGAATGCGCCGATGAAGCCGACGAGGTTGCTGAAGACAGGGATGGCGCTGCCGATGATGTAAGCGACCAGCGTAATGCCGCAAGTGCACGATAGCCAGTACATCCAGTGCGTCGGTGTGTTGGAGCTGAGGTGGCGCGAGCCGCGCAGCAGGCGCACGAAGATGTACTTGGCCGGCAGGTGCGAGTAGATCGTGTAGGTGACGAGCAGGCCGGGGATAGCGATCCCGTACGTAACACGCTTCATGAGCGGACCCGCGCTTCCAAGTGCAGGGAAGGACACGTACTGCCCGCAGTAGTAGTAGACGGTGACGCCGATGGCGATATAAAACGCGGTCGTGAAGCCCTGCGCGATGAGCATCGAGCGGTTGAACTTGCGCGGGTCACGCATCTCGCTGACGATTCCGAAATACGTCGAGGTCGCTGAGGTCGCGAACACGATGGAGGCGATCGCACTCATCGCGCCAGCGAAGTCGGGGTGGCCGATAATATAAAACTCCTTCTGCCAGTCTGCCGGCGCATCCGCGGGCCGGTCCTGCGCGCCGACCGAGATCGTGAGCGTAATGACCGCGGTCAAGATCGAAATCAGGCCGACCCAGCCGAGCCAGGTGATCTGGCCTAGCGTCCGGATGCTGCAACACATGGCCCCGAGAACAGCCGCGCACACCATGAAGACAGCAGTGCAGGTCGCGTGAACCGAAATCGCGTTCAGCGACACACTAATCGAAACAAGCCCGGAGGCCGAAACAAAGACCATGTCTGACGTCAGCCACCGCCTCCCCGCCCTAACTCACAGACACAAAAGATCACTGCGAAGACTTCCTCGCCGACGCGTCCGAAGCACACACGGCCCGCATCTGCGAGACTATACACCTCCGGGTGGTTCAGCTTGAACTTTCCGACGACGTAGTCGGCCCACGTGATTATCGTCTGCACGAAGCATATCAAGATGATCCCGGGAACGACGCCCATCGTCTGGAAAACCGCTGGAATGCCGAGCACACCGAGGCCGATGTTACTCTTACACATCAGGATGATGGCACCGAGCCATGTCACCTGGTCGTTAGCCGCCTTATGAACTGCTACTTACATTGCGGTAGTTGGGTCCGTCCTCTGTGACGTCTCCAAAGACCGCGTCGTGGACTTTGACGTCGGCTGGTCCGTACTCAACGTCGTCAAGCTGCTTGATGGACGGGTCATTGTCGTACCTGTCAACGGGAACGATGTCCACGCTTCCGCCAGGCATGTCTTTCTTCTTGTTGTCGTAGTTGGGTGTGGCAGCGTCCATGGTGCGCTGAGTCCGAGGTGAGAGAAGTAGTGGTGACAATCGCAAGCAAGCCGCTGTCAACCCTTAGTCGAGCTGTGGGGGCCCGTCGGGAGGGGCTGGGGGCACATGTTATTAAGGTGCGCGGGTCCTCCGAGAGGAGCGCGTCGCGTCGAGGGGCTGTGACGAGGCATTGCGGGAGCGCGCACGGAGAGACTAGGTAAAGTCGAGAGATTACTGGTGGGCGTTGCGGACGGTGGGCGTCCGCAGGTCACGTGAGGGCGGCAAAGACCGGAAAGGCTCCCAACATCCGTCGGTAAAGTCTGGAAGCCCGGTATCTAATCGAGATACGCGAAAACGAGGGTGCGAGCCCTTGCAGAAAATAAGGCTCTGCGAACGCCGCCGACGTCAAGGCTCGATGCATAACCCTGGGCTGAAGACGGCGCTGATTGCGGGCAGTGAGCTGCACAGATAGAGGTAACACCGATACTGGTAGCCACCGTACGCCCGAAGATAACAGTCACAGTGTTATCAAAGATCACGAGACCGCTGCCAGTCCGGCGATGTCCGGAAGTCTGAATGTCCCCCCGAGTATAGCGGCGTTGCGGGGAGGTCCTGGCACTGCAGACGAGCCGGCGATGAGAACGCACTGAGGCACGTCGGTTGAACCAGCACATAGGGGTGAACCGCCCCGGAGCCTGCCACCGGTCCGACCGGTGGACAGTGCACCGGCGCTATCCGGCGACATGACGTCGCAGAGTTATGCATTCGGAGAGACACCAGCATACGGCCAGGGTGCCCTTCTACATTCCGAGTGCACAGCTGTAGCTGCGAGTACCCCGAATCTGACACCGGAGCTCCGAGGCGCTCCGCGCCGGTAGGGAGCACTGAGGTGTTTACGCCAATGTCAACAGATTCAGCAACGCAAGCCGTCTCACGTGTTGTCGGGAGCCCAACTCGATATGCATTCTGTTCTACATTGATCAATCACACTATCTCTCACTGGTGTAAAATGGGACGTAGCGCCGGCAAAGCTCGCGTCCGATCCTGCGCCGCTCGGCGATCGCGCCTCCACGCCCTTCCATGACAGTCTTGTTCTCCGCCGCCCTGCGGCTCAGGTTTGGCAACGCATGTTCGAGGGTGCCATACACAGCGCTCTTGCACACAACCGGCAGGCCGTCTTCGGTCTTCAAACTGGCAGCAGTGCGATTCGTAAGGTTGTCCTTCATGCCGTAGATCTGCGCGAAGGCGACGCGGTTTGCAACGAACGGGTCGATGAGAAGGGACCCGTCGGGCTGGCGCTTGCCCATGTCGTATTGCTCGAGATACTTGATGGCGTTGTCGACACTGACCTCGTTGTGCGTGGCGAAGATGACGGCGACGTCGGGCTTGCTACTGTCCGCCTTCCGCTCGGCGATGGCTTGAAGCCCCATGCGCATCGCGGTGTCGTACGCAGCATCGGTCTCATCCTTCGTGTCCCACACGGGCGGCGGGCCGGCGAAGCCCTTCTCACTCCACCTCGCGCGTTCGTACGGCATGTACGCTCCGCGAACCTGCTTGTAGATGTACTTGTAACCGTCGCGCTGAGCACGGGCGAACTGGCTCTGCAGCAGCGCGGTGTTGCGGCGGAGGTATCCTTGCGTGCTTGCGCAGACGATGGGCGGCCCGTTGCCCGAGTTGAATTCGCGCATCAGCTCCTCGGTCATTACGTCCACAGCAGGCTGGTACCAGCTCTGCTCCGCGTCGAGGATCACGCGGACGCCGTACTTCTGGCCCTGGCGCATGAATAGGCGCAACTCCTCGTACAGCCCGGCGATTGCCTTGCGGTCGGCCATGCTGAGCCCGTCGCCGTGCATAAGGCGCTGGAAGTCGCCGTCCTCGGGTATACCGGGGTATGGGATTGCACCCTGGCGGTTGGCGACGACGTGCTCGCTGGCGCGGATCATGATCTGCGGGTCGGGCAGGAGCCCGCTGACCTTGGTACGCACCCAGCAGCGCGTGTCACCACCTTCGGCGGCCGATGCGGGCGAGTGCTCCAGACCGAAAGCGCCCACCTTGCGGATCGCGTCCAGCGTGCCCTCGACGCACTCTCGGATAGTCGCGTGCGATAGCACGCTGTCATAATTCTCCGCTTCGACATTGTATGCAGTCAGCACGCCGACGTGCTCCGCCCGTAGGGGCGCCCACACGTTTTGCGCCGCCAATCGGGGCGTCTCCTCTCCGAAAAACTGGCGGAAGAACGTCCGGCGTGCAAAGTCGTCCACGAGGTAGCCGAGAAGAGGGACATTGCGCAGCGAGCGGAACAGAGGCTCCGACCACTCGATCAGCAGCCGCGACGAGCAGAACGCGTACACACTGGCTGTCAGCGGAGACGAATGCATAAGCACTTACATCCACCCAGAGACGAGCTTGGAAAGTGGGACTCGGGAGAGGGCGTCGACGTCGGCGGGGTTCGGCCGTCCAAGCATGGGGTCGTCCTTGCCATCATCGCCGGAGAGGAAGTAGCCGAGTCCAGCAGCCGAGAGAGCGCCCCCTGCTAAACCCCAAGCGATCTGCGGATGGGCATGAGCGTACTCGCATCCTCGTCGCCAGTGTGGTTGGAGTCTGGCAAGAGCGTCCTTGACGGTTTCGGACGCAGGTGCTGGGTTTGAAGAGTGGGTGGCAGAGTCCACTGGAGCATTGGACCGTGGTGAGCTCTTCGGACTAGTCAGGCGAGCGGTGGTGTGGAGTTGGTGCGCGAGGAGACGAGTTCGGTATGCCTCGAGGCCGGTAGGCCGAATGCTGCGAAGCATGCTGTCTTGCGGTGGGTGCTCCTGTTACGTGCTGTGGGCATATAAAGCTCCGACCGTGAGAATCGCGAGACCTGAGTTTGCCGGGTGACAGGGGCAAGACGCCGAGCCGATAACGCGGCAAGGTGGGCATGATGCCGATGTTCTCCTTATCACGGAGAAGACCGGTCCCCGCCCATGGCGCCCTATGCATTCAGGCAACGACCGGCTTCAGCCCGGTCGCAGCAGGAAACGTCGGCTTGCAAGGACCACGCGCGGATGAGCAGGTAGTGTATATAACTTGAGAAGTAGGCGACTCTAAAGAGCTAAGCAGTACGGAATTCTTCGGCCATCACAGAATCAGTGAGTATGACGCTGGTCGTCCCTGACTCCAGTGACCCTCGCCCGCACCACCATCACCGGCATCGCGCCTTCGCGCGCGCCCAAGACTGTCGGTCCCTACGTGCACGCGACAGTCCACGAGAACACGGTCTACAGCACGTGCATCCTCCCCATCGACCCTAAGTCCGGCGCGCTCGTTGGTGACACGGCCGAGGAGCGCTTCCGCCGCATCTACCAGAATCTCTCCGTCGTGCTCGAGGAGGCGGGTAGCTCGCCCGACCGTATCCTGAAGCAGACTCTGTACCTCACCGACCTGGCCGACTTTGACGCCTTCAACAAGCTCACCGTCGAGTTCCTGGGCGACCACCGCCCCGCGCGTGCTACCATCAAGGTGCTTGGGCTGCCCCTCGAGGCGCCCTGCGGTCTCGAGGTTATCGCCGCCCGTAACTAGTTGTGCCATAGAAGTCGCCAAGTGAACGCATGCATATGAAGTGAAATGAAACAAACTCAGGCAATAGAAGCACCCGGAACATACAGTACATACGTTCTTTGTTGTGTAACACTAGTGCAGGAGCAATCAGAGCGAATGCATGCTCTGTCCTCCGTTACGGCGACGGTAGTGGGAGGCGTTCATCTCGGAGAACATCGGCACAACGACGTAATCTCCCATTGTCAGGTGACAAAGCTGCCAAGCCTGAATATCACAATGAGCGCTTCGTGAGAACCAATGCATTTCGGATCAACTACAACTCATTACAACCTAAGCTTAAGCTCCCGGGATGGGCACGTCGTCTGCGTAGAAGACCGTCTTGCCGATCTTGCCCTTGTCGAACAGCTCATAGTACTCCTCGTACTGGTCGAAGCGGATGCGGTGCTGGATGAAGGCATCGAAGAGTTCCTTGTTCTGCTGGAGCACGCGCAGTGCGCCGGGGAAGAAGCGGCGGACGGAGCAGCGGCCGAACTGGAGGCGCGCATTCTTGGCGTACAGGGCCTCGCCGTGCAGCTCGAGCGGCTTCATGTGCATGCCGATGGAGGACACTGCTCCGAAGGGGCGCACAAGCTCGAGGGCGGTGTGGAGCGCGGGCGTGTTGCCCACGAGCTCCAGGACGACGTCTGCGCCGCGTCCTTCTGTCGTCTTGGCGAGCGTCGCGCGCAGCTCGTCGAGCGGGAGCGCGATGGCGCCGTGTTTGGCGGCCTGCGCGCGGCGCATTTCGCAC
This sequence comes from Trichosporon sp. PB005A, assembly GCA_023630055.1. Lineage (NCBI taxonomy): Eukaryota > Fungi > Basidiomycota > Tremellomycetes > Trichosporonales > Trichosporonaceae > Trichosporon > Trichosporon sp. PB005A. The sequence goes on from JAMALZ010000016.1 coordinate 121,475, forward strand.
GGGTCCGTCGCGTACACGGTGGAGAACATGCTCTTCGCGCTCGAGACGCAGCACAGCCCGACGGGGCCGCAGCCGATCACGACCGCGATCGCGTCGATAGGAGCAGCCATGTCCCGGTCGTCGTCCTCGTCCAGCAGCCGGCGGCCGTGGTACGCGCACGAGTACGCCGTCGGCAGGATGTCGCCCAGCAGCAGCATCGCCTCCTCGCTCATCCCTGCCGGCACGGGGAAGAGACTGCTGTCCGCCAGCGGCTGGCGTACGTACTCCGCCTGGCACCCGTTCAGCGCCTCGCACCCGTAGCCCTCCGACGCGGCGCAGCGCGCAGTGTACCCCTTATCGCAGTAGAAGCACGAGCCGCAGTTGCTCGCGAACGGCGCGGCGACGATGTCGCCGACCTTGAAGTTCTTGATGGCGTCGCCGATGCGCACGACTTCGCCCACCACCTCGTGCCCGATGATGTACCCCTGGCTCGGATCCGTGCCGCGGTAAATGTGCAGGTCAGAGCCTGGCGTCAGCAGGGACGGAGGAAAGAGGCCTACCGCATAAGCCTGACACGCGCGTCTTGAGAACGACGTCGGTCGGCTTCTCGATCTGAGGGACGGGCACATCCTCGAGCTGCAGGTTGTACTTTCCCCGCGCCATGATCGCCTTCATTGTGGCGGGGAGAGGGGTGTCGATGGTCATTGAGCGTTGCTTGCTGTGGAGTGCGGTAAAGGCTGGAGGCGTGCGGCCATACTGCTGCTGCTGCAGGGCTTCTTGTACCTCCGGGGATGCACCATGGAGAGCCACATGCACTCGCCATCCGCAGTGAGGAACGCACCACCGGTGGAGACGGCATCTACCGGAATGCGTGTCTCGGCGTCTAGATCAGCTGATAAGGAATGGGCCGGAAAAGTCGGGAAGACTGGATAGGCCCGCATTTGGTGGGCAAGCTCATTCAACATGCCGGTGCTTATCTCTCCAGAACCACGCCAAGATCCAGCAGCTGCAGAGCTCCACCCACCTCCTTCTGAGCGTCGTGCCGGCGGTAAAACGAGGAGGTGGGCTGGGTCGGAGTCAGCCGATGTAGCACTCGCAGGAAGGGCGCAACCGCCCCACCACGCCAGGGAGCCTGGGTCATCTTTGCTTCATCTCCTCTTCCACCTTTCTTGTCTTTTAGCCGAAAGCCAACATCCATAACCCTCAGGCCTGCCAGCCCGTTCGGCGGCCCCCACGGTCACGTGCTCTCTGTAGCGGCCGACAACCAGCAGGCGAGATGGCCGAGCGGTCTAAGGCGCTGTGTTAAGGTTCATCGTCTCGGAACTCCGAGGCCGATGTTCTCTCCGCAGTCTTCGGACGTGGGTTCGAATCCCACTCTCGTCAAGCGAGTACTCGCGTACTCCCTTACGCCTCCTTTTTCCGGCACAGAGCGATCGAGGGGCTACGTATGCCGCTGTCTCTGAGATAGGGGGCTTGGTTGGCGAGCGGGTGGTGTGCGGTCAAAAAGGGCACCAGTGCTGAGCAGCCTAGAAGACACGAGATTCATATCTGAACACTTCGCGGCCGTGCAGGTCGCTGCTCCTGTTGGACTATGGCGTATTGGCTTCCTTCGGTTCGAAACTTCTTCACATTCGAGGCTGGCAGTATAAGCAGACATGACAGTGCGCTGACGTTAGAGCTGAGCGAGGGCAGTGTGCCGCTTCTATCGCTAGCTTCTAATACGAGATTAGACCTGGAGCCGCGATTCGGGGCCGGCGGCGATGACCGCTGAGAGCTGAGGCAAGCGTGACTCCGGGATGATAGCTCAGTTGGGAGAGCGCGAGAGTGAAGCTTCAGTTCTTGAGGTCGGGCGTTCGATCCGCCCTCGTCCCACAGATGGTCTCCGAGGCTCTTGGGAGCTGAAGAGGACGCTTTTTGGCCGCTTCGGGATTTTGGGGCGTGGTTCCCTGGGCCCTGACCTCGGTTGCGGCGATTCTTCCTTCATCTATTCTCCAGCTTCCTCACATTTGGTGAAGACCCAGCAACGCCCCCCCACGCCCCTATCAAGCCATTGGCATTACCTGGTGTACCAACAGGCTGCACTTAAGCCGCCGGGAGCAGAATCCAAATAATCTCCAAAATTTTGAACCGTGCCACACCCACCTCCACCCCACGAAACGCCCTCTCACGACATCACCCCCTCAGCTTCCATCGTCCGTCCTTCCTTTCAGGCGTCTCTCGAAGCATGCGCACGCCTCAGAGCACCCAAAAAGGTCACGACGGGGATCGAACCCGCAATCTTCTGATCAACAGCTGCTCGTTCCCGGAGGAGAGGGAGCAGATTCGTAGTCAAACGCCTTGCCATTGGGCCACGCGACCGATGCTGGTATGTGCGGAGGAGGAATACGCCGGCGGCGGCGCGGGTGCGAGGGCGCACGTATGCAGCGCAGGGGTCAAGTTGGTGGAGTGCTGCCAGCCGGAGGGAGGGCGGAGGCGCGATGAAGGGGCGAAAGCGTTTGTGGACGGATGATTGGCGATGGAACGCCACTTGCTGGCGATCCCTGGAAGACGTATGTCTGCGCGCGAGCGACACCCAGGTAACTTCATTCAACGCTACCAGAGTTCCCATGCAGACTACAAAGTATGCAAGCATGGCCAGATGGAGGCCGTGTGTCTGCCGCTGAAGCCTGCAACAGCTGCCTGGCGGCCGTTGCTCTGATCAAATCGCAGCTGAGTGGTCCTCAAGCCGCCCCGACTCGTCTCCTGTCCTCTCTTGACCAGTCCAGAGCGTCCCCGCAGCCCATGCACGCCCTCCAAAGCCAAAAAGTCTCACCACTGTGAGTCGAACACAGGACCTGCGGATGAAATCGCCTCTTCAGGCGGCTTTGGAAGTTACCAGTTACAGTCCGACGCTCTACCAACTGAGCTATGGTGAGGAGCTCTGTCGGCGTGGGCGCCCCGGGGCCGAGGCGGCGCGGGGGCGAGAGCGAGCGTGAACACGCATGCCTAGCTCTACGCTGTCGTCCCCGAGTGTTTCGTAGCGCGGGGGAGATCAGTAAACGAACGGCTAGCTAAGAAGGTGCAGACATGTGGTGGAAGGACGACGGGCCGCGGTCACATTGGTAGCGCTCCCGAAGCCGCTGGCCTCTACACCCTCTACGCCTCTGTAACGAGCTACCTCGCCATTAGGCCGGCGCTCGCCCCCGCCGCCCCGCCGCCGTCCCGCGGCCGCCGGAGTTCCGACACGAGCGGCGAGATGGCCGAGCGGTCTAAGGCGCTGTGTTAAGGTGATCTGCTCTTCGAGCAGTCGTCTCCGCAGTCTTCGGACGTGGGTTCGAATCCCACTCTCGTCAATCGGGTGCGCGAGCACTCCCCGCTTCTCCTTTTGCTTGCGGCGGCGGGGTGAGATGTGGCGAAGGGCAGGTGGTGGTGGTGTGGTGAGTCTGGTGGTGGTGGTGGTGGAGGGTGATGGAAATTTCGAGTGTGGAGGCGGAGACCCCGCAGCACGTGTTTCTGGGAATGGTGACTCACCGAGGCTCCCTTTTGCTGCCGGCGAGTGTGAATCGGAAGCACTGAATTGCTGGAACCGCATCGTCGCGTCGCGCTGCCGACGTGTCATCGGTGAGAGCGCATAGTCAGCAGCCGTGACCGAGTTCCCGCCGAATCAGACCGAAGGAATTGCGACGCGGTGCTCGCTGATAAAAGCGTGGGAGAATGGTTTCCTCTTTGGGCAATTCCTAATTTCGCGCTCCAGGCACGGCCCCCGGCGCGCGGGGCTAAGGGGCTGCCGATTGATAATCGCTCCCAGCGCTGACATGCCGACAGGAAGCAACGATGACGACAAGGCTTCGCGCGGGGTATATAAAGCGGTCTGCTCGCAAGATCTTCGTTTCCCATCGCATTTTCGAACAACACTCACAGCTAGCTAGCACCGCTCGCTGCACCAACACAACACCAGACAAGCCCGCTTAAACGAACAAGCCTAGCACTCGCTCGCCGAGTGCCTCCACCATTCCCCGCCTCCTCAGCGCCCTCGCGCTCGCCTTCCTGGCCCTCTCTGTCGCCATTCTGACGCCTCGTCTTCCCTTCTTCCGCGCCGCCTTCAAGGCCGCCACCCCCCTCTCCGCCTCGCTCAAGACCACCCCCGCATCTGCGCGCGCCATGTCCTCGCAGGTATCGTTCCAGTTCCGCCCCTCCCAGACGCGCGGCGGCGCGGACCACGGCTGGCTCAAGACACTGCACACCTTCTCCTTTGCGTCGTACTACGACCCTGCGTTTGAGCAGTTCGGCTCGCTGCGCGTAATCAACGAGGACCGCGTCGCGCCCGGCACCGGCTTCCCGACGCACCCGCACCGCGAGGCCGAGATCTTCAGCTACGTGCTCAACGGCACGCTCGCGCACAAGGACTCGATGGGCAACGTCGAGGGCATGACGCGCGGCGACGTGCAGATGACCTCTGGCGGCACGGGCATCCGGCACTCCGAGTACAACGGCGGCAAGGACGAGGTGCACTTCCTGCAGATCTGGGCGCTGCCCAACGCGCGCGGCCTCTCGCCCAAGTACTACGCGCGCCACTTCTCCGACGCCGAGAAGAGCGACAAGTGGGCACACGTCGTCGCACCCGTTTCGTACCCTGGTGTGATCGACGAGCGCGACGCAAAAGGACCCACGCCCATCCACGCCGACCTCAACTTCTTCGCGACCCTGCTCTCCCCGGGCAAGGAGCTCACAAAGGCCGTCACCGACACGAGCAAGAATGCGCCAGGCGACAAGCTCGTCTACGTCCAGGTCGTCCAGAGCTCCAAGTACAACACTGGGCCTGCGCTCGCGGACGGCGCACACGTCGAGGTGTCGCTTGGCGGACAGACCCAGAAACTCGGCGAGGGCGACGGCGTCTTCGTCCGCGGCGCGAAGAGCGCGGACGAGGTCACCGTCAAGAACATCGGCGGCAAGGTCGCCGAGGTCGTCCTCTTCGAGATGGACAAGTAGCCCCGCTGCCCCAGCAACCCTAGATAGACCCTGCTTCGTAGTTTCCAGCTCCGTCACGCCCCATGCATGTACTATAGAATACAACTGTTGCAAAGCCCGGCTCAGAGCAGCTCGCCCGCGGCGCGGCCGAGACGGCCTCACCGGCCCTTAGCGGCTTCGACCATGTAGCTCATGAGCGCGGCATAGATCGCGGCCTGGTCCGAGCCCTCGGCGCTCGCCGCGCCGCCGCCAGCGCCGCCGGGGCCGCCCTGCCCCTGCCCCTGCCCCTGCCCTTGCCCCTGGCCCTGCGGGTTGCCCCACGGCTGGCTGTCAAAGTAGTTGCCCTGGCTCGGGCCGGGAAACTGGACGGGGGGCGTGTTGTCGGGCCCGCGCGGGCCGGCGGTCGCGGGCGGCAGCGGCTCGGCGGGGCTGCCGAACGGGTTGGGCTGGCCGAGGCCCGGGTCGAGCTCCCACTCGGCGGGCGCGGGCTCGGTCGTCGTCAGGTGGTTCCAGTAGAACTGGCTCAGGTTGAACAGGTTCGGCTGCTGCTGCTGCCCCTGCTGCCCGATCGCCAGCTGCGAGCCCTGGCTGATCGGCTGGCCCAGCTCGTGCCCGGCCGCGTGCACGCGGGGCGCGTCGTCGTCGTCGTCCCCGTCCGCCAGGTTGCGCCCCATGCTCCGCAGTCCCTCCGTGATCGTCACGCCCGGCTCGCCGCGCGGCTCGCTCTCCGGCGTGTGGTCTTCCCGGAACATGTCCCCGCTGCTGAGCTTGAGTCCGCCCTGGATCAGGCCCTCGAAGAAGAGCTTGTGTGCCGAAGCCGCCGGCCACGACGACGAAAAGTCCCGCAGCCAGATACAGCACTGCGCAAAGTTGAGCTTGGCCCGGTGCGCGATCGCCGGGTCCGAGGACGACGCGTCGAACGCCTCCCACAGCGTGATCACAGACATCATGTGGATGCAGTCCGACGAGCACTGCGACAGCAGCTTGTGCCGGTCCAGGTGCGCCAGCATGTCGATGCACGCCTCCGCAGACTCGGAGCACACACGGTGCGCCTTGTCGACGAGCGCAGGCGGCCCGCGCCCGCCCGCCCCGCTCCGCCGCCGCAGGAACCGGCAGTACAGCAGAATCCGAGCCGTGTGGTACCACGACAGCCCGACGACGTGGTGCGGCAAAGGCGACACCGCCGGGTCCAGGTTCACCTCGAGCTTGGCCGGCATCGCCTCGCGCCACGCAACCAGGTCCTCGGCGATCCGCTCCGCGCGCCGCCACACGTCCTGCTCCGCCTCAATGCGCGCGATGAACCGCCGGTCCCAGCTGTCGTACACCGGCGGGCCGATTACTTCCAGGTCCAGGATATCCTCCATGATCATGCCCATCCGGCACGTCCACACGAAGAACGACATGATGTGCCCGCGCCGCGGCGTGATGTGCCGCACCGGCGCCGGCACGGGCGCCGAGCTCGGCGACTGCGGCGGCCAAGGCTCAAACTCGTCCGACTCGGTCTCGGAGGGCAGCGGTGTGCTGCTCCGCCGGTAGCGCAGGAACAGCGGCCGGCCGAGCTCCTCCGCGAGGATCTTGTCCAGCACGTACACGTTCCAGAACACACGCGAGCGCAGCTCGCACTCGCCCGCCTCACTTGGCGTCGTCGGTGCGAGGTGCAGGCCGAGGTTTAGTGCCATCGTCGCCGCACGCCCCGCGTACGTGAACGCCGACCGCTTGTCTCCGACACCTGTCTGGCGCAGCGACAGGATCATGAGCGCCTGGATGATGTCGATCCGCGACTCGTTCCGGCAATGGTGCAGCGCAGACTCGGCCATCGCGTACAGCTTGTCGCCGTCGATGCCGTCTGTCGGGGGTGGGCACAGGCATGCCGAGATCGCGAGCATGCTGAGGAGCAGGGGCGCACTTGCCGTGTGCGGGTTGAACATGGGCTTATAGATGAGCGGCCAGATGCACTGATGTCAGCTGGAATACCGTTTAATGAGCTTACGTGGACCGAAGTGAAGTACACAGCGAGCAGCTCGTCCACTAATCCTGGCGGGAGACCGAGCAGCGGCAGTCGTCGGCGCTTGACTGGCCCTCCGTAATCGCGCGGGGACGTGTGGTCGTGCAGTTTTGAGCCGGACCCGCCGATCTGGCTGCCTGGCGACTCGTTGCCGTTGCGTCGTCGGAATCCGGGTGCCGGGCCACTGTCCATGTCAGCTGAGGTCCGACAAGCATCAGCTGCTGCTTTGCAGCGCGTAGGCGCTTGAAAGCTGGCGCTTCAAGATTCCGAGTCGCGTCTCTCGATGAAACAACAACACGCCCACCTTAACCCCTGCGAGTGCTGAAGACTGGGGAAGGGGAAGCAGAACAGCGCTCCCACAAGCAGCATGGATCGAGGACTCACCGTTTCCGTACCGGGGTCTCAAAGGTGCAGTCGACGCCGGCTTCGCGGCAGAGCTTGCAGGTCATCTCGCCGTTGTCAGACGGGGCGAGCTCCTCGCATTTCATCCGTCGCAGCTTGCACCCCTGTCTGTCAGCTTTCGGGCGGCAATTGAAGCTGTTCTATCTTGCATGCTAGAAACCACCTGCCGCCAGAAAAGGCAGCAGCTCGGCAATCAGAGATAGACGCAGAATTGTTGACAAGCTGGGGGGTGGGTCTGAGGGGGGGAAGGAATTGAGGATGAACTCTGTCGCGAACCCGGGTAATCTTGGAGCAGAAGGGGGCGGGGCCAAGACTCACGTCGCATGCGCGGGAGGAGCGCTTCCTCGTGGGTGGGCCGGGCGACATCGTGCACGCGTGAGGAAGAGAGGGATGGATGCAGTGGTGGAGACGAGACTGGAGGCAGCGAGGCAAGGATGTGCTTTGTGTGAGCAAGAATGAATCAATGTCTCGTGAGGTGACGGCCGGGTATTGGCTGGCTGGCTGGTCGACTCGTGGGTGGTTGGTTGAGCCATTGAGCCTGGCTGGCGGCTGAGTGCAGGCTGGCTGGCTGCTGGCTGGCTGGCTGGGTGGTGGGTGGCCCACTGGCGGGGGGCGGCTGGGCCTGGCTAGGATCTCATCTCGCGGGCCCGATCGGATTTAGCGTCGGCTCAGATTCACTCGTCCGCCGTGCCGTCGTCGTCGTCGAGAGAGCGTTCCAGGTGCTAGGTGCTGGCTGATGGGCGGGAGCATGATGGGGATGAGAGATGTAGCAAAAGCAACAAGAGGCCGCAGGCTGATGCAAAGCTCGCGGGCGAGCGACTGCGAGCGGCTGCCTGTCCAAAGGTCGCCGAGCAACACGCTCCCATTGGATTCCTGGATCAACTATGGCCAAGAGATCATCCGGCCAGACCATGCTCCCAACCTTGCCTTGCTTCCCTTCCCTCGGTCCTCGATCGCTTGCCTGTCTCTGAGCTCGCTTGGCCGCTTGCGCTTGCGCATGGTCGTCTTCGCACTCCGGAGCCTCCGCACTCTCCGCCCGTTGCGATCCCTCTGCCCAGCTCCCAGGCGAACAGAGCCCTAGCCCTCGGTCCGGCCCCGCTTCCCTGGCCGCGTTCCTTGCACATTCCTCGCCCCCGCGCTTATCACCCCTCCCCCTTTACCACCGCCTTATCATCCTCCATCCGCCCCTTGCCCGCTTCGCTCGCTGCTCACTGCACCATGTTGCTCCCGCGGGCACGCTCTCTCGCACGTCTGCCCCTCCTTAAAGCTCGCTCCTATGCCACCTCCTCGTCCACTCACTCCACCCTCAACGTCCCCACTATCGGCAACCTAGACATCCCCACTGGCCTCTTCATGTTCGTTGGCTGACATTTTTGTCCAACTAACACCCAGCAACAATCAGTGGGTCCCGTCCTCCACCCACAACACCTTCCCCACATTCAACCCCGCGACCGGCAAGCCCATTGCCAGCGTCTCCCATGCGTCCACCAAAGACGTCGACGCCGCCGTGGACGCCGCAAGAGCCGCCTTCAACACGACATGGGGAATGAACGTCGATGCGACGGAGCGAGCAGCCTGTACGTCCAAACAGCTGCCAAGGCCGGTACTTTCGTAGCTGACCCCAGTAATCAACAAGCTCGCCGACCTCATCGAGCGCGACGCCAGTCGGCTCGCCGCTCTCGAGAGGTATGCTACCCTGGAACCCCCAAGCTGACCACAGTCTGAACTCTGGCAAGGGCGTTAGGATTGCTCGGTGAGAATTCTTCTCACTAGACCAGCTAACCCCAGTGACGGCGACATTGTCGATGCAGTCGCCTGCTTCCGGTACTACGCCGGCATGGCGGACAAGATCCACGGGCAGACTGTGAATGCGTTCGGCGGCTCCAAGCTCGCGTACACGCTGCACCAGCCGATCGGAGTGTGCGGCCAGATGTGAGCTAGTCGTCTCCCTATGTGAGCTGACGCCAGCTTGCCGTACAACTACCCGATCATGATGATGGCGTGGAAGTGTGCTGCCGCGCTGGCGGCGGGGTGCACAATCATCGTGAAACCGAGCGAGCTCACGCCCCTGACTGCGCTGGCGATCTGCGACTTGGCAAAGGAAGCCGGCCTTCCCGCGGGCGTGCTGAACGCCCTCCCGGGCCTCGGGTCTACGACCGGCAGCGCCCTCGCCCACCACATGGGCATCGACAAGGTAAGCTAGACCATTGCTGCGCCGAGCTGACACCCAGGTTGCGTTCACAGGCTCGGTCGCGACGGGGCGCAAGATCTCGATCGCGGCCGCATCGTCGAACCTGAAGAAGGTCACGCTGGAGCTCGGAGGCAAATCACCCCTCATCGTGTTCGACTCGGCGGACGTCAAGCAGGCCGCGGACTGGACGGCCATGGGCGTGTTCTACAACACGGGCCAGGACTGCACCGCCAGCAGCCGCGTAAGCTACGGCACGGTTCGTCAGCTGACTCTCAGATCTACGTACAGGAAAGCATCTTCGACGCCTACGTCGCAGAGCTGAAGCAGAGGGCGGAGGCGTGCGCCATCGGCCAGCCGTACGACGAGGCCACTTCCATGGGTCCTTTGGTAAGCTTACTGACCCAAGAAGCAGCTGACAGCAGATCTCCTCAGCGCAGCGCGACAAGGTGCGCTCCTACATCCAGTCGGGGCTCGACGAGGGTGCGACGCTCGTGACGGGCGGCCTGGCGCCGTGCGGCCCGAACGGCGACGACGAGGGGTATTGGACGCGGCCGACGATCTTCACGGACACGCGCCCGGACATGCGGATAGTGCGCGAGGAGATCTTCGGCCCTGTCGTGTGCGTGATCCCGTTCAGGGACGAGGCTGAGGCGCTCGCGCGCGCAAACGACACCGAGTTCGGCCTCGGCGCCGGCGTGTTCACGCGCGACGTCGCGCAGGCGACCCGCGTCAGCGCCGCGCTCGAGGCGGGCACAGTCTGGGTCAACCAGTACGGCATCCTGCACAACTCGGTGCCGTTCGGCGGCTTCAAGGCCAGCGGCGTCGGGCGCGAGCTCGGCACCTACGGCATCGCAGAGTACTGCCAGGTCAAGGGCGTGCATCTCAACCTGACGCAGACTGTGTAAGTGGAAGCTGTTTCCTTGAGTAACAGCTGACAGACAGAGACTGGCCGGTGTAGGACGACCCGGCGGAGCGGTCCCCGGTTGGTCCGCTGAGACAGTATCCTTGGCCAGCTGACCCCGCAGAATAGAGCAACATTGCAAGCATCGTAGAATAGCATGAAGTCATGAAGCAACGAACCTTGACAGTCCTCTTCTCTTATACTGATGCCAGCGCTCTTCCCTTCTGCGTCGACCCACAGGTGACGCACAGACAACCTCCACCGGCACACAGACAGGTGAGTGGCGCCACGTCCCTCCACCTCCATCATCACTCCCCTCCCCCCTCCGTCACCATCCGCCGCCCCAAGCCTCCTTCATGTTTACGACACCGAAAAAGTTGGCGTAAGGAGGTAACTGAATACCTGCTTGACGAGAGTGGGATTCGAACCCACGTCCGAAGACTGCGGAGGAGAGCCTGTTCGATTGAGAACAGGGGGTCACCTTAACACAGCGCCTTAGACCGCTCGGCCATCTCGCCTCGATGGGTGCTGCGCCCGTGCCTGGAGGTTGCGCCCGCAGGCGTCGGAGCGGCGGCGGAGAGCGGCGGCGAGAGTGATTGAGACACGACGGGCGGGACCGACATAGGTGGTCTGCCTGGGAAGAGCACAGGGCGATCAAGGCTCCGCCGACTCCTCTGACAAGCGTGCTAGCCCATCTGCACTTGATGCCACAGAGAGCTGGCGTATTCTGGATAAAGCTGACGTCAGATCTCCCCTGCCCTGCCCTGTCTTCCGTCACCACTTCGTTCCTCGACTCCTCGTGCGCAAGCCCTTCCTCCATCGCCTCCGGCGCCGCCGGCGCCGCCGCCGAGCCGCCGAGCACGCCGCCCGCAACATCGCAATCACGTGACCTCACCATAGCTCAGTTGGTAGAGCGTCGGACTGTAATTGGTTTCCAAGCGGCTCAAGCGAGCCTCTCAATCCGCAGGTCCTGTGTTCGACTCACAGTGGTGAGACTTTTTGGGCCCCTGGCGCGCTCCCTGGCTCGCTTGGGTGTTGTTTTTCGACTTGGCGTCGTTGGAGAGGTCCGGGAGGGGTTTGACGGTGAGTGGGGCCAAAGGAGGGGCGCCGACGATGGAGTGGAGGTCTACGAGCTGGTGACGGCTTTCATCGCACTATTCAAGCTGACCGCAGACTCTATGATCTCTCCAAGAGTTTCTGGGGAAGGCTCAAGCTCCAGTCGAGTAAGCTGCCCCTTGAGCTGACACCCCAGCATGCGCGAAGTGCCACCTTAACATGCCACAACCTCCACCCATCACACCCTTACCTCATCCACCTCCGACGACCCTCCCTCGGCAGGCTCTTTCCTGCCTTCCACCTCCCAAAAAGGATTCAGGGAGCAACTGAATGCCCTATGACAAGAGTGGGATTCGAACCCACGCCCGAAGACTGCGACGAAGCAACCCTTCCGAAGCCCGGAGAGAGGTGACCTGAACACAGCGCCTTAGACCGCTCGGCCATCTTGCCTTCTGTCCAACTGCGCCCTGGCTGCGGGATCGGCGCCGGCGCCGTCGCCGGGGGCCGCGAAAAGCGAGCTCCGCGCAAAAGCGAGGTGGGAGTGCGCGAGCACCCGTGTGACAAGAGTGGGATTCGAACCCACGCCCGAAGACTGCGACGCGCCCACCATTTCTGGTGAGTTCGCCTGAACACAGCGCCTTAGACCGCTCGGCCATCTTGCCGTCTGCTCCTCGGCGGGGCGCAGCGGCGATCGGCGGCGGCGCCGGAACTCCGACAAGTCAAAAGAAGGGGGAAGGGAGCAACTGAATACTCGACTTGACAAGAGTGGGATTCGAACCCACGCCCGAAGACTGCGAATTGGAGAACCAACCTGAACACAGCGCCTTAGACCGCTCGGCCATCTTGCCTTGGGGGCTGCGCCCCGGGATCGGCGGGATCGGCGGCCGCGCCTGCGCCCGGGCGCGCGGCGGCGGCGGAGTTCCGCGGCGCCGAGGCGGTGGTGGATGGGCGCGGTGTCGTGAGTGCGTTGGAGACGCGGCAGTTAGCTGACATTCGATGCATGGCAGCTGACGTCAGGCTGCACGGCAGCGCAAGCCGGATATCGCCCCCGTCGCAGATGGCCGAAGGACACACGCCAGCGGCGGCGGGAGGTCGTTGGATTGAAAAGGCTGGTACGTAGCTTGGTGATCTCTGCGTAAGCTGACAGCAGAACGGGGGTCGTAACGGACTGGCTGTGTAAGCTGGACGATCGTTGACCAGCTAACGACAGTGGCGGGGCACGGTATGAAGCGGGGAGAGGCGAACACTACCGTGAGTAAGCCGTGCGTGGGAGAGACGGACGCAGCTGCTCGACTTCCACCAAGCTGACACCCAGCAGCACACCCATTCACGAGGTGTGACTGTAAGCTCACCTGGATCCGAAGTCAAAACTAATAGGCAGGCTCGCGCACCAGACACCAGGAGTAAGCTGAATGCACGCCACATGTAGCTGACCCGCAGCCTCCACTCGCTGTGAGCTACCTGTTTTACGTCCCAGCTGACCCCAGCAAAATCATGGCCAAGGCACGCGCGTGAGCTCGGTTGAAACCTTGCGTAGCTGGTGAGTCGACGCTCTCTGGCCAACTGACACGCAGATGCGCAGGCGCCTACGCACGCGGAACCGCCTCGCCACGAAGGCGGCGAACTGGTGCTGCCGGCGGTGAGCTGCGGTACCCATCTGTAGCTGACAGCAGGCCTCTCCTTGTCGCTGGCGCTGCGTGATGGCTCACATACACGATCCAGGCGTTCAGTGAGAGCTGGCATGGCGTCCCCCAAGCTGACCGACAGAGCGAATGTCTCTGCGGAGAACAGTGAGCTTTCGCTTCCAGGTATAGCTCACAGGCAGCTCTATCCTGCCACGCTTCACGGGAGGGTGAGTTAGGAGCGCCCAGTACGGCGTGGTAACTGACGGCAGAACGAGATGTAGACCATTCCGCTGAGATGGTGAGCTGGGCGGTGTCGGCAGCATTAGCTCACAACCAGCAACGACACAGCCCAAGTATCGCAAGCGGTGCCCTCGTGGAAACTGTGGAGTTACATGGGCGTTCTCCTTAACTCACTCGCAGACGCTGCGCCAAGGTATGAAGCACAACGCGCTCCCTATCGAACCACTGCATTGGCAGGTCAAGCTCCGGTCCTGCTACAGCCTGCTGACCTAGCTCTGCCAAGTGAGCTTGTCCGTTCCTACCCAGAGGACTGACAGCCTCTTCACACCGCGGAACAACCGGCGGTAAGTTCTTTCACAGAAACTGAACTGAGCTGCAGCCCGACGCCCGTCCGTGCCAGCGTTGGTGAGCTGTTTATTTCCTTGGAAGCTGACATCACAGAACGGCGGGCTTACGTGAGCTTCTTGTGAACAGGCGGCAAGCTGGTGGGCAGCGCAGCGGCGATGCCGCGCGCTGATAAGGAACGGGGAGCTGCACGGCGCAGGTGGGCTGCCGTTTTCCGTTCAGCAGCTCACAATCAGGTGGATCAGGTCATGAGCCTTGCCTACTGGTTGAGTGGAGATTGATGACTTTGGCTGGTCCGTCAGTGGCGGGTAAGCTGCTATGGCAAGGTCTTCAGCTAACTCTTCAGTGCGGCCGGATTCATCGTGGTGAGCTGAGGGGGCATATGTATAGCTTATACGCAGGTATCGTAAGCGGCATTGCGCTGCAAGTCGAGATCAGCTCGAGATATCGCGACAGTAAGCTTACACATCGACTTCGTAAGATGTACCTACCCACAGCGGGGCATTGAGAGTCAGTTCTTGTGCTTCCTGAACACCTAGATTTGAACTGACGGCACAGACTGCTTGCAGTCCGAGAGGTGAGCTTCACACGCGCGTACCTCAGCTGACGACGCAGTCGCCGTGGCATTCGAGGCAGCTAACGGTGAGCTGTGAGTGGATCGGTTGAGCTGACGAGACAGCGTCACTGCTAGATCGTTGGTCGGAAGCTGGGCACAAGGCGGGGGAGTTTCGGCCTTCAGTGAAATGCTCGTGAGCTAATTGAAGCTGTTGCGGTAGCTGACTACCCAGGTCAGCTATTCTTATCAGCTCGCATTTGTTTCCGTTAGCTGACAAACCAGCACCAGGGAGAGCGCATACTGAAGCCCTTGACGCAGTGGCGGACCATGGCACAACTGCAGCCGGCGACCTGGGAGGGCGCATGTGAAGCTGGCACCGCAGGTGCTACGGTTACTCGAAGGTAAGCTAATGGCATCGACTCCGGCGCTGATTTCGCAGCCCAGCAGGCCTCTCCTTGAAAGTTGCCAGTCTTGAACGGTCGCCCGACTGAGGCACAGGACTGAGGCAGCACAGTAAGCTTCGATGTTGTGCCATTTGACCAAGCTGATCCCTCAGCCACCGCCACGAACGGGAAGCTGTGACGAGAGCATGCTTCAGCAGAGTTGATGGCTATCGCCAATATACGAGGTGAGCTCCGTGGTGCTTGCTTTGAGTTGACACAGTTCGATAGCAGCTGGCCCACGTGTGGCCTCCTCTTCGACTGACTCAACAGGAGGATCAGGTAACCTGAAGGGGCCCCTTTTCTGTGGTGAGCTTTGCCATCCCGCGCTCAAAGCTGACCACGGGCCTGGACTCCACGGGCAGCCATTCCACCTCTCTCTCAACTCTTTAACAAGCAGTATCGAGTCATCGGCGCCCACCCATGAGTGAGCTTCACGAGTGTCACTTCGTCAAGCTTACACACAGCACACAGACTACAGCTCCATCACCCGTGCAGCCGACGCGGGGGAGGCCACGCCGGCGCCACGCCCGTCGCTCTCATCACCCAACATCCCGGGATGATAGCTCAGTTGGGAGAGCGCGAGAGTGAAGCTTCAAAGTCAATTCTTGAGGTCGGGCGTTCGATCCGCCCTCGTCCCAGGCTCCTGAGGCTCGTACGAGCTCGGGGAGTGCTTTTTCATGGCGGGCGGGAGGCGCATTGGACGGTCAAGGGGGTAGGATAGGCCGTCCAACCGCATCGTCCGACGCGGCGCCTCAATATCAACCAGCGAAGGGCACTCCGACCATCTTCGCCACTTCAGAGCCCATTTTACCACTCTCAGCCCCTCGCAGGTCCTCAGCTGCACCCCTTGCTGACTCCAGTGACACCCAAGGCTTTCTACATTCTGAAATGGCGATGCAAGGCTCCCACTCGGCGTTTACTGCACAGGAACAGCTCAAACATCGCCTCTTCGCTAGTATATCGGTTAGTATAATCGCCTCTCAAGAGAGAGTTCCTTGGCCTCTAACGGCTGCAGTGACCGCGATAGAGCAGGGTTCGACTCCCTGGCGGAGAATCCTTTTGCTCCTTGTTCCTGTGCATGCAACGCATCGATTTTGAGGCCGAACGGGCGGGTGTAGGTCGGGGAATCGGGGTGGACAGTTGCTCGAGCTGAAATTTCGGTGGGTGGCGGCGGAGCCCCGCAACCTCCACTTCTGGCACGGCGGAAAATAATTTTGAGAATTTTCAGAGCCACATTCGCACCTGTCTTGACCAACCAACGCTTCCTTAGTCGCTGGCAGGTCAAAGAAAAGAAAAAGTTGGCGTAAGGAGGCAAGTGAATGCCCGCTTTGACGAGAGTGGGATTCGAACCCACGTCCGAAGACTGCGGAGGGAACATCGGCCTCGGAGGTCCGAGGCGGAGAACCTTAACACAGCGCCTTAGACCGCTCGGCCATCTCGCCTGATGGGAAGGCCCGGGGGCGCGGAGAGACGCCCCAGCGCGCAGCGGAGCGAGTGCCTCCGGCGCTTTAGTAGGACCGAGGGCAGCCCAGAGATGTGTTACTGGAGGTACGCCTATGCCCGTCGTATCCACGAAATTGTGCGCCTGCACCTGTCTGTCCGACCATCCGAGGGATAGCCGGACTGTGTGCACGGTGCCCCAGAGAAGTAACCAGGTACGGCGAGCGATAGCCGACTCTCCGTCGAGTGACACAGCGCCACCATACCGCTCCCTGCCAATCTTCATTCTTCCGTCCAATAAAGTCGCAAAAGAGATGCACACGATGCTTCTGCGCGTGCTTTGACCACTGACAGGATCGAACTGCCGACCTCCGCATGGACTGATACGATGTCTTCGTATTAGTACGATGCTCTAACCAGCTGAGCTAAGCGGCCGAGGATGACTAGATGCCGCGCGGGCGGACGTCGCCGCCGCGAGCGCTGACGGCGCGCTTCGACGACTTTACGGTTCCACCGCACATTAAGAATACTGAGGGCCAGATCCCAGCTCAAGAACACATCGACGATACCATACGCGGACCGGCATGCCCATACTAGTTGATGCGGTGCCACATCCGACAGACTGAGACAATGTTTCACCCGACGTGTGGCACTTGCGGTCCGTCCTGCCATCACCCTCACCTCATCTCTCCATCACTACCATTCACATTGTTCTCTCCCCCATCAAAAGCCAAAAGAGATGCGCAAGCTGCGCGTCTGCTTGACCACTGACAGGATCGAACTGCCGACCTCCGCATGGACTAATTATCGCTCGGATTATTAGTACGATGCTCTAACCAGCTGAGCTAAGCGGCCGAAGACGATGGTGATCGTCGCCGCAGGCAGGTGCCGGCGGGGCGCAGGGGGCGAGCGTCCGAGCTTTCAGAGCGGTGTAATCGTTTTGGTGAACGTGTAACAGGTGACAAAGCTTTAGCCATGATTGTGGACGAACGGCGGCGTTGAAATGGGATGGCGGCATGTCGTCCTAGGCCACCAAACACTCATGATCGGCCTTGCAAGATGATACAGTCTTGACCCTGCTAACTGGAAACTCGGGGACCCTCAGAGCGCAGTCAGAGATCTGCCGGCGGCAATTCAAGTGTCACAAACACCTGCACCCACCCCAACTTACTCCAATCACTCCCTCCGCCTTCCTCCTCCGTCTCAAACGGTAAAAGAGTTGCGCGCGCTCTTGCAAGCACCCGCTTCTGACCACTGACAGGATCGAACTGCCGACCTCCGCATGGACTGATAATCGTCAGATTATTAGTACGATGCTCTAACCAGCTGAGCTAAGCGGCCGATGGTGGCTGACGGCGAGCGCCCGCTGTCGGCGGCGCCGGCGCCGCTCGCACCGCCGCCAGCCAGTGAAATTGACCGGCAATAGACGGCCCAGACAGGAGAGGTGCTACGGCCGCCCTGGTCCAAGTCGGACAAGCGTACCATTTCCAGCGGCCGTCGAACCCTTTAACGACCTACTTCCACACGACCGTTGTCTTGCAGCGTGTAGCACCCAAGCCCCACGTACCAGATACCTCCCGGTGGGTGTGTGGATCTCTGAGCGGCCATGGCAGCCGGCGCGCGCCCGTCGTCGTCCACAATTCGGACGTTCTCGTGGTGTAGTGGTTATCATACTCTCTTAGGGTGATCTAACATCTTGAGCTTTGCCTCCAACGCCTCGCGGCGCGATTGGGAGTGGCCCCGGGTTCAAATCCCGGCGAGGACCTTTTTGCGGTGCGTGGGAGGCATGGGGAGGCAGCGGAAAGCGAGGGGAGAAGGTGGAAAGGGAAGAAGAGTGATAGGAAGAGGACGCAGGCTAGTGGATCTGCCGGGGACGATGTGCCACAATTGCCACATCCGCTTTGCGCCCCAGGATCGGCATCTCTCCCTTCCTTACTACACAACTCCGGAGCCGCCGTGACGCGTCTCCGACGCGCTTTCAACAACGAGTGACCTGCTCGCACGCCGAGGCCGCGCGGCGCCGGCTGTACTCGTCCAGTACAGGGACGTTCTCGTGGTGTAGTGGTTATCATACTCTCTTAGGGTGATCAACATCTTGAGCTTTGCCTCCGCCGATCTCTGGTTCGCCAGGGCTTCGTGCTTGGGAGTGGCCCCGGGTTCAAATCCCGGCGAGGACCTTTTTGGGCCGGCTGGGGCGTGCTGAGAGCCGCGGGAAGTCCTGCAGCGATAGGAGGAGTCAGGCGGTAGGCTTGGAGAAGGCGTTCGGGAGGGAGAGGGCACTGACGTCGCAGCATGGGCTCGTTCTCCGCCCCCTCAAGCCACCCTTCTCCGCGTGGCTTGCAGCCGCGCACGCCTGAAGAGCAACCTGGCGGTTCTTGTGGGCCGCCCGTAGAAATCAGTCTCCGTTCCAGGAGCTGCTGTGTGTTCTGTCTCCCCGTCGTCCCACCCACGTCCACGTTGCCCGCCCGCCAGTCATCCCCCAGCGGCGGGACTAGCCGTCGTGCTCCTCACCATAGCTCAGTTGGTAGAGCGTCGGACTGTAACTGGTAACTTCCAAAGCCGCCTGAAGAGGCGATTTCATCCGCAGGTCCTGTGTTCGACTCACAGTGGTGAGACTTTTTGGCCCCTCATGCACCTGTGCGGAGCTCAGGAGGGTGGTTGGGGGCAGCTGGAGGCAGATTGGGCGATGGGAGGCGAAATCCTGAAAAATCAGGGTTTATTATCTGAAATTCGGGCGTGGCGGCCGGCCTCGCCGTTGACGCTGGTGCGGGCGCTGCCGGGCACCGGACGTGCATGGGGCGTGCTTCGCAGTTCCAGAGTGGCTCTCCGTGGACTGTCAGATAACATGTGATATATGCGGAGCCGCAGCTGTAGGAGTGAGTGTGGTATGACATCCTCCGCGTGATCCGCCACACCCTACCTACGCTCCCTGCACTCATCCTCTCTCCACCTGCACCTGAATAGCCAAAAGGTTGGCGTTAGGAGGCAACTGAATGCCCTCTTGACGAGAGTGGGATTCGAACCCACGTCCGAAGACTGCGGAGACGACTGCTCGTGGAGCAGATCACCTTAACACAGCGCCTTAGACCGCTCGGCCATCTCGCCGGACACGGAGGAGGGGCGGGCGCAGCGGGGTTGCGCCCGCCGGCGATCGCGGCGGCGGCGGGATTGACGATGGCTAGGCTCGCTCAGGTAATGCTTTGGGATCTGGAGTGGTGCCCGAGGTGGCGTGCTCCAGCTGTATCACGGATGGAGGGCGTTGGAGCGAGAGCGAGGATCAGGGTGCAGTGTGGATTAAGGGGGCAGGGCGACGGGCGTCGCCGGGACATATTCGGCGGCGCTCAAGTTGCGACGCTGTGTGCTAGAGTGCGCGTACGTGCACACGACTGCGGCGTCGTGTGCAGGGCGCTGTGCAACAAGTCGCTCGAGAATGTGCCGCATGCACACAGCACCGGGTGAGAATGGGTTGCGACACAAGACGACCTGACACGACCGTCAAGACGTGCATCCTCCTTTGAACTCCCACCACGCGACCTCTTCAGCTTACTATGCTGCACGACCAGTCCGGCCACGGCAGGCTCACGGACAACGAGACCTTCGAGGGCGACAAGACCTTCCAGGACGGCGACTTCACCTTCATCTCCCCGCACGGATGGCGGTTCAAAGTCGCCTCGGACGTGCTCTTCGCTGCGAGGTGCGTCGGCTACGCTTTGGTGCCCACTGACGGGCAGTAATGTGTTCGCGGCCGCCGCAGAGGTCGCGGTTGGGCCCACGGTGGTACGCTTCACCGACTCCGACCTCGAATCCAGTGACATTATTAGACTCTTCCTCCACTGTCTGAGAGGTCTCGAGTACCTAAATAACTATCTCGGCCGCCACTGCATCGGCAGTCCGACGCCAAACTCGTACTCCAAGCCACGTCTCTCGGTCGGTGACTTGGTCCGCCTTGCGCGCTTCCTCGGGAAGTGGGACTGCCTGGGTGTGGCCGAGGTGCTCAGCACTGCAATCGGCGCTGCCCTGCGCGACAGGACAATTCGCTCTGTTGACGCCGGCATCGTCGGCGCTGCACTCGAGCATGTGCCCCTGTGCGAGGCGGCTGTGCGGGAGGGTGCTGTGCAGACGCTATACGCCTGGCCATGGCGCGACTGGGATGTACCGAGCGGCGCGCAGGATCTCATCGAGCACGAGTTCGTCGTTGCCCTCGGTTGGGAACACGACGAAAGAAAGACCATCTCAGCTCGGCGCTTTCCCGTAAATAACTGGGGGGAGCGGTTCCGATTACATTCATCCTATCGCAAGAAGAGGGCCGAGAGGATGCGCGTGAGGCGCGAAAATGCGGTGGTGGAGTTCCGCGACAAGCTCGAGGCAGCTCAGGTCAGGCAATTCGCGCGAAGGAGGCTGCTGCGGTGGTTGGTCGACACCTCTGCTGTTCAGTTCGAGGATCTGGAGGCATCCTGTTCACCTGAGCTGTGCGAATGCCTTGACGAGACATTAGCTCGGCTGAATCTTAGTTGAACGCCGATCGGCTCAGAAGCGCGCGGTAAAGTAGCCGAAAACCCTCCTACGCCGAGAATTTGTACGCAACGAGTCATGCAGAATAGCCTATCTCACGAACACCGCCATACACTCAGACTACCTCATCCCCGGCACCGGCCCCGTCATCCCCGGCGCGAGCGGGGCGAGGTGCCCCTGGGCCTGGCTGTACGGCCGCATGATGTCGATGACCTCCTGGCGGGCCTGCTCGCGGGCCTGCTCCGACAGCGGGCCGTAGCTCCCGCTCCAGCTCGGGTGAGGGCGCTGGCCGGGCGGCATGCCGCCAAACTCGCCCGGACACGGCGCGGACACCGGCACCGGCATCGGCTGCGTGGGTGGAGGCACCGTCCGCGGCCGCCCGGTGAAGTGCGGCGCGAGGCCGGGCTGCATCGACGGGTGCAGCCCGGTCGGCATCGGCTGCAGCGGCGGCATGCCCGTTGCAGCCGGGTGCAGGGGTGGAGGCATGCCCGTCGCTGCCGGGTGGAGCGGGGGCTGCATGCCCATCATGCCTGGTTGCATCGGCGGGTGCACACCCGTCATCGCCGCATGCACCGGTGGGGGCATACCGGTCATAGCGGGGTGCATCGGCGCCATCCCCGTCATGCCCGGCTGCATCGGCGGCGGCCACATCGGTGGGTGCATGTGCGGGCCGAACTGCGGCATCGGCGTCACGCCGCGCATCATCGGGTGGCCGGGCATGTCCATGCGGGGAGGATAGAATGGCTCGCCGCGCGGTGGCCCGATCAGGTCATTCAGGAAGCGCACCCCGAGCGGCATCCTCGGCCCGGGCGGCGGCGCGTGCCCCGCCATGATGGCTGCGTCCACGCTGGCGGCATGGTTCCAGTCGTACATGTCCATGTAGCGCCGGTTCCACCAGGGCGGGAACGCATAGGTGTTGCGCGCGTAGACGACCACGAGGAAGATGAGCATGAGCGGGACGAATGTGCCGACGACTGTGGGTCAGCGAGAATCGCTCTTCAGGTCAGTCAATCCGCAAACAACACGTACGACCACCGATCAGCTTGCCATTCGGTCCAGGTTCATCGTGGCGCCTGTGCTTCGCAAAGCCGACTTGCGGATCGCCCTCGGCGTAGTGCAAGGCCCTGCCCGTCAGTTTGCAACACATTCAAGAAACTCACGTGTACCATTCGTCAAGGAAGGGTGTACCAAGGCGGATCTTGCCCTCGTTGTCGGGTGTCGAGTGGTTGGCCCACGCGTAGACTGCGCCGTAGCACGTCTCGCCCTCCCTGATGCGGAGCAAGTCCGGCGGTAGCCCGAAGCCCCGCCCATCTCCCAGCTTCAGATCGAACTTGAGGTCTTTGTCGCATGGAAGCTTCCACCGAGCCCGTTCCTGGTTACTGATTAAAATCGCCCCCTCTGCTTGGGTATAGAAGTCGCTAGCGACGGAGAAAGGTGCGTAGATCGCGTTGAGACCGGGGTCGACTGAGATCTGCCGTCAGCTGCATAGGCTCATCCAAGCTTACCTGCAGGTGGTTGCCCTCAATTCTGCCGCCTCGAAAGTCGATGCTTTTGAATCCGAACGCCCAGCTCGTGTTCGTCTTGACCCACTCGCTGGTGTCAGACCATGTTCGAGGGCAGACCTACAAGTTGCCTTCTGTTTGATTGCTGTTGACGCCTCCCCAGTCAAGGCGGCCAACAGTGCGACGGCCCTCGCGGTTCTCCGTGTCGATTCCAAGGGTGAAGCGTCCGCCCGTCGTCGCGTAAAGGAAGCTCCGCTCCTTATCTCTCTGATTGTCAGCCCTCGAAAGAAGATTCACTCACATTATTGATTCCCAGCCCGAAGAACCCGTCTGTGCCTGTCGTCATGGTCGTCGGTCTACGCTCACCTCTCGTCCCTTCCTCAATGTCGATCCCGTCAATCACCAGAACGCTTCCTCTATCGGATACTTCGCCAACTGATCTATTGGCGGTGATGAAGGAGCCATTCACTCGTGGTTGTCCGGGAGGATATTCCACCTCGCGAAATACTGCCCCCGACATCTGCATTCAGCTACCTTTACTCCGGCGTAGCGTACCCCCGCGCGCTGCGAGCTCGTTGCGTTGAATCTGTTTGTCTCAGACATCATCTCGGCGGCTCTGCTTACCCCGCTGCGTCCTTGATGCAACTGGTGCAAGAGGAGTTCGCCACCATGAAGTAGTCGGCGCCCGTCGCTGGCGTTAGCTTGCGCTGAGAACAATTTAGCTCACTCAGCGCCAGCTGCAGCTGCTGTTCTGGCTCTCCGATGTTGGCACCGACCACATTAGCGGCCACGCCCCGGATGAAGGGGATGGAGCTGCTGTAGCTGCCGAGGCGATCGTCTGCCCATGTCACCGAGGCCAAAAGGAGGGCGAGGAGTGGCTGCGCTAAGCGGCTGGTTGAAGCGTTGACCATTGAGGGTGAAGTGGAAGCGGTAAGTGACAAGGCCAGCACAACAATGACAGTGCTTTGTTTGTGTGCGTGTGTGTCTGTCGGTGAGTGAGTTGCTTGAGCTCGGACCTCGGGGACACGTGCGGGGAGCGCACAGTGACCAGAGGGCGTTGCGGCCGCTGCTCGATGCAGCCAGAACGTGGTGCACAGACCATTGTCGGCGGGGAAGACATTGTGCGATTATCGGCAGGAGAAGCATACGGGCGACTGACCCAGTCCGGGTTCCCACGAGGGCGTGCCTGAGGTAGACAGGACTGCAGATGTCCGAGCGCAAGGAAGGTGTGAAGTGTTGCTAGGAACCGATGTACACCAGGTGGACTTGCTGCAGATTCCAGCGAACGAGGTCTCTCAGTGAGGTTGGTTGCGCGGAATGATGTTAGTTTCCGGAATCCGAAGGCATGCTCGCACGGGACGTTGAGTGCGTAGAGGTGAGTCAGGTCGCGTAATGTTGATTGTCTTCTCTCCGAGGAAGGCGCGTCCGGCCAAGTGCGGCCCGGTCGCTAAGGCGCGAGACTGTGCACTGCGAGGAGCAGGTACTATGGTCACTGCGTGCATTGATGCGGCGACATGGAGGATTTAGGTGCGATGCGGGCTGCACCTGACCGAGCAGAGCACACTACGTCAAGCCCTGACCTTTCCCGACGCTGGAAGGTCCCGCGAAAGTAGGCCTTTCCGGCGACTTTCCAGATCCTGCAGTGTTGGCTGCCCGGACCTGGAAAGATAGGGGCAAGGGCCACTGCACCATACCTGGAAAGGTGGTGGAAAGTCCACCCGGAATACACATCATTAAATTTGCCACCGTTATCACTGAGGCTCCAGGGTGGGTCACCGGGTGGCAAAAAAAGCAGTCACCATAGCAAAAAGTGCACATTACACATTACAGCACTTTCTCCAGTCTTATGCATGCGTTAAATTTTGCATATGAGCTCAGAAGGATCTTACCACTGAGCTATCCTAACTTGTTGGAAGTCTAGGAATGCATATGCACAAGAACTGGGTGCTCGCTCACCCAAAAGTCAGTCACGACAACCGTGGGAAAGGCCACTCTGTCTTTCCGGCAACTTTCCTGATCTGCACAGAACACGGAAGCAAATGTCCACCTTTCACGGCAACTTTCGAGACCTGGGAAGCCCCGGGCTTGACGTAGTGCAGAGCAAGCGATGCGATGCGATGCGATGCGATGCGTCGTGTGAGATGGAGGCAAAGACAATGTGGGGGACGCGACCGGAGGATGAAAAATCAAGGGCCATGCTCGATCAGTCATAATCGTCGTGTCATCATGTCGAGAGCCGGTTGCGATCGTGACAGCATCCCAGGCAAGGCAAGGCGCTCTGGCGCTCTGGCCCTCCGACCCTCGTCCCTCGTCCCTCCCTCCCTCGTCCCTCGTCCCTCGTCCCTCGCAATCACGTGCCCGGACCTAGCGGACCTGGAAGCATCGCCGAAAACGCCGCGGAATTGTGGGTTGGGTGCCTTGCCTCTCCCATCTTGCTTGCTCGCTCGAGCAGCGGTGGGTTCAGAGTGAGCCAATCCGGGGCCAGGGCAGCCACGAGGGGGGCGGAGAGATAGTGGAGAGTGTTTGGGCGGAGAGAACGGAGGATGGAACAAGGCGGGAAGATGTTTGGGAGGAATGGAATGGATGGACGAGACGGCTTGGATGATGAGGACGAGCTTAAAGGCCGGGCTGGGCGTGTCAGTCAGGAGGATGGGCTGTCGTCGGTGCTATCTAGTGAATGCTAAGCTTTCGGTGCTCGGTGCCTGCTGGGATGCCAGGTGCGTCGTCGAGGGATCGCGGGGATGGGCTCACCCAGGAGATGGGCAGTGCAGGGCCGACCCTGGTGCGGCCAGGACGCAGGGCAGGAGAATTCAGCGTTCGAGGGTCCAAGGCCGAGCGAGGGCGAGCCTCACCCTGGCGCGACTGGCCGCTGGCTGCTGGCTGCTGGGCTGCTGGGGCGACTGGCTTTCGTGCCCTGTTCCATGTTCCAATCCTGGCCGTCCGCTTTTTGAATCCGCCAGCCAACATTGCAGCGCTAGATACCAGATACCAGATACCAACCACATCGCATTCCTTCCAACAACCGTCCTCCCGTCCCCGTCTCCGCCCACCCCCATCCCATCTCCGCCCCCGAGCTCGCTGCCAGTCTCTACCCCGCTCGGCCCCGGTCCGACACTGTCACAGCCCAGCCCCAGCTCACCCAGCGCACCCAGCCCCCTCTCCCTCCACCGATCAACTCCGGAACGCACACGCCGAGGGTGTCGTTTCAGGTCGATTACCCTTCCCTCGCCTTCCCCTGCTCTTTTCTGCCGCCCTGCATCCGGCCAGCCGGCCAGCCCAGCGACCGACTTGTCCACCTTCGCCGAACCACCACCCACCCGGCGCCCAGCACCCGGCAGCCACCCTCCGCCGCTTTTTGCGTCCTCGCCATCCCACCGGCCACCAAACTCCATCACCATCTTGCATCCTATCATCCACCCCCGAGTCCGTGCCATCGCCCTCATCCCCTAGCCACCCCTAGAGCCGAGCTGGATCGCCCAGGATGAACCACAACATCCAAGCGATCAAATGTGAGTCGAGTGCTCTTCCCTGTGCCCGCGCTCGTCCGATCACAACATGACTCCTAGCGTCGCGTCATCCGAGGCGCTTTGTTTGGCCAAACTGACAAACCCAGGTGTTGTCGTCGGAGACGGTGCAGTCGGCAAGGTTCGTGCACTCCCTCCCTGCCTTCCTCGCCCTGTGCGACCCAGCCTGTCTTCTGCCCGAGGAGCTCGAGCTGCTCGGCGGGCTGATGTTAGCCGGAGCGGACAGAGCTGAGGGCTGTTTGGTGGCCATCAATGCTGATGCTGACTATGTCCAGACGTGTTTACTGATCTCGTATACGACGAACGCCTTCCCCGGAGAGTGAGTGTGCTACAGCTAGGTCGATCCGACGAAGCTGACATCAGATACGTCCCGACAGTACGTCGAGCTACCATGGGCTGTATTTCGTCAGCTAACGACAGGTGTTTGACAACTACTCGGCGTCGGTGCTCGTCGACCGAAGACCAATCTCGCTCGGACTGTGGGACACGGCGGGACAGGAGGACTATGAGTGAGTGGGCCGCCCAGCTCAGCTGGCACTCTGGGCTTGCAGTGGAGCATTGCTGCGGTCCTAGCTCGCGTAAGCAGTGCACAATGGGCCTGGAACAGCTGCTGAACAAACGGACGCGTTAGCTGACGTACAGCCGCCTGCGACCCCTGTCGTACCCGCAAACGGACGTGTTCCTGGTGTGCTTCTCGGTGATCTCCCCGCCGTCGTTTGAAAACATCAAGACAGTGAGTCGTGCGCTGTGCGCTGCGCGTGCCTCTGCAGCTCTGAAACCGCGCTACCGGAAGTGCGCGACGGGCTGCGAGCGGTGCACGAGGCAGCTGAAAGCACTGGCTGACAGCAGAAATGGATCCCCGAGATCCGGCACCACGCGGCCGGCGTGCCGATCATCCTGGTCGGGACCAAGCTGGACCTGCGCGACGACCCAACGACGATCCAGCGGCTGCGCGAGCGGCGGTTCTCGCCGATCACGTACAACCAGGGGATGCAGATGGCCAAGGAGGTGGGCGCGGTGCGCTACGTCGAGGCGAGCTCCAAGACGCAGGTGGGGCTCAAGAACGTGTTCGACGAGGCGATCCGCGCCGTGCTCACGCCCGCGGACCGGCCGGCGGCGGGCCAGCCGCGCAAGTCGAAGAAGAAGCAGTGCACGATTCTGTAACGCCGCACCACTGTGTGTAGTGAGTGTCTGTCTTGTGTCGCTGTCACGGGGCTCTCTCTGGCCGCCTCGGCGCCGGGCCGTGACGACTGTATTTTTGGCGAACCGCCGGTTCGACGTTTGGTCTCTCCCTTCGCTCTACCCGTCTTATATCTATACTGCGCAGCTGTGCTCTGCTCTGCTATTCTTTTGCTCTAGGGATGCATGCTCGAGTTGTAATCTGCTAGGCTGTGGGCATGGTGAGACGCGTGGGTCGGGGTCTAGTGTTGAAGTGAGAGGTGGTGGTGTGTGTGAGAAAAGTGGGGTTAGTCGCGCTTGCTCGCCTTCTTGGCGGCGTCCATGGCGCGCTTGCCCTGCTCGCGCATGAAGTCTGCGCCCTCCTGGGCGGCGCGTTTCGTGCCGGCCTGTGGGTCTGTCAGCGTTGTTCTGCTGCGGTTCGGCCGCGCAACTCACCGCTCCGATCCAGCCCCGCGCGCGAAGCCAGTTGACGACCTTGGGCGTCCACGCGACGGTGAGGCCTGCGCGGACGGGGAGGAGCAGGATCTTGTGGATGGGGTACGCGAGGGCGGCCTCGGCCCAGAGCTGCTTGTTGTTCCACCAGGCGACGTCCTTCTTGTGGCCGGTGCGGCGCTCCTCGGCGGCGTCGGCGGCGGCCTCGGCGCGGTCGGCGGCCAGCTCGGCCTCGTGCTCGGCGCGGATGCGGTCCGCCTCCTCCGCGCCGTACCGCAGCGAGCGGTACGCGTGCGTCATGCGGTCGACGTACGGCTCGAGCCGCTCGACGCCGATCGCGTGCACAAACGCAAAGCTCAGGCTGTAGTCGACCGCCGAGAGCGCAAGGTACATCAGCACGGCGTACGAGCCGTACGTCTTCGTCAGGTCCTTGAAGCGCTGGTACGACGACTTCTTGCTCCCGTCGGGGTTCGTGGACGAGTTGGGGTCTGACGAGGAGGAAGAAGACGAGGAACGCCGGCGCTCGCCATCGTCGTCGTCTGATCGCCGCGGAGACGTGAAGAAGGACCGCGTATTCCGGAAGCTCGGCTGGGTGAGGAGGAGCTGCGACGGGGCGGAGAGGGGGGCGGGGGCGGGGGTGAAGACGCGGCGCGCAGAGACCTGCACCTGCCGCCGCGCGAGGAGCCGCAGGCCGGGGGCGAGTCTTGACGCCATGGTGGGAGAAGCCGAGGGAAGGGGAGTGTGGGAGGCCGATGCGCCGAGTCGCAGCCGCTGAGCAGAGTGCTATGCAGTCGTCGCTGTTCTCAGCAGATCACGGGGTCGGGGTCGGAGTCGGAGAAGTCGATTCCAAAGTCGGCGGCGAGACGAGTCGAGTGTGATCGCAAAGAGCAAAGCCAACGTCTGATGTCACAGCAGGAGGTATGCACTGCAAGTAGCGGCAGGCGGCTCGCGGACTTTTGCAGCCTCAACGAGGTTATCTGGCCGCACGAGCCAGGGCTGCGTGGACGGGAGCATTCCCACGCGGCGCCGGCGCGCCGGGTCGGTGCCGAGCGTGTTGCGTGGTCGCCGCATTCTCTGGCCGCTGGCCGCTGGGCTGGCTGGACGCCGTCGGCCTCGAAATTCGCTCGTCCTTCGCATGGCTCGGGCATGCGGGCATCGGCGGCTGCGGGGTCCGTCGCGGCGCCCGGTGTCCTGCAGCACCATGTAGAGTTGTCAAGGCTTTGGTGGGGATGTGGTGGAAGCGACAGTGACGAAAGCGACATGACCTCCACTTCCCATGCCCCCTGTGTGCACTAGACTCTCCAGCACATACAAACAAACAAACACACAGTGACAACCGCCCGCGCAAGTCCAGGCCCTTCTCGGCTCACCGATAACGCAAGCTGCATAGCACGGGAGGGGGGCCTCGCGGGCCTGGCGCGGACACGGGCGGAGCTGGCGCGGAGCCGTGCAGGCGGTGCGCACAAGGTTTCGCATGACAGCGCGCTGCGTCCCGCTGCGCCTGTTTGCTGGAACCATGTGTTGATTTCTGCGACGGCGAGGCGAGTGTTTCTCACGGGCCCGCATTGCTATGATCCGTACGCGGACATATCTCTGCAGCCTCTGCAACTGCAAACGCGGCATGAGGAGCACAGGACAGCCACCCAGCCGTACCGGACACTAATGCACGCTGAATGCTAGCGCGCTAGCGCCGCCGGAAACGTCTCAGCTGCGCGCGCCGCTCGTACACACGGGTGGCGCTGCCCGTGACGATTCCCAGACACGGTGACACGCGAGCACAAGCGACCGCAAACCTGGAACGGCAGGATCCAGGTGCGCCTCACAGCCAGCTCCGAACGAGATTGGACAACAGCAACAGCGAGAGACGCACATCCGCGCCTCGGGAGGAGGGAGAGGAGGGGTGATCGATGACGTCTGGCGTTTCCGACCAGGCACAGGCAGGCACCGGTGCTGGCGCCTGATGGCTGTGTTTTGCCGCGACCTCGCCGCGTGATGCAGGCTTCTGTCTGTTGCTCATTCCCCGGGGTTCGCAGCTGGTCTCGTGCATGCAGGCCCGTGGAGCTGGAGCATTCAGCCGCACCTTGCTGGCCCTTTGGCAGCTGCGCACTCCTTTGACTGCTGCAAATAGACGCTGGCTGGCAAGAAAAGGACAGGGGGGCCGGGTGGGTCGCTGCCCGCGCGGCGTCGTACGCCAGGAGCTGGGCAGCAGCCGCCGCCGATCCGCGCTAGCGCGGAATCCCTTGCGATCGCATGATTTCTGCAGCGACCACGCACCCGCAGCAACGGCAGCAGGGCTTGGCTCGCTTTGCCTCTCGACGCACTAGAGCGCATCTTGACATCGCACTCCATCTCTTGCTACCGGCGCTCGCTTCCTCTTCATCGCCCGCCTCTGTTCCTTGCTTGTGTTGTGCGCCGTTTGCGCCGACTGATCTCTCGCCGCCGCGACTCCCGACGACGTCGACGCCCCACGCTCCACGCCCGCGCTAGACGCCGACAGCACGATATCACGCCCGAGATAAGCCGCGAGGCACGCCAGCACGCCAGCTCGCCAGCACGCTAGCTCGCCACGATGCTCCCCGGCCTCAGCCTGTGGGCGCTCGCGCTGGGCGCGGGCACGGGCGTCCGCGCGCAGGAGGCGTTCACGCCGGACGACTACTTCGACGAGAGGTTCGCCACGTCGTGGGCGCAGGTGCAGTACACGTCGAGCGGGTCGGACCAGGCGTGGGTGCCGTCGTTCCCGTCGCTCTCGCAGTGGTCTGACCCGAAAGGCGAGGAGCTGCTGTACCCGCGCATGTCGTGCCCGGGGTCTCTGTCGCCGAACCTCCAGCTGTCCTTCCCCCTAACGAGCGTGCGCTTCTACGGCTTCCTGGAGAACGCCAGCGAGGCGGACAAGCTCGAGCTGCGCATCGACGGGCGCACGGTCGCGAGCAAGCCGAGCGACAAGGCCGGCATCCTCGTCGAGAGCCCCGAGCTGCTCTGGGGGTATCACAACGTCATGCTCGACCTGTACGGCGGCAATGCGACGATCCACGTCGAGAACATCTCGCTCACGACCGGCATGAAGGGCAGGAAGTTCGGCAAGGCCAGGCAGGACCTCACCACCGTCACGCCCGAGGGCAAGCTGAACGAGCAGCAGTTCCGGTTCGAGGGAGACTGGAACGTCACGAGGATCCTGGACCCAACGAACAGGACGATCGGTGAGTGCCTAACGAGGGCGACGGGTGGCGCCGGCCGAGGCCGAGCCCCGAGCGCCGTGCCCCTGCACCCGTGCAACCTTTTCGTCCCCTGCCCCCGGCCTCCTGTCCGCGCGACGCCGGCCCTGCTCGCTCTGCCCGCTCGACTAACACGCAGCCACGACGGCCGAGATTCTGAGCACACAAGCCGTCGGCGAGCGCAACTCGCGCGTGTACCTGAACATCCCCGCGAACACGTCCTACATCGAAGTCGGCGGCACGCTGTCGCCGTGGGGCCGGTTCTGGACGGCCGAGTTCGACCCGCTGCCGCCGCTGGCGCGCGAGGGCGACCTGTCGTACAACGGCGACGCGCCGTTCGAGATCCCCGCGACGCTGTTCGCGGCGCCGCTCGACCCGACGGTGCGCTACAACGCGAGCATTGTCGTCGGTGACGACCCCGTCGCGGCGCGCCTGGGCGTCAGCTACATGCGCGTGTGGTCTGGTCTGTGAGTGGAGCGCGGCGAGCGGCGAGCGCCGAGCGCAGCGAGCCAGCGAGCCTGCAGGAGTGTATGTGCTGACAGCAGGGCCAACAGCAGTGAGCCTGCGCCGTCGGCATCCCCGTCGCCGGGCCCCTCCGCGACGCCCGAGCCGAAGCACCCGCACCCGGATTCCAGCGGGCCGAACGTCGGCGCGATTGTGGGCGGCGTTGTCGGCGGCGTAGGCGGCGCGCTGGTGCTCGCGCTCGCCGGCTTCCTGCTGTACAAGTGTGGGCGGCGGCGGTCCCCGCGCGGCGGGCGGGGCGGGTACGCGCCTCAGTCGTCCGTGGACCTAGGCGACGAGGCGCGGTTCGAGATCGACGAGGCGGCGACGCCGTACGTCGACTCGGTGCCGCTGACGGCGGCGGGGTCTGCCGGGGCGGCGCACGGCGGGCCGATTGCGGCGCGGACGGGCCCCGGCGCCGGCCGCCCCGTCCTGCCGCCCCTGGTCACCGAGACGAAGCACGCGCTCGACTCGCCGCACACGAGCTCGTCGCACCTCACCCCGAACGCGGGGCGGCCGGACATGCTGCTCTCGCCGGGCGGGCGGTCCGAGTCCGAGTGGACGCACGGCACGGGGCACACGTTCGGCCCGCGCGACAGCGTGCCCCTCACGCCGCTCGAGCGCGAGACCAAGGCCGCCATCCCCCCCAGTCCCGGCGGCGCCGGTGCCGGCACGCTCGGCGGCATGGGCACGTTCGGCGGCATGGGCGCGAGCCTTGGCGCGATTGACGCGCGGCAGGTCGTCGACGGGGCCGAGGGGAAGGCCCGGCCGGCGCCTGGGGCCGCGCACAGCCCCCGAAGGCCGCCGCGCCGCGTCGCGCAGGAGGAGGACGCGGGGAGCTACCCCCAGCCAGCGGAGGCCGAGGGAGACTTGGAGCTCGTGCCGCCGTCGTACAACCCAGAGTGGGCGCGGGAGCGCCCCGCGGCCAGCCAGAGCGCACCGAGCCCAACGACGCCGCAGCCGTCCCCGACCGACATACGGCCCTGAGCAGCATCTCGTTTGTATCATTATGCATGTATCCGTCAAGGTCCTCGTTACTGAATTGTCCGTGTCATGGGTGCGGCGCTGGGTATAGCTGCGGGGTTTGGGGGATGGTGTGTAGGGGTGTGCCGGGACTGCGTGCGCTCGCTCCGCTCGCGCGCTCACACGGCACACGCGTCCTTCTTGATGAGCTCCGCGACGCGCTCGGCCAGCCCGTACAGCACGGTCATGAGGTGGCTCGAGACCTGGAAGGGGAGGACGGACGCGTCGAGGACGCGCAGCCCCTGCGTGCCGTGCACGCGGTGCGCGGCGTCGACGACGCCGCCGTCCTCGCGCGGCTGCATCGCGCACGTGCCGATCGGGTGGAAGTTGGAGCGGTAGTCGGCCGTCGCGAACGCGAGCCAGTCCTCGAGGCTGTCGCCCGTATTGCTGCCGGGCTTCCACTCGGTGCCGACCGCGCCGGCGAGGGGCGACGTGCGCGCGTACGTGCGCGTGTAGCGCAGCGTCGCGGCGGTCGCGAGGCGGTCGAACTCGTTGGAGAAGAAGCGCGGGTCGACGCTGAACGAGGACGAGTACGCATCGGAACTAGAGATGCGCACCGAGCCGCGCGCGAACGGCAGCAGGAACCACGTGTCGAACGTGACGCTGTCGCCGCCGGTCCAGTCGAACGCCTCGCCGACGGCCGCCCCGTCGTTCAGGATCCAGTCGCGCTGCAGCGTCAGCTGCTTGAGCAGCCCGGCCTTGCTCGCCGCCGCGCCCGCGTCGACGGCATCCTGCGCGTACTGCTCCAGGTTGTCGCGCAGGAGCGCCGACAGCCGCTCCGCGTCCCCGCCCGCCACGTCCGCGAACCGCGGGAACAGGATCGACTGCCCGCCCCCCGACGCCGGCTGCGTGATCTGGAACGAAGTGCTGGTCATCGTCTGGTCGATCAGGTTCTGGCCCACGGGCAGGTCCACTGCGACAGGCACGCCCGCCGCCTCCAGCACGGACCGCGGCCCGATGCCAGAGTGCTGCAGCAGCACGGGCGTGCGAATCGCGCCAGCAGCGACGAGCACCTCCTTCGCCGCGTTCACCGTGCGCGTCGCGCCCGACTGGTCACGGAACTCGACGCCCGTCGCACGCGTGCCGTCGAGCAGGACGCGGCCGACGACCGCGTGCGTCAGGACTGGGGTCAGCGGGGGTTTCCCGGACACGTCGGGGCGTTCTGTGCGGGGCCAGCGCTCGCTGCGCTCGCGCCTACGACTCACTCGTCAGAGTAGGCAGGTCCTGCTGCCACAGGTATCCCTGGTATGCGTCTGAGCGGCGGCCGTTGAACTGGTTGTGCGCGACCGGGCCGAGGATGGCGGGGTTGCCGCACGACAGGTCGCGCGCGTACGGGCCCATGGCCGCGCCAGACGCGTTGAACGTCTTCTCAAACTGCCCCGTCACGGGCGTGACGACGCTGACGCCGATCGGCCCGCTGCTGCCGTGGCACGCGGCGTCGAACGTGAGCCCCGCCGCCTGCTGCTCGGCCGACGGCGTGTGGAACGTCTCGACGCGCGACATCTGTTGTCAGCTCAGTGCAAAGGTTAGGGAGCAGAGGCGGGAGGCAGACGCACCAGAGGAGCCAGACTGTCCCAGTTCACGCCCGCGTTGCCGAGCGCCTCGAGGTCGTCGAGCTGGAACGTGTGCGGCTTGGTCCACGCCATGCCGTTGATGAGCGTCGAGCCGCCGAGGCCCTTGCCGGCGCGGATCTTGGTGCTCTTGCCGCCGCCCTGGGGCTGGGGCACTGTGTCGAACGCCCAGTCGATGTTGCTCTGGATGTCAGTCAGCTTGACATCAGGATGGAGGTAGCTGGGCGCTCCGCCCGCCTGATCAGCGTTACGGAGCGACTCACGTCAAACGACTGCGTGTACTTGCTCGCGTCGGTCACGAGGTCGTTGCCCTCCTCGTCCCCGCCGGCCTCGACGAGGAGGACGCGGTGCTTGGCCTCGGCGAGGCGGCGCGCGACGACGACGCCCGACAGGCCGCCGCCGGCGATGACATAGTCGAAGGACTGGGCGGCGACGGCGGCGCCGTCGGTGGTCGTGTCGCGCTTGTAGGGCGCGGCGAGCGCGAGTGCTGCGAGCAGCGGGAGCTGCGCGATGGACAGCAGCATGGTGAGGGGTGTGGTGGTGGAGAAGGTGGAGGGATGAGGGGGAAGAGGTACGGGACCTGGCCACCTGAGGCTTATTTAGCATGCCAAGGCGCCGGGCACGGCACATGCACGGGCGCACGGGCGCAGCAAGGAGCACTGAGCCGTGCAATGCCGCGCAGACGAGGCGGGCGGTGAGTGCCCGAGTGGAGAGTGGGCGAGCACCGCCTTGGATGTTCGCTCCTCGCTCGACCCTGCGGAGCATAGTACGCACCGAATTGTTCGGAGGACGAGGTCGAGAGAGCAGAGGCCGTTGCCCGCGTAGATGCTGAGAGGAGCCCTGAGATTCCGAGCGAGGCCGACGTCACTGCCCAGGGCTGCATTCAGGCGTCTGATAAGATTTCCTCTCCTGCTCTTCTGCTGCTCCCGCAGAATGCAGGCTCGCTTGGCTCAGCGCAGTCAATGCAACGCGGCCACTCACGGACAAACAAGCTTCGATTTCTTCTGGCACCGTGACATGCCTTAGCCCAGCGTCACCGTCACCGACGCCTCCGCCTCCGCCTCCGCCGTATATCCTGCACCCTACCCTGCAGATCTCGTGTGCGGCGGTGCTTCGCACCCACCACCCTGCCCTCACGGCCCGGCGGTGACACCCGCCAGACACCGGGCACCGGTCCCCGGACACCGGCCGGACGTTCGGCACTCCCGCAACATCGCTCCGCACTCCGAGCGACCGAGCGAGCGCGCGACCACCCAGCGCAATGCCGTCAACCCCCCAGATCCCCCATCTCCCGGCCGTCGCACATCTGCTCTTCACGGACGACCGTCACCTTGCAGTACTCGACTCGGTGCAGCAAGAGCAACCCCAGCACATCCATAGGTACGCGGTGAAACCCGCAGTCAACACTGCAGCGGCCTACGGCGGGCATCGTCCCGTTTGCCCGGCATGGCTACCATAGGCGCGAGGCACTTCCGCAGATCCGGCCACCGTCGCCGGCTCTACTGACAGACTGACCCTCAGCGCTGCGTCTGCAACGTCCTCGGCACTGACGGTCAGATGTGGGCCGTGCGCCGTGCAGCGCGGACTCGTTGGTCCGGAGGCTGGTCGCTGGGGCGGGGAGTCCGGCGCCTGGGGGCGCCCACACTGCCACGCAAGGTATGGACGACCTGGCCCGAGGGCTACCGAGTCGTCGACACGGGCTGCAGTGCTTCCGGGCAGGACGGCCTCGCATGCACTGCGTGAGCTGGAACTAACGGCGTAAGGCGGTCCCGGCTCGTCTACGGTGCGGGCCTCCGGGCCCAGTCCAGTGAAGGCGGCCCGTCTGCAGAATGCTATATTCTCCATACTGCGTAAGTGTCATCATGGGATACCGCGTCAGCACGAGAGGCGCCAGCAGGGCCCCAAGACAGGTGAACAACATAATTTGTGACATTGGAAACACGTGGGTATAACGGGATACGACCATCTATGGACAGAGCGAGAGAGAGAGAGAGAAAGAGAGAGTGAATGCGGCGCCGCCACTTCCCTATCGGGAGGCGTAAGTCGTTGTCTGGGGAGGGGGGGGAATCGTGGCGGTCTCCAGCATCTCGGAGGGCAAAGGAACAGCTAGAAGTGTGTCGTCCACGGACGGCTCGACGCCACTCCCTTGCAAGTCTGAAGCGGTGGTGCCAGTGGAGCCAGATTACGGATGTGTCCCACTGCTCGTAGTGGTGCTTTCCGCCTCGGCCTCGTTCTCTGAGCGGTTGTGCGCGCCTGAGCTCCCGATTTCGGTCGGTTGTTCAACTACTCCTGAACCATCTGCTGGTTCGACCGGTCTCTAGTGCCGCCTTGAGGCTGCGGGCGCTTCGTGAGCTGCGGCGTAGAGTCGCCGGCTCCGGCGGCTTGGGCCGGCGCCGATTCGATGCGCTCCGCGCCTGCCGCTTGCTCGCGCTGTTCGCCGTGCGCAGTGTCTCCGCCCTGCCCGCTGTCGGAAAGGGGCGGGAGGTGCGGGAGCGGCGACAGCGGGAGGCGAGCAGTGGAGAGCGGGCTTGGCGAGCCGGTCCCATCAGAGAAGACAAGGTCGGGCAGCGTTGGAGAGGGAACCGCCGCCGCGGGCGAGCGCACGGGTGCACGCGCGGCAGCCGAGGTATCAGCGGCGCGCTCAGATCGGAGCTTGTCCATCTGCGCCGGCGAGAGCACGAGCACCTCGCAGCCGAGCTCGTCGAGGGCCTCGGTGAGCACATGCAGCACGACGTCGGCGTGCTCTGGGTCCTGCGCCCATGCCTGCACGCTCCGGGCGCCCTTCTCTTCGGCGGTGCGCAGACTCGCAAGCAGCGCGGGGTCGAGATCTGCCATTGCTGCGAATGAGGCGGCGTCCTCGCCTAAGCGTAAGGAGAGGTTGGCGTCGTTCTCGCCCGCGAAGTCCTCCGGGCCCAGCTGATCCGTGATGTCGATCGCAGCGAGCGGGGCGCTGAGGTCGAGGCCCAGAGTATTGTCCGACGAGATACTCGTCGTCGCAAGGCGCTGCCTGCTTCCCGTCGAGCGGGATCCAGTGTTGCTGGACCTTGGGGCAACCGATGACGCCGAGCCTCTCGCTGGTGCCCGGGCCCCTCTTGCACCTGCACTTCCAGGCCCACTGCTCGGTGCCCCTGCGCCATCGCCGCCGCCGTCGCCATCGGGATGTCGGCTGCTGGTCGTCGATGTGGAGCAACTGTGGGCCAGCGCAGTCTTCGACTTGCGCCCCTTGGACGTCGTTGCTACCGAGCGTGTCGCGTTGACGATCGAGAGGCGGTCAGCCTCCTCGACACAGAAGTCCGTCGCCGTCGAGGGGAAGCCGGCCGTCGGCATCTGCTCAGCGCGCGGATTGTCGGTGCCGTGGCTCGGAGATTTCCATGCGAGGGGCTCTTCTGAGCTTCGATCAGCCTGCAACATGATGGAGTGCTGCAGTTGATTGTGCAAACGCTTCACGGCACCGACGTCGAGGCGGTGCTGGTCGTCGAGCAGGGAGTGGGGCAAGCTTGAGTGGCTGAGATTGTCGAGCAGAGTCCGAATGCCTACCACCTCAGGAGTGCTGGGCCACTCTGACAGCTCGAGCGCTACGCGCTTGGGTCCGAGAACAACTGATGTAGTAAACCGCACACCAATCAGGGCGCAGTGGTGTTGCGCGGTGGACGCCTCTGCGAGGCTGAGCCCGTATGCAATCGATTGCGCGACACTAACGCGGGACTGCTTGTCGGCCTGCAGCTTGCGCATGAACTTCTCCAGATCCTCTAGTCCCTCGCCTTGTGGGAGGCACGCTCCCCAGTCCACTCTGTAACCCGTCCGCGCCGGCCCCTCCGCGGGCTTGCGGCGCCCCGCTGGGCCCGCCGTGGCCCTGCTGCCCTCCGTTCCACCTGGCACAGCGCCGGGCTTCGGTGGCGGCGGACCCAGTGGGGTGCTCGTGTTGTGCAAGGCGTCGAGAACTTCGGGGCGTGTCACCATGTTGAGGTATTGAGAGCCCCTGAACGCGGCCTGGGCGTCAGCTAGTTTGGACAAACCACACGTACCTTCATAGCCCCCTCATGCGACCAAGGCACGGCGCCGAGCTTCATCTCGAGTTGCATCCAAGCCATGCGCATTGCGTGGGTGAGCACTGCGCGCTTGACGACGGCTTCCATGGAAGCACGCTCTCGGTACGCCTTCACTTCCATCGTCCAGATGCAATCTTTCGCAGAGCACCCTTCTGTCGGGCAGCGGCAGTGCAAGAGCAGGACGAGGTCGGGATATAGAAACCCAACGCGTGCTTCGTCGGCTTGACCATTCGCGTTCAGGCGGCCGAGCACGCTCTGCAGCGTTCGGAACATCGCGGTCTTGTGAACGGGGGTGGACCCCTTCGTGTTCACGACACGGATGTCATGTTCGCCGATCAGCTCAAACGCACTCACTTGCATCGCCAGGGGCGACAGCAGAAGCATGAGGCAACTGCGGAAGTGCGCCTCGTTGTAGTCGCCGTCGGCGATTCCTCGCAGCACACGCTCCGCAAAGGCAGCCTCCTCATGCCCCCAAGGAGAAAGCGAGGCGGCGGCAGTAGCTGCTTGCGTGGAGAAGTTCGCAGGGGGGTTCGTTCGACCGGCGACGGAAGGGGCTCGCGTGAGATCTTCCGCCATGTTTCTGCTGAGTGTGAGTATGAAGTGGTATGAGTGTTCAAACATCAACAAACATCTCGCCCTCCGGGCATGGGCACTGCAGCCTACGGCTTCCGTTGCCTACAGGCAGCATGCGGGTGCCGCATGACCTAGCTGAGCCGCGGCTAGGGTTAGCCTAGCCCCCTCCGCAGCAGCCGGCTTCCATGGTGCTTCGCAGCGTGGAAACACAAGCGCGTATTCTCAGCGATGGCCCTGGGTCACAGCATTTAACAGGGTTCAAGCGAGTCATAAGGGCGATGGGTCGTTCTGTCGTGAACGACGAGCCAGGCCGCCAGTTCGGAAACGAACGCGAACCTGGTGTGAGACGGAGAATGAAGTTTGCCTGCGGTACGATCGGCTACGCTTGTTGCGCTGCGGCGCTGCGAACAGATCTCGTCTCAATAGAGCTATAGAGTGCGCTAGGGTCCAAGGCAGGCGATGCGGTCGGCGCACGCGCGTACGGGGCGACCTCCGCCCGCCTTCGGTGCCGACGACTGACTTCGATCGTTAGTCTACCGCGCACTTGGATTGTCAACAACACTCACTGCACCCCGTCAACGCCCCTCCCTCGGCGTCTTTTTCCATGGACTTCACCAACACCCCGTCATATCTTCAGGACTTCCCGCGACATGACCGCTCGACGCGGCCCACCATGCAGGATCCGCCATATCGCGAGCCATACGACAACGATGCCAAGATCATGAGCTCGGCCAAACGTGCCAGCGAGGCTTGGATTGAGAAGCAGTCCCCGGCCGACGCGAACTGTTTCACGCTCGCGGTGGTGGACAAGATGGAGGAGCTGTGAGTCTCGGCGGCCGCAGAATATCTCGGCTGTGCGCTGCTAGCAGTGGCTAACACCTCAGACACGAGTATTCTCGCAAGCTGGACTTTCCCGGTGACTCTCACTCGCGTGTAACAGGCAGTGTTGAGGGTTGGCGTGCGTTCATGGCCAAGCTTGCTGAACAGGTCATCGATATGGTTCGTATTCCGCCTTGGTCCCCAGACCTGACATCCAGGCTCTCAACCACTGCCAACATGATGACCAAATCGTCAGCCAGCTGGACGTCGAAAAGGTTCGCGCTTTTGCCGGGGCGGCGGCAGACTCGTTCTTCAGGAGATTCCGCGACTCTCGGGAGCGGCTGCCGCAGGAGAGGCGGCGCAAGGTCGACTGGTCCGTCCTGGAGGGGTACGAGACCCCGCTGCCCACCGTCCACTACGTCAGCACCAGAAGCTACCGCGTCTGGCCCGCAGAAGGCGCTGCTAAGTTCTTCGAGCAGCTCAAGGCGCAGGCCGTAAGAGCTCAGGGTGATGGCCACCGCAGCTCGGACGCCCAGATCGGCATCGCGAGATACCCTGATGCCGCCGGGCCTGACCATGACGGCGAGGGGAGAGACGAAGGGGGCGGTTGCTCGCGCGGACGCGGGCAGTGAAAGCTGCGACGATGCACTGCATCGATAGGAAGGCGATGGTGAGACGACGTGACGAGCGTGGTGGGCGTTCGTGGCGCGCATGCAAATATGGGACAGAGACGGCGACGTGACAGTGGCGAGTGGTCGAGGTGCCGAGGCCGGGCACGATGCGCTGGCGAGCCACGCCCCGGAGGCAGCAGTCAGTCACCATGGCCGTGGTCGCGGGCGAGCTGGCTGTGCGGGGCCCGACGATCACCTTGGCCCGAGACTGGCGGCGCGTGCCCACCTGCCAGCGCGATCACCGCGGGCTCGTATCGAGCCATCGCGTCCCAGTCACGCGGAATGCATTAGCCACCGAAGCCCATTGCCCCGGGCAACCTGCGCCTGCCGTAAGCGTAAGCCCTGCTGTGTTCTCTTCCAGCTGCCTCGTCTCGGCGGCGCTGTCGGCGGCGAATCGATATTCTTGGTTGCGTCGGGTCGGGCGAGGAATGCAGCACACGCCGCGGGGGCCCGTATCGACCGTCCGCTTGAAGCGTGCCGAAACGAGTGTCTGCGGCACGCAGAGTCACCGAGTCACTGGTCACTGCTGGAATGTGACAGCGTGGAATGCAGGATCCGGAGGGTCCGGCCGCTGACAGCTGAGCGGCATGGAACACTGGAACGTCGGCGGTTTCGGCCTGCGAGCACTGTGTACTGGGTGCTGGCCAGTCTGAAGGGGAGAGCGGCAAAACACGGTTGACCCGGTGACACCGTGGACCGTGCCGTGGACCGGGGGAGCGGTACTGTTACGGTGTTACGCTGCCCGGGGATGGACCGCAGACGGACGGTAGTGCGACGAGCCGCTGGCCGTATGCTCATTGGTAGACTCGAGCCGAATTCGCGGACAGGCGCTGGCCGGAGCTTGGCTTGGCGCTGGCCGAATCGGCAGATCCTACCGACGTGCATCTTTTTTACGAGTACGGGCGTGAGAATGGGAACGGGAATCGGAGTGTGTGTGGTAGCTGCAGAAGGAGATGGGGTGATCGGCGGTGGGTGGAGTGCTGGAACAGCCGTGTGCCGTAGTGTCGGGGGCTTGGGCCCGAAGATTTTCGCAGAGCGAGGAGCGCTAGGAGCGATGCGATAGCGACGAGATACGGCACGGCTGATAGTGCTGTGGCTTATCTGGGCAGGAGCGGAATGGCCACGGCGAACGCGGCAGGCAGAGAGGCCATTGGTGCGTGGTGGGGCACGCCCAGGGACGTGGGGGATCGCTCGCGCTGGGCCCCGCCTGTGCTCCGTTTCAGCCGCAGCTGCTCCTCTGCAGCCTTGTCCGGACCGCGCGGAAGCGAATCAAGCTTTGGCTTTTGCAGCAGACAAGATGGGCGCGACCCGAACAACCCCCGCCCTAGAACGATCGCCCTCACGTGACCCCCCTCCTCGCTCTCACCCCGCACAGCACTCCCGCCAGCCAGCGTCCACCGATCTACCTGATCGTCCACTCGCATCTCTCTTCTCTGTCTCATCCTCTCTCCCTCCCACCTCCCCACCCATGGTCAGGACAAGCGTCCCCATCCCCGCAAACCAGACAGACACACGCCAGGGCCCGGCCCACGGCCACGCCAACAAGAAGGACGGCGTCGTCCGCTCCTCCCTCGAGCTCGTCTTCTCCTGTGCGTACCCCCGCCGCCAAAACTTTCCCCGGCCACCGCGCCTCTTTCACTCACCCAACATCTCTCCACCCAGGCAGCAACGCTAATGCCAGACTCCCGGTCACAGCAGCGGTTCAACGGCGGGCTCCCGTCCGCGCCCAGCTTTGTCGACTACCAGTGGTCCGCGGACGACAGCGATGCCGACACGGGCACGCCGGGCGAGTACGACACGGAGAGCGCGTGGTCCGGCGACGAGCACGACCAGGACAGCATGACGAGCGACACGGTCTTCTTCCCGCACGACCCCGTGCGCGCGTCGCAGGAGCGCTCGATCGGGCCGTCCGGCGGCGCACTCGCGCTCTCGACCGTGACGGAGCGCGAGGAGGAGATCTCGCCCAAGAGCACGCCGCTCGCGACCCCGCTGCTCCCCGCCAAGCGCGGCGGCATCATGTCGCTCTTCTCCACGACGCCGCCCGTGCTCTCGTCCAGCGTCGGCTCGAACGGGTCCCAGACCCCGCGCCCGCCCGTCCGCCTCCTGCCCGACGTCGAGGGCGCGAGCCCCCA
This sequence comes from Trichosporon sp. PB005A, assembly GCA_023630055.1. Classification (NCBI taxonomy): domain Eukaryota; kingdom Fungi; phylum Basidiomycota; class Tremellomycetes; order Trichosporonales; family Trichosporonaceae; genus Trichosporon; species Trichosporon sp. PB005A. The sequence continues at coordinate 163,305 of JAMALZ010000016.1, forward strand.
GAGCTCGGGCAACGGCAGCAGCGGCAGCGGCAGCTCGAACGGCGCCGGCAACAGGTACCACGCGCAGCGCGGCTCGCTCGGCGTGCACCCGTTCCCCGGGCCGCGCGACAACAGCAAGGACAAAGTCAAGGACAAGGACGCGACGCCGCCGGCGGCCGACAACGCGCCGCTTCCGACGGAGAGCACGCCGCTGCTCAAGCCGACGCCGCGGCGCCTGTCGCGCTCGACACCGAAGCGCCAGTGGGGCGCGACGGACCGGCTGTCGCCGACGGTCTCGAGCCGCCGCAGTAGCATTGCGGGCGGGCGGCGGGGCAGCGTCGTGCGCCGCCGCAGCCGGCAGCTGGAGCACGCGGGCGAGTCGAGCGACGGACAGACGCTCTTCAATGCCGTCGCCGTCCTCGTCGGCATCGGGCTGCTGTCCATGCCGCTCGCGTTCTCGTTCGCAGGCTGGATCGGCGGCACCCTCATGCTCGTCGCGTTCTCGTACCTGACGTGTCACACGTGAGTCACCCGGGCGCTCCATGGGCGCATGGGCGCACCAGAAGCCGAAGCTGACAGACAGCGCGAAGCTTCTCGCACGCATGATGTTCTCCGACCCTCTCCTGACGGGGTACACGGACATTGGGCGCAAGGCGTTTGGGCCGTGGGCGGGCGCGGTCGTGAATGGGCTGTGAGTCGAGTGCCTGCGTCCGGCCGATGCGTAAACTGACGGCAGGTTCTGCCTCGAGCTGTTCGGGCTGAGCGTCGCGCTCGTCGTGCTGTTCGGCGACTCGATGGAGATTGTGATCCCGCGCCTGAGCTCGGACACGTACAAGCTGCTGGGATTCTTCCTGATCGTGCCGACGGTGTTTATGCCGCTGCGCCTGCTGTCGATCCCGTCCGTGCTCAGCACGATGGCGACGGTCGTGCTCGTCGGCATCGTCGTGTTCGACGGGTTCTGGAAGACGCACGCGCCCGGCTCCATCCTCGACCCGGCGCCGACGCGCCTCGGCCCCGAGACGTTCCAGCTCAACTGGCTCGGTAGCATCGGGCTGGTCCTGGCCGGCTTTGGCGGGCACGCGGTCATCCCCAGCGTCGCGCGCGACATGAAGCGCCCCGAGAGCTGCGACCGGATCTTCAACATTGCCTTTGTGAGTGGCGTCGTGCGAGCGGCTGCACATGTGCCGGCTCCGTGCAGCCTCCGGCCTCGGGCCTTCGGCATTCCACGCAAACGCTGACCCCAGTTCATCGCAGCGGCCATCTCGTTCATTTCGGGCGCGGCGGGCTACCTGATGATCGGCGACGTGGTGTCGGACGAGATCACGCGCGAGATGCTCGACCCGTACTACGGCTACCCGCGCGCGCTCAATGTGGTCGCCGTGTGGATGATTGTCGTGACGCCGCTGACCAAGTTCGGACTTTGCTCGCGCCCGCTCAACGTGGCCGTCGAGGGCTTTCTGAACCTGGCGCCGGCGCCCGCGGTCGTGGCGCAGGTCGAGGCGGAGCACGAGGAGCGCGAGCGCGAGCGGGAGCACCGGGACGTGCGCGAGTACCGGGAGCAGCGGTCGCCTCTGCTGCGGCCGCGCGCGCCCTCGATCAGCGGGGCGCTCGACAGCGCGATCAGCGCGTTCTCGACGGCGGGCGTGAGCGACTACGTCGGCGACGACGACAGCACGATCGGCGAGCGGGTCGAGCGGGTCGAGCGGCCCAAGTCGCCGCTGCTCCCCGCCGCCGAGCCCGACGCGGCCGCCGAGGCGCGCAAGGGCGTGGGCCGCATCGGCTGCCGCATCGCCATCACCGTCACGTGCGTCGCGACGGCAGTCCTCCTCCCGGGCTTCGGGCAGGTGCTCGCGTTCCTGGGCAGCTTCTCTGCGTTCCTCATCTGCATCATCCTGCCGCTCGGGTTCTGGCTCCGCCTCGGCCCCCGCCTCCGCAAGGGGCCCGAGACGGCGCAAGACCGCGCATGGCGCTACTTCCACTACGCCACGCTCGCCGTGTCGGTGCTGCTCATGGGCATGGGCACCGTGTGGAGCTTCATCCCGACCGAGCGGCCGGTCGTGCAGCCGTGAGCGCGAGCGGAGGGAGCGTGGGAAGCGTATCGAGCGTAGGGAGCGTAGGGAGCGCGCGGAGGGAGCGCTGAGAGTTGGCAGGGGCAAGCGCATCACTGAGCGGCGAGGAGAGCGAGTGGTCCGCGCCGAGCTTCCCCCCGCCCACGCTCGGCGCTCACGGCGCACAACCATAATGACCGAGACATCTAACGACCGCGACACATGTACTGTATGTACCAGTTTGTGACCATGCATGCGTGCTACGACTGAGAGGCCGGGGCTGGGGCTGCGCTGCGGCGCGAGCGGGCTGCGTCGCGCGCTAGCTGCGAGCTCGGGAGGATGGCGGGGGTAGGGCGCCTGGTGCCTTTCGTGCCGGGTCAGCCGGCGGAAACCAGGGAATGATGGAATCACATGCATCTGATAACGTAGCAAACAGTCTATACGGGCCTCTATCCGGTGCGTCCTTGGCGACGCTGCTCACACGTCCGCCTCGCGCCGCCACGGACGCTCGCTCCTCGCGGCCCACTCTCGCCTCGACCACCCCGCTCCGATGCTCGCCTCGACCCCCGCGCTCCAATGCTCGCCCTCGACGGCGCCGCCCGCCTCGGCGCCCCCTTAAAACGGCACCCGCGCCATCTCGCCGGTGGCCAGAATGTCGTCGTCAAAGATGTCGTCGTCGTCGTCATAGTTGTAGTTCTCGGGCTCCTGGCGCGGCTGCGTGCCCGTGACGCTGCCACTAGCCTCCGACTGGCGCCCGTCCTCGAGCCAGCTCTCGGGGAAGGCGGCGCCGTCGTCGAAGCTGCCGGGCATGCTGGCCGGCGACGACGGGCGGCGGATGTGCCGCCTCCAGTCCTCGCTCTCGTCCTCGTCCGCCTCGTCTGCCGACGAGAGGTCGCCGGACGTGATCGCCGGCCCGATCAGCGGGGAACTCTGCCGCGTGGACGGGTTCGATGTCGGCGACGACGGGCGCGGCGTGCTGTCCGCGCGCGAGCCGCGCCGGCCCAGCCCCGCCAGACGCCCGATGTACGACAGACCAGAGCGCGCACTCCCGTCCGAGCGCGCCGACAGCGCAGGCGACGGCGGCGACAGGTCCGGCAGCTGGATGTCCGGCACGGGGTCGCGCCAGTAGTTGAAGTCGGTGTACTCTGGCTTAGCCTTGGTCTTGACGGGCGGGAAGACCTCGTTGACGAGGTCGTTGAGCCCGACGTAGCTGCCCTTGTGCGCGCTCTGCAGCAGCTCCGTCTTGATGATGCCCGTCGAGTCGATCGTGTAGATCTTGCCGCTCCCGATCCCGACCGAGCGGTAGCTCATCGCGTCCGTGATGCGGTTCCCGAAGCCCGCGAAGAAGGCGTCCTTGGCGTGCGGCCCGAACAGACGCTGGATGTCGCGCAGGCACGCCATCTTGAACAGCTCGGGCTTGCGCAGAATCACCTCGCGGTGCAGACTCGCCATCAGCCGGTCAGGGCTCATGATCACCGGCCCCTCCGGCATCCGGTAGTCGCCCTGCACAATCGTCTTGAGGTACTCGCGCGTGCTGTCCGCCTGCCCGATCGCGCGCGCAGTCAGGTAGATGATCTTGTACCCGTTGTTGCAGATGTCCGTGTACAGGTTGGCGATGCCGATGTGCGTCCAGTCGCGCCCGATCGCGGCGAAGACGTGTCCGAGGGCGTCGGATCTGGCCTGGTTAGCTCCAAGATCGATGACCATGCCAGCTGCACTCACTTTGTGATCGTCCCGTCAATGTCCGAGATGACAATCTGGTCCGTGTCCTCCCACAGGAAGATGCGCGCGGACACGACCGCAAAGCCCGAGTACGAGCTCGTGACGGAGAACTGGATCGTGTTCGGGCCCGGCTTGAGGTTGAGCTGCTTGAGCTGGTCGGACGACAGGCGGAGCGTCTTGGCGTAGTGCTTGCCGTCGTCAGGCTGCTGCTCCGACTCGGTGTCGCTCCTTGGCTCTGCGTCGTCCTTCTTCTCGTCCTTGCTGCTGTCCTTGCCGCTGTCCTTCTTCTCGTCCTTCCTCTCGGGCTCAGCCTTCTCCTTGTCCTTATCGAGCACCGCCTGCGCACTCGTCGTGCGCGAGATGGCCGGCTGCTCGGGCTCCTCGGTGCGGCGCCACCAGCGGCTCCACCCGTAGCCGGAGCGCTTTGGCTCGGGCTGCTTGCGCTCCTGGTTCTTGAGGGAGCGGCGGTAGATGCTGAGTGCGAAGAGGAGGTGGTACGCTGTCTTCCACGTGAAGTACCTGCCGTCGAAGAAGACGGTGAGGCGGGGGTCGTCGGCGATGGCGCCGTCGGCCATGAAGCGCTCGAACGAGACACGCGCGTCGACAAACTCGTGCACCTCGTCGTCGCTCGCGTCGCCGCGCGGCGCAAAGTGCTCGTCCCCGCACAGGCTCAGCTCGAACAGGTGCTCGCGCCCGTCCAGCGACAGCGCAAACATCCACGGGTCCTCCTCGACGCTGTGCAGGCGCGCGCGCGGCACGAGCCCCGCCCCGTCCGCCGGCGCCGCCGGCAGGCTCTCGGACCGGTGCGCCGCCGGCCGGCCAACCTCCGCCTCCTCGCCCTCCGGGATCTTGCCCCAGTCCCACGCATAGTCCATCTGCGAGCTCGCCCCGGCCGTCGGCGACGTCGGCCGCCGCACGTCCGGCGGCTCGGACGCGCCCCGGTCGAACCGGCTCCTAGCCGCGGGCGACTCGGGGCGCAGTAGCGGCGGCGAGCGCGGCCGCTCGCCCTCGAGCGACAGCGCCGCCATCGACGCAGGCAGCCCGCCCCCGTCGCTCGCCATCAGGTCGTCCACGAGCGCCTCGACCTCCTCGTTCGTCACGCTGTCCGGCTGCGGGCGCCACGGTGGCGAGTTGGGCACGACGGGCGAGCTCGGGCGCACGTCGGGGCCGCCGTCATCGGCGTTAGTGCCGACGTCGCCGTCCGACTCGTGCCCCTTGGCGCCCTCGCCCTCAGCCGCCTTCGGCGACCGCTTGCTCAGCTTCTCCTTGTCGTCTCCGTGGAAGCCGTCCATGTCGAGCACAATGTCCTTGCCGTACTTGACGTCGGGGCCGTCGTGCTGCCCCTTGGGCACCTTGGGCAGCTTGACGTCCTCGAGGTCCGAGTGCATCATGTTGAGGCGGTAGTCGCGGATCGGCAGCGTCGTGTCCTCGCCGGGCTCGGCCTCGAGCGGGTTCGGCGGCTGCTTGTCTTTGCTGACCGTCGACGAGTGCCGCCGGTGCCGCGCGTGGCCGGGCTTGGGCGCCGCGCCGCCGTTCAGCGGCGACACGGCCGAGTCGTCCTCGCTGTCGTGCCCGTCGTGCGATGTCAGCGAGTCGCGCTCGAGCCCCGAGTCCATCGAGTCGTTCAGGTCGAGCGGCTCGACCTCCTCGAGCTGCGCGCCGGCCTCGACGTGCCCCTCGTGGCTGACCTGCTGCTCCGTCGCGCCGAACGGCTGCTTCGTGATCGACGACGCGGCGATCTCGGCGGGCTCGACCTTTGGGGTGTGTCCGATGTGTTCGCCTTCGGCCTGCGCGTTAGCGTTGTTGTGGGTTATGATGGTGGCTCCTCAGATCTGCCTGTGTGGACGCGGTTCTGTCCGCGGGGACTGTGTTGGGCCAACATCCGCCAGGATTCTCTGGGGAGGAGGGGGGGGGATGGGGGAGGCGCTTCGCGCGGCTAGGCCGGCGGCCTCGCGGGCTGCGCCCGCTCGGCGGGGTTGGCGATTCACGCCGGGGGCCTCGCGTTGGGGCCTGGCGGCCCCAACGCTCGGCGTTCGGCGTACTCACATCCGTCGCCATGACCACCGGACTCGTCATGAGCTCGGCCGGCACCTCCTCCTCTGTCTCGAGGACGAAGAATGCCTCGCCCGTCTCGCCGACCTTCATGGAGAAGGGCGCGACGTGCGGCGGGGGCAGGTTGTTCGGCAGCCGCAGGGTGACGCGCTTCTCGCCCGCGCGCAGCACCTGCAGCTTGCCGAAGCGCACGTGGAACGGCGAGCAGTTGAGGATCTCCTCGCCCGTCTGGGGTCAGCAAAGTGCGGGCGGATCTGGGCGCTGTCCGCTCCCAGGGCATGGGAGGGCGCTCGCCTTGGTCGAACAGCCCTGCGCTCATTGCGAACAGAGTAGAACTCAGTGCTCGCGCCTCGCCTTCGGCTCGGCGCTCGCAACTCACCTCCTCATCGTGCGTCTTGACGACGATAATGTCGATCGCGCCGGAGAGCGTGGCGGGGTTGATGCCCGAGTCTTCCGTCAGTTCATTTCTGCGGTGCGGGGGGCTCACAGTAGTTGTACGCGCGGGAGAGGTACTGCATCCTTGCCCTTTACTCCTGCGTGACGCTTAGGTGACGGTGCTAGGTGACGGAGCCCGTGTCGCTGACGGTGCAGGGTGACAGCGTCCAGAGAGGCGAGCTGGCGCCAATGGTGACTGCTCGGTGCAGCAGCAGCGGCAGCAGCGGCTGCGTCTGATGGTCGGGCGAACGTGCCACGGCTCGGGTGCGAAGCCGGTCTGTTCTCGCCAGCAGGAGCGGGGTATACACCGGTCGTAGTCGGAGACGGCGCCGCGGGCTGGGCGTTGTCGTCGTGCTCGGGGGTAGCCGTGGTAGTGAAGAGATGTGCGAGCCAGCGAGACGATCGAGAGCAACTGTGAGAATGCAGCACACCGATTGTCCTCGCACACTTGCAAGCCGGTCACTCGTACCCGCCCCGCCCCTGGGTGCGCTGATAACGTCAGTGGCACAGGGGGGGCCGGTTAAGGCGGACATGGCCCGGTGCCCGCTTACGTCGCAGCGAGGAGCGCCCAACGTGGCCCCATGAGCGCACCGTGAGACAGGCAACTAGCTAGGCACAGCCGACGTCGCCCCACTCGGACCTTCGGACGCTCGGACTCTTCTCTCGGCGACTTAAGCTTAACACTCTAACTGCAGTCACACCTTCATATCCCTTACACTTGGCATCGCAAATATCCCTTTGCTAAGCACAGCTACAGTACAACCGTACGGGCCCTGGGGCCGAGTTTCGTTCAGATGGGGAGAGAGAGTTGGTCGGAAGGGGAGAGTGGGAGAGGGAAAGAGAGAGAGAAAGAGGGTAGGGAGAGTAGTTGGTTCTAGTTGATAGTGTTAGATGGCATCGCTCAGCTTGCCGCTCACGACTGCGCTCGCGCTGCTCGCGCTGCTCACGCAGCGCTCAGATCTGCGACCCCACCGGCGGGTCCTGGATCGGCTCGAGGAACGAGCACATGGCAATGCCGTACTGCCCGTCCTCGGAGCGGCACACGACCGCGCCGTCGTTCTCGACGCCGAGGTGCGCGTACGGAAAGTTGGGCAGCACGGCGACACGCCCAATCTCGTGGCGCACCTCGACCTCGCGCCCGATCTCGAGCGTGAGGAACGGCAGGCCCATGAACCGCCGGTCGCCGAGCTCCTTCGGGCTGAACTCGGCGACGACAGCGCACGCATAGTTGATCCCCGTCGCCGCCCAGGGGTCGCCGTCGACGTCCGTCACGCTCGAGCGCGGCGAGCTGCTCGTCGTCTGCGCCTGCGCCGCCGCCTCACCCGGCGCCAGGTCCGTCGGCGTCATCTCGAGCGGGCTCTCGGTCTGCTCGTCGCCCACGACCGTCCGGTACACCGGCGACGCCTTGGACAGCGTCCCGAACCCGTCGAACAGCAGCGGCGTGCTCTCGGTGTGTATCCGCGGCAGGCCGAACGACAGCCGCGACGCAATCTCCTCGGCCGTCGAGTCGTGCGACATGGTCTTCTCCAGCTGCGACATGTGCGACTGGGGCGACATGGACAGCCGCGAGTCCTGCGACACGCCCGAGTTCTGCGTGTGCTGCGAGTTCTGCGACCGCTGCGAGTCCGCCGACTGCTGCGACTGCTGCGTGTGCGACGACAGCCGGTCCTCGGACGTCGCGACCGACAGCGTGTGCTCGTTTGCCTTGCGCTGCTCCGCCATGAAGCCGTCGGGCATCGGCGGCCGCAGGCTGCGGTGGCGATTCTTCGCGCTGCCGTTGCGCTGGCTGTTGCGCCGGATGAGGCTCGCAAACCGCGACGAGCTCTCCGAGTCGGACACAGCCGTCGACTGGCCGCTGAGCGACCGCGATCGCCGGCGGTTCGCCCGCTCGTCGCCCGAGTCGAACGTGTGCTCTGCCCGGGACTCGGAGCGGAGCTGCTCGGTGCGCGACTCGGCGCGCATGCCGTTGCGCGACTCGCTGCCCGCTCGCGAGTCGGTGCGCGACTTTGGCCGGGTGATGAAGGACGGGGCGTGGCGCAGGTTGGGCGACCGCATGTCGGAGCGACTCGTGGACCGGCTGGACGGGCCCTTCCGGGACTCGCTCGTCCCATCGCTGTGCCGCACTGCAAAGAGTTAGCACTGCGGCAACTTGTCAACTCACTGAAATCCCCGCTGGTCGTCAGAAGGCCCTTCGCAATGTTATTGGGGGCCAGGAACTTGTCCAGCCATGCCTTGTGGATGCCGCGGGCGGTCGTGATGTCGATCGGGACCTCCTGGATCTCGCCCGTCTCGGTGAGCCTGCTCTCGGTAGGCTCGCTGAGGAACTGGGACGTAAAGGCGCGCGTGATGTCGCGCATGTTGGCGTAGTACCGCGTCTGCGCCATGGTCAGGGCGCAGACTGCGAGCTCAAAGATTTTCGAGTAGCCCTCCAGGAAGACAGGAAGCTCCTCGAGAAGCTGCGTGTGGATCGCGACGTAATCGGTCGCTTCCTGGATCATGAGGCGGTCGATCGACTTCTTCGCGTGTCGGTGCGCCTGGTACCTTGCGTAGTCGGCCGACTTGCGGTTCAGCCGGTCGATGATGGCGAGCGGGTTGCGCGCCGCATCAATCATCTTGCCCAGCACGGCCAGCACAGAGTTGTTGATGCGCTCCTGCATCTCCTGCCAGATCGTGTTGATGCAGCTGTCGAGCACAGACTTGTACGCCGCGACCTTGGCCGCACGCACGTCGTTCATGACGCGCCCCTCGAGCGTGTACCACCGCAGCAGGTCGAGGTTTGTGTCGCGGCCGTTCAGCAGCAGCAGCTTGTTGGCGTTGACCCAGTCGATGACCTCGCGAGTCATGCGGCGGACCTGCTTGTCGCTGTTTTCGATCTTGGCGACTAGCTCCTTCAGCTGCGCCTGCGCGTACGGCGTGATCTCGGGCGGCCCGTTGTCACCGCCCCCGCCGTTCAGCTTGTCCTTCTTGAAGCGCCGCAGGTTCAGGAGTCGGCCGCCCGAGCCGGCCTTGGGGTCCTTGACGAGGCTGATCGTCGACTGCGACTTGCCCATGACACTGCTGATGACGTCTTTTCGGCGTTTCGCCTCGTCGATCTCGAGCGCCAGTGTGCGTGCGCCCTCGGCCGCCTTCTGGATCGAGTGATAGTCGGGGTGCGAGGGCGCAGTGCAGGCCAGGAGATCCTCGAACAGCAGCGGGTACTTGGTGATGCGCTGCACGGGCTTGATCAGCATCGAGTCGAGGTTCCAGGCGTGCGTGTGCGACTTGACCTGGCCCCAGCAGTCGTTGAGGTACTGGGCGTACCCTGGGTCCTGCTGCAGCTCGAGCAGACGCTTCGACGCCGCAGCCTGACGTGAACAGTAGAACGTGTACAGCGGGCGCAGGCGCGGGAGCTGCGGGGTCAGCCACTTTTGTCTCACGCGGGGCGTGTGCTCTCACCATCTTCATAAAGACCTCGCCCATCCGGTCGCCGCCGCTGTCACCGCCAGGCGTACCGGGGTCGCTCTCCGTGTCGCCGATCGCCTGGTCAAACTCCTTGGCGAGCTCGTCAGAGATGTACGCGAGCTCGTTGATGTTCAGGAAGACGGCCTTGATGTCCCAGGACGAGAGGGGCTTGCCGGACTGCGGGTTCATGATGCCGCCGAGGCGCGTGAAACCGTTGTTCGTCGATGCCGAAGCCGGGGCCGACGTGTTGTGCGGTGACTGCCCGGGCGGGGTGACCATCTGGAACGAGGACGCCGATCCACCAGCAGATGACTGGTACATGCCGTCCATGGAGCCGTTGCCCTGGTGGTGCCCGTCCCGTTCCTTTGGGCTCTTCAGCACAGGCGACATGAGGCCACTCCATGCTTGGGCCCATGCCGAATCCTGCCCACTCATCCGTCGCTCCTGGTGGTTTCGCTTGCTGCCCTCCATGCGGCCGTGCTCGTCTGCGGCCAGGCCATACGACGGCCGACGCGCGTGCCCGCGGTGGGCTGCCTCCGCGCCGGGCGTGCTGGTGTTCGTGCTGGCGTTCGATTCGGCTTCGACTGCGGTGGATCCCTGCGAAGACAGCCCGGAGTCAGTCCGCAGCACGCGGCCGACGTAAGCGTCCGTGACCAGCGCCAGATCAGTCGCATGCGTTCGTTCCGTATGGGCGATCTCGCGGATCAGGTGCGCACGGCGAGAGAGGCTCGGGGAAATGGGTGACGGCAGCGGCGAGCCGGTGATGACCATGCTCTGGGGGCGGGGCGAGTGGCCGGTCGTGTTGCTTCTGCCGTCAGGACCGCTGCCGCGCATGCGAGGTCGTGGGACGAGGTGGTCGTGAGACTCGGTCGTCGTCTGGCTCGCGACCGAAGACGGCGACTCTTTGCGCACGAGGGTGGGCATCGATGGCGATCGCGGGGGCGCCGACTGCTGGGCATGCTGCGGGCGCGCCGGTGTTGTGGGCGTGCGCGGCGAGAGGGGCTGGTTCGGGCTGGGCAGCGGCAGCTCGGGAAGCACCTTGCTGTGCACGTCGAGATTCAGCGGCGTGACGCGAGCAAGTGACGTCTGCTTCTTGAGTGTCGTGTGGGGGCAGTTGGTGGGCGAGGGGCAGAGATCGCAGCCCCCCTGTGACAGGGCGGTCGGGCTGATGATTTCGTCGTCCAACGACTCGCGCTTGTCGTACATGGGCGCGTCCTCCATGATGCTGGCCTCTGATCGGCCCAGCAGGCTGTCGGTGGTGGAAACCGAAGTCGAGATGGTGGACGCCGTCGAGGTGGACGCATCCAAGAAGCTGGTTGGGCGAGAAGCGCTCCCTCCCGAGCTGACGACCCAAATGTTCTGGCTTGAGGCTGGAGCCGATGGCGGTCCCGAGTCGTCGAACGGAATTGGCGACGCTAAGAGCAGCGACGACAAATCTTTGGCGAACGGTTGTGCTGAACTTTCTGGCGAATGAACGGGGTCCGAGCGCGCGGTGAGGGGAATGCCGCCGTACGTGTTCTGGACTGGCGCGAGGATGGCCGCTGCCAGCGCTTGCTGGGAGGGCACCGCAACCGAAGGCGACGTGCGGGGCTCGGACGAAGTTGACGACGCAGTGGTAACAGCACTGGGCTCTTCAGTCGCACTGTCAGTTGTTTGGTTTGCTTCTTCGGCACGGGCCGTAACTCCCGATGACTCGCTGCCCGGTGGTTGGCCTGCCGCGCCAATACCTGAGGCTGAGGCTGAGGGCTCGGATTCAGGGAGTTGCAGCGTCGACGACACGTGGTGGACACTTGACGGGCGTTGAGGAACAGGCGGTATGTTTATGTTGTCCGGCAGTTTGGGAACGGGCGGCACTGCAGTGTTCGTGCCCGACCGCAGCCTGCCCGTCCGTGGACGCAGGGGGCTCTTTGCCGGGATGATCGGGACGGCTGCTGGCGGCACGGTCGAGGGCTGGGGAGCCGTAATCGGGGGCGGGCTGACGACACGAATGTTGTGCGCGCTGGTGGGGGGAGGTGGAGGGTCGATCGTGAGTCCCGGTGACTTCCGGTCAGGACGTGGCGACGTTCGAGGCGCTCGCGGCGACTCGGGCGACTTGGCATTGCGGCTGTTATCGGGTGTCACCCTGCCGTTGGGCAGCGCTGTAACCGGCGCTGGTGCTGGCGCTGGCGCTGGCGCTGCTGCAGCTGCTGGCACTGTTGCGGACGCTGCCTCTGGAGAACCAGGTGTCGCGGTCGAAGACACGGTTGAGACTGGGCTCGTGGCCGCCTGATGCGAAGCTGCAGATGAGTTTGGCAACGGGGGGACTTCTGTTTCAATCGGATCCGGGACGACCGTCGTCGTCGAGCCCTGAGACGAGGTGCTGGAACGCAAAGCTGGAGACGGCTCCGGCGCGAGGCTGCTTGATCGGGTCGGGGAAGATGCGAGGGGCGGGGCCGACGTCGTCGCGTTTGCCTGGGGAAGGGACTCGTTGCGCAGAGGCAAGCTGGTCCCAGCGGTGCTGCTGCTCAGCGGCGGGGAGAGGGGAGTTGTCGGTGACCGGGGCGAGGTCGCTGTTCTCGGGGAGCGTGGTGTCGGCTCGTCCTTCGGTGGTGACGGTTGCGGGCCGACCTGGTGTTGGAAGCCATGACTTGGCGCAGTGGGGGAAGAGGGGACGCTTGCAGACGACAGCGTCGAAGAGCGAGACGGACGAGCTTGCCTGCGAGCGACGCCGTTTGGGCGAGCAGGGCTATGATCGTCAACGTGCCGATGTCCATCGTCTACGTCAACCGAGGATGTCGAGGGCTGCCCAGGGGAATGAGTCGCATCCGGACGTCGGAACTGCGGTTCTGGCGGCGGGAATGTCGCATCCGACGCTATCCTTTGGGAAGGCGCTGGCGCTGGTGTCGGCGGCGGCGGGCTGGCAGGGCGGGGATCCGAGGTCGCGCGAAGGGACGCGGAGCGCAGCGGCAGGTCCTGGGTGAAGGAGGACGCGAGGCCGTTCGGATATCCAAAGTGGCCGGGGCTGCCGTTCGGTATCGGGGGAGAAGTGGGTAACGGAGGATGGTGCTGGGCTGAGAGGACGGCCGACGCTGCCGCCGACGAGACGCGCGCTGGCGGCTTGACCGACATGGGGCGCGCACGGGGCGAAGGAGACGTGTTTGAGGTGGGAATGTGTGACTTGCGGCGTCCGAGAGAGGAGGACGACTTTTGTCTTCGCGGGATCCCACTGCTGCTGCTGCCGCCCGAAGGCGAAGGCGACGACGCCGTGCCTGCAACACCCCCGAGCGGCGGTGCGGCGCCAGGCGGCAGTGGAGGCGGCATTGGTGGAGCGTGTCCTTCTCGATGGTGCGTCCGCGCGGCACGCCTGCCCTCTGCAGAAGACGTCCGCCGCATGGCCGAAGCAGTCGCAGCTGCGGGCGACGCGCCCCTGGCGATGCCACGCCCCGTGCTGGCGCTTGTGCTTGCGCTGGAGCTCGCGGCGGAACAGGATGCAGGAGGTGCAGGGGAAGGCGTCGGGGTGACAGCGTTGCTTACGTTGCCCGAGCTGGGGCCAGCGTTTGCGCCTCTGAAAACGGGAATCGCGGTCGGGGGGATGGAGGCGGACGGGGACAGGCTGTTCTTGGGTGCGTAGTAGTACTGTAAGGCGCGCCTGCTCGAGTGGGGAATGGCGGCAGACATGGACTTGCGTGCGAGCAGCTTGTTGTGGACGGGGACGGGCAGCGACGAGGGGCTTGGGGCGGCAGGGAAGTGCGGCGGCGCAGGACCGGGCGCAGGGGTGTGCGGGTTGGGAGTCCTGGTTGTCCTGTCACCAGAGCTGGAGCTGCGGCTCAGAGCATTGTCGATGGAGGGGGTGTGGGGGCCGGGGGACGGAGCGAGCTTGGGGATGCGGGAGACGCTGGTGGTGAGCTTTGGGGAGGAGGGCGGGGTGGCGAAGGAGGTGGTGGACTGGGATGAGCCCGAGCTGCGACGGGAGAGGGAGAGAGAGAGCGACGGCCCCGCGCCGGGCGTCGGGGACATTGCTGGCGAGGCCTGGCTGTGGGGGAAGCGGTGCTGCGGGGAGGTATGGTGGATACGGCGGGGGCGGCTGGTGGTGGAGATAAAAAGGGGGTGGGACGGTCGTGCACGCCTCGAGGCAGCGGCAGCGGTCAGTCACGTCTGTGTGTTGCTGCTGCGTCGTTGTTCCGGGCACGCGTCGGTGAGTGATCGCCCTGTGGGATGGGTGGGCGGCGCCGGTGGCCGATGGGGTCGGAGTGTGTGCTGATGGGACGGTCGAGTCGGTCAAGGGGGGAGGACGGGGTGCGGCATGGGCGAGGCGATGTGGGAGGTGATGTCGAGTGAGAAAATGATGGAGATGCGGTTGCGTAAGGGGGTGGGAGTGGCCATGGAGGTGTGGATGATGGATTCGGCCACGGTACACGGTGTGGGTGGGTGGTACACGGTCGGTCACTGGTGCAGGCTTCGCTCGAGGCTTCGCTTCAGGAGCACGAGACGGTGGCAGGGGAAGGCATTCGAGGGGCCGGCGGTTGCAGGGCAGGGCTAGCAAGGCTCGGGCTAGTCGACGCAGACCAAGGGGACGCTGAGGCGAGACTCTTACTCTGACTGTGTGCTGATTACGGGGGCGGGACTGCTCTGGCTGTTCTGCTCCTGACTCGCAGAGGTACCATTGTCCTCGCCGTTCCTGCTTGTACTCTACGAGTGCCTGTCAAGCCTCAGCCTCGCTGCTCACTGGCCACTGGCGACCGGCTCACCTCGCGGGCATACCTCGCTCCAGCCAACACGACACACCACACACCAACCGGAGACAATTGACACCCGAATCCACTCAATCTTGTTCCCGGCCCTGCGCCCAGCTCGCCTCACATGTTCGCCCCCCTGCCCTCTGGTTCGCCCCAGCTTCTTAAGCTTCCATTCACTCGCCCAGCGCATTCAGCGGGACCACTCAACAGAGTAATGTGTGTGTGTGTGTGTATTGCACAACAGGCGACAAGCATGCATGCGAAAACAGTGCGGGCGTCGTAAACCGAGCGAGCGCAATGTGTTTCTGATCCAGCAGCTGCGCCAGGGCGCCCGGCCCAGGGCTCAGCCTGCGGCGCCAGCGATCGTCGGCTCGCGCATCCCCATTTAGTCCGCGCGCCGTGCGCCCTGCCTGCTGCTTTACGTAACCCATCACGCAACAAACAAACCGCGCTTGCCCCATCCGGAAACCGCCCGCGAAACACGCCCTCGTGCCATGCGCCAGCGCCCTCGTGCGTCCGCGTGGCGAGCGAGCTCCTTCCAGCCACGCGAGCGAGCCGCGGGACCAAATGGCAGGATCATTGTTGCAGAGCAAGAGTTACGCAACGAAAGATAACCCTCCACTCCCAGTCGCCAGCATGGAGGACACGAAACCGACCCCGGCGCAGCTCGCTCAGCCCCGGCCAGCGGAGAAGCACAGGCGGCGCGGCGCGGTGAGTCCGGCGAGCGGGCGGCAGCCGCAGGCTGCTGCGCGCGAGTAATGCCGCTGTCTTCTCGAACGGCAGACGACATTGATCTCCCGATCTCAGCTTCCGAACTTTGCTGACCCCAGGCGCAAGAGGAGGACGCGACCAAGCTCCAGTTTGGAGGCACGTGGCCGCGCGCAGGCTCCAACTGACAGCAGACTTTGCCTCGAACGGAGAGGCGCTCACGCTCGCAGAGGTGCGCCAGCTGCTGAGCATCTCGCGCGACCAGGTCGGCGCGCCGCCGGCGCCGGACAACAAGTGAGTCGCGGCCCGGAGGCCCGAAGGGCCGGAGGGCGGAGTCTTTGGGCGAGCCGGTCGAGCCGGTCCGCAGGACCGGCGAGGGCGGCGAAGACCGGCAAGGACGGCGAAGACCGGCGAGGACGGCAGTCCCGGGCGAGCTGGCCCGCTGGATCAGCGAGACCGTCGAGGACAGCGAGGACCGGTGAGGACGGGCTGTCCTCATATCTGCAGCGAGCGGCGCAGAGCCGTGCTCCTGGGTACAGCTGTACTCGGACTGCCTGCTTTGTGCTGCTGCGGCCTCGCTCCGCTCGGAGCCCACTCGCCCTCGCTCGCTGCGCTCGCGTGTGCTCGGCTAACAGCAGGGTCTACAAGTCGACGGTCGCGTACGTCGACGAGTTCGCCAACATGGACGCGTCGCTGTGCGAGGGCATGCGCGGCGCGCTGATGGCGCGCGCGGGCTTCCTGAACAACTTTGAGATTGCGCAGATCATGCACCTGCGCCCGGAGCGCGTCGAGGTCGCCGTCGCGCTGGTGCCGAGCCTGGAGCGCTACGCACAGGGCGACGAGAGCGAGGAGTACCTCGCCGGGCTGCTGGAGGAGGTGCGGACGATTGCGCGATACGGAGCAGGCGTGTAGGCGTGTGAGCGCGCGGCGAGCGCAGCGAGCCGCGAGGTGCGAGTAAGCGTAGCAGTGCGGCAGAGTGAGCCGAGCGGGTGTAGGCGGCTATAGATGTACAAATGCATGTTCTAAGTATCTAGTACTGGGGCAGGTTGAGCCTCCCCCCTTGCCCGTTCCAGGCCGCGAGCTCCCGCGTCACGGGGATCTGGCACCCGAGCCTGCTCGCGCCGTCCCGGAAGCTCAGCGCCGTGAAGAGCATGTCGTCCTCCTCCTCGCTCGGTTCGGGCACCGGCGCGCTCTCCCACCCCTCCCCGTTCCTGTCGAGGTAGAGGTGGCACGTCGCGCACTCGCAGTTGCCCCCGCACGTGCCCTCTAGCCCGGGGAGGTCGAAGAGCTTGCCGACCTCGAGCAGGGTGGCGCCCAGCGGCGCGTCGACGGATATCGGGCGGCCGTCGTGCGTCGTGAAGGTCAGGGGCACGGTGGGTTTTCCGGCCCACTTCTGGCGCGCGGCCGCGGCGTCGAGCCCGGCGAGGTCGGGCGCGTCGAGAGCCAGCGGGTCGGAGAGCGGGTCGGGCGCGGTGCGAGATGCGTCCGCCTTGGTGCGCGTCGTCGCCGCCGAGCCGGCCGATTGCGGGCTGCCCGCCGCCGAGTCGAGCGAGCCGCTCTCCCCCTCCCCCTCGCCCTTCGCCTCGCCGGGACCAGCAGAGGGGACAGAGGCCAGGATGCGGTCCACCCGTGCGCCAAGCTGCATCTGCACCAGGTCGTTGTAACCGATCCGCCCGCGCCAGTGTGCCCACATGTGTGTTTCTTCCTGGCCGCGCGAGCGCAGGAAGCGCACCAGCGCCGGTGCATCGGATGCCGAGAGGTTGCTGAACATGTCCAGGCTCGGATAGAGCAGCGCGTTGGCGGCCCACTTGTGTCCCCCCACGTGCGCGATCTCCGTCACTTGCAGGTCGGTCCCGGGGGAGTCGGCGGAGGGGGAGGAAGAGGAGGAAAGAGCGTCGCGCAGAGCACGCACCAGCGGCGCGCCCCGCTCGACGCACCGGCAGTCGCGCGCGCCGTGCGTGCACACCATGACCCCGCTCACTGGCCCGAGCCCCCCCTCGGGCTGTTGCGCCGTATACCCCGCCGCATCCCTAAACTCTTCGGTATCCAGCGTCGCCTCTGTGAACTTGTCCCATTTGTACACCCGGCCGTCGGGGAACACGAGCCGCGCCGGCAGTCCCTCAACCCCATTAAGATCCTTGGCGGTGCCGGTCCCGTCGTAGACGACGTTCATCCCGATCTTCTGCGCCTTCAGCGCGAATTGCACAACCCCGAAGAGCGGGGACATGAGCTCGGCGTACGCCGGCCAGTGCCACGGGCCCACGGGGACGGAGAACAGCAGCAAAGCGCGGCGGTACGGCAGCCCGCGGTCTAGGGGTTCGTATGTGATCTCCGGCTGAAAGTTGGGCGGGTTGGACGGCGCCGAGCCGGTGGGGACGGAGACGGGCGTGCGCCGCGCCGGCGGCGTCGAGCCCATCCCGCGGCCCACTGCCGGGGCGGCGCGGGCGCGGGGCAGAGAGCGCCCGGGGACAGCATTGCGCAGAGGGAGCGCGAGTTGTCGCAGAATCATGGCGTCAGAGTCGTCGAGACGCGCAGGTCGAGACGCTGGGTTGAGGGTGGGGAAGTGGACGGAGGTGGACGGAGGTGGAGGACCAACTTTTATCTCGGCACAACGTCATGCCCGATCCCCGGGCTGGCCGGGCTCGAGCCGACGCACCCGATGCGGGGTTTTGGCACCAACCAACGGTCTCTGATTCCACCACCCTGCACACCGCTCCTCGTAGCTGACATCTTCTCGCTCCGCTCACTCGCCCCTCGCAGCTCGCTTCGCTCGCTGCTCAGGCTCGCCGCTCGTGGCAATACAGTTACATACAAAACATGTCTACCCAATTAGTCGTCAGATGTATGATTGTCCGTCGTTGCGGGCGCGGCCGCAAAGTACAAGGGGCTAGCGTCTGCTCATCGGCGATGCGGTGCGCTCGTCGCGCGCAGACTCACGCACGACTCGCTACGCTCGTCGCGCTCAAGAGCCCTCGCGCCTCGCGACTCGCTTCGCTCGTCGCTCGGTGCTCACGCGGCCGTGCGACTCGGCGCCCGCCCCACACCCCCCGGGGCAGCCTTCAGACGGTCCATAAGCGCCTGCAGCCTGTCCTCGACCGTGCGCTCGCCGCCGTCCTCGCTCGTCGTGAACGACGCGCGCGGCGAGTCGGGCACGGGGTAGCGCAGGCTCGAGCCGCGGAGGGGCGCGCTGGCGTACGCGAGCGGCAGGCCGGCGGGGGACGGCTGGGGCTCCTCGCCCCACTCGCGCGGGGACGACGGGCGGATGTCGATGCGGCCGCGGCTCGCGCCCGCGAGGTCGCTCGAGAGCTGGTCGATGAGGTCGCCGACGTCGGCCGACGACGTGTAGAACACGCGCGTCTCGGGGCGCCGGATGAAGTCGAGCCGCTCCGTTGGCCCGACGCGCCACGGCAGCTCGTCCGCGCCCGACGCACGGTTGCCCCCGCTCGGCGCGTACGTCGACCCGTCGTCTGACGCCTGCGACTCGGACGCAGACACGACCGACTGCCGCTCGCCCCCGTCCCCGTTCCGCAGTGCGTTCACCACGTTCCAGATTACTCGCCCGTCGCTGTACTCGGTGATCTCGACCGCCTGGCTCGCGCGCCCGAGCCCGCCGCCCACGACGCTGTCCCGCACCATGCTGTCGCGCGCGATGCTCGACCGCATGCTGTCCCGGTCGAACCCAGAGTTCTGGTAGTAGTCGTAGATCGACCCGTTCACCGACGGGCCCATCGACGAGCGCGCGCTCCGCGTCCCAGACGGCGAGTCAAAGTTGATCGGCGGCGGGAAGCGCAGCTCCTCCTCGGCCTCGCTCGCGTCCGACATGCTGCGCGTGTGCGCCCGCGGCGACCGCGAGATGAGCTCCTGGTCCGCGCTGTTCCACTGCACCGGCTTGCGCCGGATCGAGTTGCCCCGCACCATGCTCTTCGGCGACGACACGCCAGACTGCACGCTGTGGTTCGTCTCGGCACGCTGCAGCTGCAGCGGCGGCGTCGACGGCCGCCCCCACCCGTCCACCGACGGCCGGTACGAGTCCACCGACGGCCGGTAGTGGTCCATCGACGGCCGGTACTGCGAGTCGCCGTCGTCGGGCACGACAATCGTGCGCCGCACGACCTGCGGCCGGCTCGAGTCGCGGCTCGCGTGCCGCTCGAGCTTGTCCTCGGCGACGGGCGACGGGATGCGCCACGGCCCCCCGTTCGCCGCGCTGCTCATGCTGCCGAACCGCGTCGCGCCGGCCCCGGGCGACATCGGCGGCGAGTGCACCGAGAACGACGGCGTGTTGCTCCGCGAGTGCGTGCGCGACCGCATCGACATGCCCGTGCCGGGCCGGTCGTACACGCCCGTCTGCGCGAGCATGTGGCTCAGGCGGTTCTCGTCAATACCGAGCGTCCGCCCGGCCTCCATGAACGTCGAGATGGCGACCGACGCGTCCGACGCCTGCCGCGAGTGGCCCCGCTGCCGCGAGTACGGGCGCATCGTGTCGTCCTCCGTGTCGTCGACGGGGCCAAAGTCGTTTGCCGTCGCCGGGAAGCGCTGCGCCGACGAGGGCGCCCGCGTCGCCGGCGGCGTCAGCTGGCTGACCGACGACGACGGCGAGCGGATCTTGGCCGACGATGTCGACCCGTTGCGGATCCGCGCCGAGGGCGAGCGCGGCGTCTTGGACGTCTGCGTGCGCTGCGTCAGCTGCGTCAGCTGCGTGCTCGACGACGCCGAGCGGTCGTGCACCGGCAGCGGCTGCGCGCCCTTCTTCTCGGGCGAAGGGGACGGCGACGCCTCGGTCGGGCCCGCCTGCCCGTTCGGCGTCGTGCTCGGCGCGCGCGGGAACTTGAACTCGGTCAGGTCCGGCGACACCGAGTCGGACGTCTTGGCGCGCTGCTGCTGCTTCATGATCTCGTGCTTCGACTTGAGCTGCACGACGGCCTCGGCGGGGGGCGTCGGCGACGCCGCCTTGCCCGCGAGCTGCAGCGTCGGCGGCGGGTTCGGCGGCGCCGGCGGCATGTCCGACACGCTCGACTTTTTGAAGCTGCTCAGCTTCCGCCAGCGCATACTCTTCTTCTTGTCGAGCACCTTGCCCTTCGGGTCGTTCTCCTTGCCGAGCGTCGAGAGGATTGGCGTGCACGGGACGTTGTGCGACGTCGAGAGCAGCGTCGGGTCGCCGATCGCCCGGATCTGCTTTTTGGAGAGGTGGCGCTTGTGCGCGCTGCGGGACGGCGCGCGGAACAGGTCGGTCGTTGCGCCGCGGATGCGTTCCTCAATGTCGCGCCGCTTGTTCGGGTCGTCGTCGAGCCACTTGCGGCTGTTGGACACATTGCGCGCGTGGTCCCCGCCGTGGCCGGCCTCCGACTCGGTCTTGGCGTTCGACACCATCCGCTCGTGTCCCGGCCCGGCGACGTCGTTGGGCGACGCCTGTGAGGGCGGGTTGCGGCTCGACACGGATCCGCCGAGGTCAAAGTTGCGGCTCGAGATGGAGCCGCCCATGTCGATTGGCGACTGGACCTGCGACGACGGGTTGCGGCCGTGCACGGCCGACGCCGGCGGGGACGTCGGGATCGGGATCGCGGGCGACTCGGACGGCGGCGGCGGCCGCGGCGGGGGCGGGCCCTTCGGCAGGTCGGTCACGTTCATGAACGACGGCGGGATCGGGATGTGCTCTGTCGAGTCGTCAATGATCGGCCCGCCGTACGGCGACCACGGCGAGCTGCCCGTCGACTGCTCGGTGATGGGCGACTCGCCGTCGGCGCCGTCCTGCTTGGCCTTCTCGACGAGCTGGCCCTGGATCAGCGCGAGGTCCTCCTTGCCCATGCCGCTGATCGACTTGAGCAGATCGAGCTGGTTGCGGTCCTGCTCCGACTGCGCCCAGTACTGCATGCTGTCGAGCGGCGACTTGTCGGCGTTGACAATCGCGTCCCACGGCGAGTTGCTGTCGAGGTCGGGCGAGTTGTTGAATGTCGAGCTGAACGAGTTCATCGACGCGGTCCGGCCGTACGAGCGGATCGACGAGGGCGCGGCTAGCTCGGCAAGCGACGGGGGCGGCGTCAGGTCCTCGGCGTCTGAGGCGTTGGGCGGGCTGAGATTCTGAGTCGACGATCGAATCGTGGAAGGCACGGAAGGCGGCGACCGCACGTTCGAGTCCCGCCGCCGCTCGGGCTCGCTGCTCTCCGACTCGTCGAGATACTCGGTCGCATGGCCGTTGGGCTCTGCGAGCTTCTGCTTGCCGAGGTGCGGGGAGACGGACGCGGCGCCGATGGACTCGGTCAGGCTGTGGATCGAGTGGTTCTGGGTGTGTCCGCTCGGCTGGCGCGACGCGAGGGCTCCCGGCGGCGGGACGTAGACGCGGGCGTTGGACGTTGGTCGTGCTCGCGACTGCTGCTGCTGCGACTGCTGAGACTGGTTGGATTGCGTCGAAATGGCACGGGACAGCTGCTGGCCGCTAGCGGGAGCGGCATGCTGCGACCGGGCAGGGCCGTCGTGGCTTGTGCGGCTCAGGGCGACGGGCGAGCTAATGGGCGATGTGAGGGCGCCCAACGGCGGCGGCGCCGACGACGACGCGATGGACGAGATCGAGTTGCCGCCGTTGGCGCGTCCGACGGGACGCGGCTGACCCGGAACGTAGCCGCTTGATGCACCGAGAACCGGGGTCGGGGTAGCACGGACGGGCTGGGGGCGGTAGGGCTTGAGCACGGGCTGAGGGATGACCTCTGCGTTGTCGATCTCTGTGCCGACAGACGAAGTCGAGGGCATGGGGTTGTGCGTGTATTGTGGAGAGTGCGATGATGAAGTTTGATGCGACTGGGATCCATGCGAGGCATGGGACGAATGTGACGAGAGGTGGCGCTGGAAATCGAGCGTGCGGGGAGATGACGGCAGGGACCCAATTGTAGGAGTGGCGTCTCCGTTGCCGTTGGCATCGTTTGTGATGATGCTCGCCCGCGTCTCGCTCGTCCCCACCCGCGACACGTGGGCGCTCGACGCCGGCGACGCCGTGAACGGGAACACGGACGATGTCGTGGACGCCGTCGAGTTTTGTCGGTCAAGCATAGCCGGGGGCGGTTGCTGCGGTTGCTGTTGCTGGGGAGACTGCTGCTGCTGCTGGTGCATCTGTTGCGGCTGCTGTGTTTGGGACTGGGCGGGCTGGGCGGGCGGAACGTCTGTGACTGGCTGCTGCCCGCGCACGGGCGAGTGGACCCTGTCCCTGTCGTCGTTTTCGTCGTCCCCGTCTAATATCTCCTCGCGCTCGTCGTCGTTCAGATTCACCTCGCCCGGGTCGTCCTCGGAGCGCGACAGCTCGCGCCCGAGATGCGTCTCGATCTCGAGCAGCGCGAGCGACACGCGCTTCATCTGCTGCGGGTTCATGCTCATGAGCACCGACTGCCGCTGGGTCGACCGGGCCGTCGGGCCTTCGCGCGGCGTGCCCTCGTCGTCCGACTGCGGCACGGTCCGCAGATCCGGCAGCTGCCGGTCGGACATGGTCGACACGGGGCTCTTGCTGTGCTCGGACGCACGGTCGCGGTCGCGGTCGCCGTTGGCCGCCGGCAAGTCGCGGCTCTTGGTGCTGTAGGGACTCGTCGACTCGTGGCCGCCGCCGTTCAGGGATGCAGACGCGAGCTGCGGCGAGGCGGTCCCGTTGGGCGAGTGGAACATATCGGACAGCGACGTCGCCTTGGGCATGGAGCTGCCGTTGGAGGACGGGTTCGGGCTGCTGGCGTCGCCGTTGGCGCTGCTGCTGCTGGCGTCGCGGTCCGCGGGCAGGGCGGCGTGTCCGTTTGCCCTGGGCGACTTGAACGAGCTGGCGTACGAATCCTTGGCGTCGATCGAGCCGTTCGCCTTGGCCTTCTGGACTTGGCGGAGGTAGTTGTTGTCGCGGAAGCTGGCACTTCCGGTGAAACCGTAGGATCTAGCTTGGACGCGTTCCTTGTGGAACTGCTTGATCGAGTTGTGCGAGTTGGACGACGGCAGGCCGCCGGGGCTGTGGGCCGACTCGGACGGGCTCATGTGCGTGCCGTCGGAGCGGAACGACGTGCCCGAGATGGAGGACACCATGCCGCCCGCGCGAGCCGTGTGCGTCGACGCCCAGTCGTGCGAGTCGAACGACGGCGGGTTGCCGTCCCAGTCGGTGTAGCCGGTGAATCCCGTAGAGACAGACGCGGTCGAGTTGTTGCGGTTCACGATGCTGGCGTACGGCAGGTCGTTGCGGCTCTCGGCGGCTTTGTCCTTGTCGGCTTTGTCCTTGGCGGGTGCGGCCGGCTCCTGCCCGTCTTGTTGGCGGCCGCGGAGCTCGGCGAGGACCATTTCCTCCTCCTCCTCGGTCAGCGCCGGTCCCTGGCCGCGGGCGCGCTGCTGGGCGAGGAGGTCGCGCACCGAGGTCTCCGAGACGGCCGACATGCCGGGGAGGAGGAGGGAGAAGCGCTCCGATAATCTGCGAGGTCAGGGGTACGCTCAGGCCGGGTGAGGGATGCGCTCGGACTTGGCGAGCAGCCGGAGGGCGAGATATCGCCGGGCTGTTGCGTCCAGCGTGCTGCTAGACGCGCTGCGCCAGGCCCACGCAATGTACACTGGCCACCGCGCGTGAAGGAATACGTACCCGGGGAGGATGAGCGAGTTGCGGATGTCGACATTGAGGCTGGGCGGGACCTTTGGCAGCGGTGCGGGCTTGCGCTTCTCCTTGTCCGCCTTCCTCGCGGTGCGCTTACTGAAGCACGTCAGAAACCAGAACAGGATGGGCAACGAGTCTGCGGGAGGGAGGAGGGAAGTGTGGTGAGAGCAGAGAGCACCACGTACCGGAAGAGCTTGTCCATCCTCGGCACCCCCGGATGGGACTAGGACTGGCGAAGGTGGTGCCGGGGGGACGTGTATTCTGGACTCGGGGGGCGCAGGGGGCGAGGGGGGAGGGCGAGGATCGGGATGGGCGTGTGAGTCGGGCGGTGGTGGTCGGATGGGGTGTGTGCAAAGAGAGAGTGTGGTGGAGGAAAAGATTGTGGATATGAGCTGAGTGGTGAGCAACGAGCCGGTGGTGTCGAGTTCGAGGTAGAGTGGTAGCAAGCAAGCGAACAAGGGTTGTAGCCAGGAGAGCTAGAAGGGAAGAGGGAAGCCAGGGACTGGAGCTAGCAGTAGTCAGCGCGGGGGGAGCTCATTGGGCCGCGTGCGGGGAGATGGTGGGAGGAGGGTGGAGGCCGTTGCAGTCGGTGTTGGGAGCAGGCGTCTCCGAAGGACCCAAAGGCGGGGTGAGCGAGTCCAACGGGGGGTTATGGCGCCGAGCTCTCTACAGGAGCTCTTTGCTCTCTGTCCTTGCTGCATGGCACGAGCGCGTCGGACGAGGAGCTAGGAGGGGGAGGGGGCTCGGGGGAGGGACACGGCGAGGGGCAGGGGCAGACCCCAGCTGAGAGCCCTAGCCCTCCCTGGACTCTCCCTGCCCCGAGCCCTTAGCCCCAGGAGCGCTGGTCCCGCCCTCATTTACGCTTCCTCCTCGGCCCACGCGCCTGCCTGGCCGCCTGCCCGCTGCCGGCACACCCCGTACCCGCATCCATGCTTTCTCATGTCCAAGAGCACTTTTCCAACACCTCGGTCGCCTCGGATTCTTGCTCGACATTGTTAACAGCGGCTGCTCAATGCGACAAAGGCAACTGCGACGCGCCCGGTCAGATCAGGTGACGGCGCGTCGTTCCCACCGAGCCGCGAGCCGCCGACGCAGCATTCCACAGCCCTCGCGCCTAGGCACGCCGAGTGGCCAGGACAGAGGGCCTGAGAGCGCAATTCAGCAACGCGTTCTCAATCGCTCATGTTTGCGTGTGTCGGCGCGTCCGCGTGTTGTTTGCGGTGGGCCGGAAGTGTGGAGTGCACGCGTGGCATGCCGAGAACGGGCGCCCGCGAACCCAGCAGTGGCCAGCACCAACAGTGGCAGACAGCACGCACACCCAGCGCAGACAACGACGAGCACAGGGAGCAGCAGCACCCCGAAATCGCTCCGCGATCCGTCGCTGCGTTCCAGCCGAGTTTAATCGCCGACCTGGTACTGGTGCTCGCGGCTAGAGATCCTGTCCGGCCTCCGGGCCGCCTGACGACCACGCAGGCGTACGCACGCCACTGCTCAGCACACATACGCCGGCACCCGGCTGCACTGTTGCATGCTGACGCGCACGCGCGCACGCGGCAGTGGACCCGTTTCAGAGGGGAGCGCGACGCTGCGACACCCTCGACACACGACGCGGAGCACGCCGAGCTTGACGTGTCGATCTGCCGGTACGCCTAGTAGGGTTGCTCCTTGAGCCTGCATGAGAGGGACAGCCGGCGCACCCAAAACGCTATCTCGCTGTCCTGCCATTGTCTCTCGCAGCAGTAGTGGTGATACGTCAGCAGCGCCAGCGTTCCAGACCCGAGTTGCCGGCGGGAATGCGAGACCCGAGCCCAGACAGCAGGACAGCTCGCAGCCTGCGACTTGCCGGCGCGTTTCGTGTCAGACCCAAACGCTGCGTCCCTGGCGTCCCACTGTGTATCTTGCTGCAGGCGACATATCAGCTCGCCTGACACGCGAGCGCGTTTGACACGGCGCGGCCTGGGTCCAGCGGCCCAGCAGACTCGGAAACGCGCCCGGCCGGCCCTGCAGACAGCCCTGCAAACCTTAACGCAAGCTGGCCCATGGCCGGGACGAGCTGGACAGAGAAGTGGAACGAGTGCCCTCGATCGCTGGGTTCTGGAACACGGCTCGCGTTCCACGCCCACGTTAACATCGATCGGCGCGAGTGAGTGCCCGAGAGAGAGAACTGGTACAAGGTGGTATCACATGCTAGGTACTGCTATCGGATGTGTCTCGCACACTCTGCTGGTGCGACGCCGTCAATTGCGGCCTCCCCCCGACCGTCTACTGGAGAGTTTCGGCCCGGGCCTGAGTGTCCTGCCCGGCGGGTGTGCTGAAACGCCTTGCTGCGCCAAGCCAGCCGGGCCAGCTCGCTGGGCAGGACGTGCCGGGCCGACGATCCCTCCGCCCGCTCCCCCGTCCGCTCATCCGTCTGGTGACTCCCAGGCAGGCAAGACTGGACGGCCCGGCTGGCGCCGTGCGCCGTCTATCGCACCTCAACGACGCGCTGCGCGGCGTCGGCGGCGAGCGCGTCCTCGATCTGGCGCACACTGTCGCGCACGCGCTCGACGCCGACGCGCACCACGGCCATGACGCCGTCGACGGGCAGCGCGCTGCCGCCCGCCTTGCTCAGCACGCACAGCTCGCGCTGCGCGTTCAGCGTCGCCGTCAGCGTGCCGCTCGCAAGCACCTCCTCGAGGTGCGTCGGGTCCAGCACCGGCTGCAGGTCCTCGAAGTACGCGAACGTGAGGCACAGCGGTGTGTGGTGGATCGCGAGCGGGAGCGGCGCGCGCTCGTCTGGCGAGTGCTAAGTGTTAGTTGTCCGATGCGGCAGATTACTGGGGGCTTGGGACTCACCACAATCACCTCGTCGCCGTGCACCTCCACCTCGGGCTTGCGGAAGTGCTTCAGCGCAGCCATCGACGCAATCGACGCACAGTCCAGCAAGTTCCCCTCGTCCGAGAGGAAGTGCAGCGTCAGGCGCAGGTGCCAGACCTGATGTCAGCTAAATCCGCGGCGCGAAGTAGCTCACCTTCTCGCCCGCAACGATGCAGAGCGCCTCGCGGTCCACGGCCTCCGTTCTCCGGATGCTCTTCTCCAGCAGCCGCGTGATCATGACCTCGTCCTCGGACGCGCTGCTGTTAGCTACGGACGAATTGATGAGCTCACCGCCCCGCCTCGAAGGCGCTGCTCGCCATCGGCGAGATCTCGCTCGTGATCAGCAGGAAGCCCTCGTACGGCCTGTCGTCGCGCGGCTTCACAATCGTCGCGGTGACCGTCGCCATGACGCTGCCCTGTCAGCTGTCGCCGCACATCTTGTAGCTCACGCCGTCTTCCCCATGCGGCACTCGACGGAGCCGAGCTCGGCGCCAAAGCTCAGCTCGAACGGGCGCTGCTCGAGCGGCAGCCGCCCGTCGAGCCGCTTGCCCTGCTCCAGCGCCTGCACCAGGAACTCCCTCTGCACTGTCGGTGGCTCGATTTCTCGCGGCATGGCGTTCGATGGGGTGGTGTGGTGCAACGCCGTCGATCACATCAACTTTTGGAGGGGGAGTGACGAAATCGCAGACCTTCAATGTCGCCACGTGGCTTTGCATCCGCACCTCTGTTCGAGCGCTGGTTGTTGTTCACCGACCCGAGTTCGAGCTGCACCACTCTCGCACTCACCGGCATCCACACTTCTCTGCGACTTCTGCACACCGCTACCCCCGAGCACCCACCATGACGTCCCAGGACGTGCGCTCGATCCTCAACCTCCCGCAGGCGGGCCCGTCCAGCGCCCCCGCGCCGAAGAAGCTCGCCAAGGTCGCGCGGAAGCCCGACGGCATCTCGCGCGAGCTCTACGCCCTCATCGGCGACAATGCGCCCTCCCTCGCCGAGGTGCAGGCATCCACCGCCGCCGTGCGGTACCGCGACCGGCCGAAGCTGAAGGGCAAGAAGGTGAAATGGTCAGTTACAAAGTTGCGAGCAGAACTGACGGCGCAGGGAGTGGACCGAGTTCACGCCGCTCGCGCGCGAGGGCGAGGCCGGCGCACCCCGCCTCGGGCACTGGGTGCGCGTCACGGACGACGAACCGCACGCCCGCGTCGACTACTTTGGCGCGTTCAACCTCCACGGGCCGTCCGTCATGGAGTACTCGCAGTACGAGTACGACCAGCACCTCGTCGACCCCAACTGGTCCGCGCACGAGACGCAGTACCTCTTCGAGCTGCTGAGGCAGTTCGACCTCCGCTTCGTCGTCGCCGGAGATAGGTACGAGTACCGCGGACCGCGGGGGCAGGATCCGGTCAAGAAGAGGAGCATCGAGGTGGGTACGCATTCGAGCCTGGGCTGACCCGGCAGGAGATGAAGGACAGGTACTACACGATCTGCAGGAGACTAGTGCGGACACGCACGGCGTCGGATCCCACGATTCAGCAGCAGCAGATTGCGCAGTACTCGTTCGACAAGGGTGGGTTGAGGTCTTGATGCTAAAGCTAACCTTCAGCGCGAGAAATCAAGCGGAAGCAGTACGCCTCGGAGCTGTTCCACCTGACGGCTGCCGAGATTGCAGAGGAGGAGGCGCTGTACCTCGAGGTGAAGAGGATGGAGCAGAACGAGCGTCGCTATCGTGCGGACCGCGACGACCTCATGCGCTCGATCATCGGTCTGGACAGTGGTCTCGTCAGCCTGGACCAGGCGAACCGCGAGGGAGTGCCAGGACTCGACCCCAAGGTGAGTTACGATCTCCGACACCCTGCTAACTCCGCTCAGAGCAAGAAGAAGCGCCGTCCGGACGACGAGACGCCGTCTCGGCCCGCGAGCCCGGGCCCACCGGCGAAGAAGCCGCGCGACCAGGCGGCGTGGGACGCGCAGCAGTGCATCTACCGCCTGCCGCCGCCGACGGTGGCGGCCAACTCGTCGCACCTCGCGAGCAAGCACCCCGTGCACCAGCCGGTGCACTTGCGCAGCACCAAGATGCCGATGCCCAAGGCGAACAGCGCGATCCGCATCACCGAGCTGCTCGGCGAGATGGGCCTCAGCACGCATCGCCTCGTCATGCCGACGCGTACAAACCTGGAGGCGTACGACGGCGTGCTCAGCGCGGCGGCCAGTCTCATCGACATGAAGCGCCAGGTCGACCGCGTCGAGCAGGAGATCCGCACGCTCAAGGCCCAGAAGGAGGGCTTCATCCCGCCCGTCGAGCAGAGCCGGAAACGCTCCGAGAGCGTGCTCTCCACGGATACATCGGGAACGGGCACGAACAGGAGGAGCAGAGCGTAGCTCCCCCGCTGCGTCGCGGTG
Organism: Trichosporon sp. PB005A; assembly: GCA_023630055.1. NCBI lineage: Eukaryota > Fungi > Basidiomycota > Tremellomycetes > Trichosporonales > Trichosporonaceae > Trichosporon > Trichosporon sp. PB005A. The sequence goes on from JAMALZ010000016.1 coordinate 192,257, forward strand.
TGCTTGTGCTTGTGGTCTGTCAGAGTTGTAGCATGCATCTGTGTTTCTATTGTCCCTTCTTGGCGTGCATTAGAATTGGCGGATTACATCGCCATTTGAGCTGAAATTTCGGTGCACGGCCGCATTAGAAACCGGATTACAAAACCCACGTGGGGACGACTAACTCCGAAACCCCGGACGCGTGGCTTCCAACCACGAGTTCAAGATCGCTTTTTGTTCTCGATCAGCAGCGACAGCGAGGGCCCTCTCACGAGCACCATCGCCCCCTTCACCACCGTCACCCACCCCCAAAAGACGTCTCCCGCCACCATGACGTCCATGGCCGCCGCTATCGCGGCCTCGCTGCCCGCCCAGGCCACCCCCGAGCCCGCCCCCGCCCCCGCCCCCGCCAAGGTCCCGGCCCGCATGGAGGGATTCCTCGACGTCGAGGCGTCCCGGGATGTCGAGAGCGTCAAGCTGAACTCTCTCGTGAGTTGAGGCGTCGGCTCAACGCGCTGGGATGAAGGAGAGGACTGGACATGAAGGAAGTTGGAGGACTGCATTGGGGATATGACGCGCGCGCAACAGAGTGCTGTATCGTATCCATGCGCGTCCAGAAGGACGTCATGTTCCTCGACGCGGTTGTGCGAAGCGGGCGCCGTATAGTCCATGTCCTGTCAATGTCCTCGCCTGAGCTACATAGCCGTGGTCTAAGCTAACATTCAGGTCCTCCTCAAGATCATGAAGCACAGCACCGACTCTCTCCCCGCTCCCCCTCCCAACACCTTCCAGCAGGACCGCAACCTGCCCCCCACGACGAACCTGTCGTCGCACCCCGACGCTCTCGGTGTTCTCCTCGGTCTCGACCTCGACGGTGTCATGGAGGTTGAGGACAGCTTCACCCTCCCCGCTGGCGAGTCGAGCTTCGGACGTGAGTATTGCTGAAATCGGGTGGCAAAGGCAGTCGATATAGAAGCTGGCCGTTCCTTCGTTCCCTTAGCTGACAGCAGCCAACTCGTACTCGACCCGCCTCCTGAACCACCTCGCCGAGGTCCAGACCCCCGACTCGCCGGTCGGTGTTTACCTGTCGACGCACAACGGCGGCTTCGTCACCCGCGGTGCCGTCGACCTGCTTGTTGCTGTTGAGAAGGCCGCTGGACGCGGCAAGGCGATCCTCCTCATCCACGACGCCGGCAAGGCCGCCACGTCTGGCGACCTCTCGCTCAAGGCCTTCCGGCTGTCGGACGGTGCGCGCGAGGCTGCCAAGGCGGGCAAGTGGGACTCGTCTGCCCTGATGGAGAACAAGCTCACTGCCGCCACGATGCTGACGAGCCTCCCGCTTGAGGTTGCGTCCACGCCGCTCGTGCAGGCGTTCCTCGCCACGCTGACGACGCCGGCCGAGGCGCCGAAGCCGTCGCTCTCCGGCGCGCAGGTGCCGCTGCCGCCTGCGTTCCAGCCGCTCGTCAACCCCCTCCCGCACTCGCTCCCCGAGTACCTGTCGAACACGCTCGACGCGATCACGCTGCATAACCACGAGGCGAACAACCTGTCGTTCATGCAGCGCCAGATTGCGCGTGAGAAGGCCAACCACGAGCGCTCGATCAAGGAGCGCGAGGACGAGAACGCCCGCAGGCGCAAGCTCGGCCAGCCGGAGCTCCCCATCATCTCGTCCGAGCTCCGCGGAGGAACCAAGGAGCCCTCGAGGCTCGAGATGCTCTGCCTCCAGGGCCAGCTCGACGGCCTCACCAAGAGCATGGGCGCGGAGGCCGGCAAGGGCCTCGTCAGGTGTTACCTTTAGTTTAGCTATAGATGGATTGTGTATTAGCCGCGACCTAATCCGCTGAGCGGCCGAAGGCCGTGAGGCTCCTAACTGAGCAGCCATAGGAAGGGGAACCGGCAGGTGTGTGTCAGAGGGGCAGAATCGGGTGCAAGCCAGTGTGCGATCAAAACATAATACATGAGTCTAGGTCTAGTCCGAGTCGTCGTCGCTGCTGTCTCCTCCCGGCGGGGCGTTGCGGGCGGCCCTCTCCTCGATGGCCCTGATGCGCTTCTCCTCGCCCTCTGCGCGAATCTCGCTGATGGCCTCGGCGACGGCGCCCTTCCCGCGCCCGCGTTTCCTCTTCTTCTTCCTGCGCCCTGCGTCGTCGTCTTCGTCGCCCTCTCCAGCCGCCTTCGCACCCTCGCCCGCAGCGTCGGGCGCCTCCTCGTCCGCGACCTTTCTCTTCTTCTTCTTCATGCTGAGGGGATTCGGCGCCTTGGGCCCCTGTTTCCGCGACCGGGTCGCGGCCGCGTCGGCTGCGCTGGCGGCCGCAGAGGAGGGCGCGCCGCGCACGTTCTCCCCGTCCACGACGCCGTCGAGCAGCTGCGCGCCGGCCGCGCGCTTGTCCTCCTCCTGCGCCAGCTTGGCGCGCACCGTCGCCTGCGACGGCGGCGAGAGCACGAGCACACCCGTGCTGTTGTAGTGCACGATGGGCAGGCCCGGCACGCGCGACATGCTCGCTAGGAACTTCTGCGACGCAGTGCACAGCACGTAGCGGTGCTTGTTCGTCTCGCCTGGGTTGTCAGCTTCGGCGCTTCGTATTGGGTAGCTGCAGGCTGCGCCCTCTGCTAGCGGCTGGCGGCTGCGCCGCTGACTCCGCTCGCGCCGCCCACTCAACTCACCGACTACCTCCTTGATGCACTGCGTCGGGTCGATCGCCTCGCGGTGGTTGCACTTGCGTCGCTCGGCCGTCTTGGCGAGGTTGACGACGGGCTGGGCCTCCTTGCCGAGCTTGTACAGGGCCTCCATGCAGCACTGCGTGATCATGAACTTGGTGTCGCGCGTGTCGCCGCCCGACAAGCCAAGCACCTTGCGCACAACGGCGAGCGTGTCGATGTCCTTCTGCTTGGCGCTCTCGAGCAGGAACCCGTCAGACAGCAGCACCTGGTACGGCAGCCGGAAGCCGAACGTCGACACGTACAGCGCCATCACGCGCTTGTACGCCTTGGCACGCTTCTGCCTCATGGTGGTCGTTGGGTCGGGGGTGGGTGGGGGTGCGGATGGAAGAGATCGCCCAGATGAGGTGAGTAACGAGTGGAGAGCGCGATCAACTTTTGTGTGGTCACGTGACTGGTCTTTGCCACCCGCCTGTGGCGAGCAAGACTCAAGCGCTTTCACAAGTCGACTAAGAAACAGAGACAGCAGACGGATGCATGGCGGAAGTTTTGGTAGAACGCATTGATCAAGGACTTCCCTATCCCTTCGTGGATATCTCGAGGCAAAGATACATTGGTCATTAGGGAACAGATATAACGATGGAAGGTGTGGCAGGGAGGGGAGCTTTTCCGCCATAGTTGCGGATCTAACGAACGCCAGGGCTCCCGCATGGACGTTCGGCCCAGGCAACTATTGGTACTCACTTAGTCACCAGTTGTCACCATACTGGGCGCGCAGTGCGAGCTCAGTTTTCTCAGCTTCCCTACTCTTTGCTGGCCGACAGGCATCCTCCCACCCTGATATTGTCAGCGAAACGTGTTCGCGTACCGTTTGATGGACGCACGCTCTGCGTGATACAGGTAAGCCAGAAAGCACCTGGCGAGATCCTTCTTCAAACCGCTGGACCCACCAAGTGCGCTGTCTTCGTCGTGTTGAGCGTACGAGCTGTCCTCAGTGTCATTATCCTCCTCGTCCGTCGTAAGGACGCCGGAACAACCTTCGTCAGAGTCGTCGGAATCATAGAAATAGGATTTGTAGGTACAGTCGAAAGCTCCTTTCCCATTCGCATAGCGTTTGACGTGTTCCAGGGCACCGAAATAAAGAGGCTTACGATCCGGCTGCAAGGAGAACGGAAGGGCGTCTTGCCCGCGGAAAATGCCGTGCGATGGGGTATAGAAGGTGAGACTCGCCGCGCACAGGTCCTTGTCCTCGGCCTGTACACCAAACCAGAAGCCGAGCGGGGGTGTGATGACGCCGTAAGTCATGAGGAGCACGAGCTGGTTGCTGAATGTCGCGATCGTCTTTCGACACCGGTACTTCTGCATGAAAGCGAGGGTGCTGAGGTATGTGTCCAGATCAGACCCCTGCAGCCGTTCATGGTCATGCCAGGCGGAGCGGCCGCTGGGCGTGAGGAGCTTGCCGTGGACAGCAAGGCTCAAAAACTGCTCGACAATACCCTTTGTCTCCGTTCTCAGATGGGTAAGGCTGATTGGGTTGGGCCATTCGGCACGAGACGTGGACGGTACGCCCCAAGTCCAACCTATGGGCTGAGTCCAACCTGCAGCGAGGAGAATGTGCGAGGGGATCTTGAACTCCCACCTGTCACTCGAGAGAAGCGTAACATCGCCATGTTGCCAGTTCTCATGCTTCCGGGGCGGCGAATCGTGCTCCCGTGAAGCCTTCTTGAGCGTAGTTTCGAGGGGCGGCAGGGAAGTATCGAACCAATCCTCGACCATCAGCTCCACCCGGCGTAGAGCGTATTGGTAGCGTACATAGATGCACCTGTGGCCACAGGTGGCAGTGGACCACATGCTCGGTCTTGAGATACCGGATCTTGCGACCCCAGCCATCTGGAGCTGCATGCACGTTTAGGGTGGCAGTGCAGAGGCTGTCGGCTCGCCAGAGAGCACCAAGCACGAACATCTGCCATCCCCAGGTGATCGAGGGCAGCAGCTTGGGCATAGCCGCCAGGAAAACGTCGACCAGCTCCCCGCATTCGTACTTACGCAAGAAGATGTGCAGGTTGTCGAGCACGTCCATGGCCCGTCGTCCGTGCTTGCCGTCCTTTGGTGGTAGCCTGTCGGCGTCTAATGCACGGTAGGAGGCGAGGCTGAGGAACTGCTCCAAAACGGCTCTGCACTCGATCGCTTCGTCCGGGAATTGAAACTCCATCGCACCCGTGACGGGAGCATCGGCGAGTACCTCGCTCTTTGTTAGCTTCACCGGATACTGTGCACGACTCCGTGTACCACCTTGCGTGGCGAACTCACCTTGCAGCGAACAGGGTTTCTGATGGCACACGGAATAACCACCCGTCGCTGGAAATGAGGGTGAAGTCGCCAACGAGCCAGTCTTGGTGGCTGCAGATTGCTTCAGGCAGTCGTTCTCCGTTCATGATGCAGTGTGGTCGAGGGAGGACGAGCAATGATGAAATGTCAACGTCTCCCATCGAACAAGTGGACAACAAAGGACAGGTGTCGCAAGTGGTCCGAAGGGTGGTCGTGTGAGGAGACGTTCAGCACACAGAGCCACGCAACGGCTCGAACGGCGGAGGGCGCAGATCCTTCCCTCCCTCCGCTTAATCCAAAGGACTCTCTAAGCGTTTTCTCGTGCGTGGATATTGCCATTCCACATTCCTCTTCATCTCTACATCATGTCCAGGCCGGAGCCTTCCGTTTCCATCCAAGACCATCCGGAGTGGAAGAGTGGTGATTTCACTCTGATATGGATGCATAGATGGGGGCGAAAGCCTCCTGCAAGTTGCCCTTCTGCCATGGTACAGTATCTCCCGGATGGCGATCTAATGGAATCCTCCCGCCTCGGTCCACATTCAGCGAAACATGTTGCTCCCATTGTCAGCAAATGACCCTCGCTCCTCTCCGACGACTTACACAGCGGGAGTTTCTCGTAGATAGAGCATGAACCGGTGTGGGAGACCTGCGACGAGCCCGTCCGGGTTGGCGAGCGCGCCCTGCAGTGCGTTGACGATATGGGGTGCGTCCTTAGCCGTGAACGCCGGCAGGTCTGCGCCGTCATAGCCCCTTGCGACGAGATCAAGGCAGAGCTGCCTGTTCTCGGCCAGCGCGGCAAGAGCGAAGGCGTCAGCCCCCTCGATCCGGCACTGCCGTAAGAGGACGCGGAGCTCGTTGTTGAAGCGCTCCAAGGCCTCGTCGGCCGCGGGGCAGTTCAGCAACAGCAGAAACTGGACCGCGCACCGGTAAGCCTCTATGTCTTGCTCTTGCGCGACCCAAAATTCTAACCTCGGCTGGCTCGGAGGGTACGCCCCGGCCAGGCGGTCAAAGTGCTCCAGCGCGGCGTATGACATGGCCCAAACGCAATCGACGTAGCCCTGTCCCTTTTGCTCCTCCCACATCAATTGCAGTATCAAGCTGTGTTGCCTCAGTATTCGGCGGTAGGCCCTCCGTGCGGTGCGGCCGTCTGCCTGTGCCGGGGCAGACCATGGGCTACTCACGACTCATTCCAGATGCGATGCCGCTGCATGACATAGTACCGGCCGTCGGTCGAGCGGAACCGGACGTGAGTGGCGGGGATCTCCTCGAATACGGTCTCGGCCTCGGTTTGGGTCGCAGCAGAAGACATGGCGGGTGTTCCGTCCAAGCCTGGACCGCTGCCGGAACCTGCTCTATATATGACAAGGGAGCTCACCGCTTTGGAACGCGGCGAGGTACAGCCCGCGGCTGCGGTGCAGCGCGTGACCTTGAACTGCAATCAAGGCTGTGCGAACATGCGCAGAAATCTTGATAAGATTAGCCGAATCCGTGCCTGTGCGTGTGCAACCCCAGTCCATTGAGGCGTGGGGCGACAGAGAGCTCCGATGGAGACCTGCAAGAACGAGGCCGATTACGGAGCCCTGCCATGCACGCCTGTGTGCCAGCCGTGCATTCTCATGCACAACAGGATGGCCACAGAGTTTGGGCGGTGGGCGGTGGTCGATGTGGCACAGGTGGAAATTTGGACAATCGGCTTGCACGGAGGTGGGCGGGTTCAATGCAGCCGGCGTCCGCTTATCAGACCGCCCATCATTATCGCCCCCGTCTTGCGTGCAACTCTTCCACGGGCAACCATCATGAGGCTCCATGCGCTGATGGTTGTGCAGGACTGCATGGGGAATATGTAAACCTGGGTATCACGGAGCGTGCACGTACAGTGCCGAGGACTTGCCTGCAGGCGGAGCGAAGAGGGCACAGTGATGCCGTGTGCTGTGTAGGTGGAGACTACGTTTGCGATAGCGTTCTACCCCCACCTATCAGTCGTTCCCCTTTTCAAAGTCCCCTTGATATATTTCAGCTACGCTCCGGGCTGTTCCTCGACACAGCGGCAGTAGCCTGCACAGAGGAGGAGAGATGCACGGGGTGCATTTCGCGAATTTCCAAACCATTTCGCATAATTGTCACAGTTGGTGGAGGTGCTGCGAAGGGCTCGCCTCGCCGCAGCCTCCACCACTCCCTGGTGCGCTTCCAACCACCTCAACTCGAGTTTGCTCTGGTCCCTCCTAGTTTCTCGATACCCCACTGCACCCTCTCTTCGCCGTCTGAAGATGCAAAAACTGACCACTGACAGGATCGAACTGCCGACCTCCGCATGGACTGATAATCAACTGATTATTAGTACGATGCTCTAACCAGCTGAGCTAAGCGGCCTGTGTTATTGGACACGAGAACGAGGATCCCGGCGCGCTAATGTCGATGACATGAAGTCACGTGAGCATGGTTGATCTGCTCCAAGTGTCCGAACGTGGGGGTAGAGAGCAGATGCCTTCGCTGATTAGCCCTTGCCGAGGCAGATAGGAGTAACGATAAGAAAGCCGATGAAGACCGGTGACTGAACGACGCCGCCGTTGGCTCGTTGTTATCCACTGGGCAGGCGACCATAGCCGGCTCCCCCCCCATCTGTGGATGCGGTTGAGAAGCTGCTTCAGTGCCACGAGTGCCACTTGCAGTGAGACGTGTACTCGGAGAAGGCTGGCCGACGATCATGGGGAGTAGATGTGCGTGACGGCGCTGGCGCGGCATGCTTTCCCCGAGCCCGGTTCCTGCACTCTGAGCAAGCTGTGCGCGCCGGCACTGAGCGCGGGGAGCTTCCCGGGGCGGCCGGAGGTGTGCCTGCGCGATGGAGGAAGGTTAAGATTGCGGCGGAGGGAGCTGGAATCGGGGCATGATTCGTCGACAGGCCCGGACATGAGCGGCTAGAGCTCGGCGGTATGTGGTCTGGCAGCCGCTGTCGGCACGTCGGCAGCGGGCAGTGCGATTGATCAATCGGGGGGCAGCGTGGTCGCGTGGTAATCGTTATCGCCTCCTGGCTGGCAGAAGGAGACTCCCTTGTGCAGCCCCTTGGACGTCGGGTTTCGGGCGCTGGAAGAGGCGATTCGGCGACGAGACGCAGGAGAAGACAGGAGCGGTTTAGGGTTTGACGCGGCGCTGGCTCCCTTTTGTTCGCTGGGTGAATTCATGGCGCGCGATTCATTGTCCTGTTCGCGCCGTGGGTGAATTGTCGAGGACTGGATCACCAGCGCCCGTCCCGGTTCCGGAAGACAGTGCGGGAGAGCGAGTTGCTGCTAGCATGGAGGGCGACGGCGGCGATGGAGAGCGGAGCAAAGCAGTGCGATGCAGTGTGGGTGTGGTGTACTGGTGGTGTGAGTGTGCATGTGCCGGAGAACGGGTAGAGTGCCGTAATAGGTTCCGGATTAAGGGCGGTGGCCAGGGCGGTGAGCGGTGGAGGGGCGCGCGGTGTGTGGAGGCTCAGGCTCTGGCCGTGGGCTCAGGACCGGTTCTAGCCCGGACGCGTCCCTCCCCCTCCCCCGCGAACGCATGGCCCATGGCCCATGGCCCATAGCCCAGTGCCCGCCCTGTGGACAGCGCGCGACGCTACGCTGCGCTACGGTGTCGGCCTCGAGCACTCCCGTTACTGTCACTCGCCCAAGATCCTCCTCCTCGACACGCTATCTCCCCCTTCCTCCCAACAGCGGCCTCGCCTTCGATCACTCGTCTACTTTTCTCTGTCACTCTCTCTATCTTGCTCCCAACTCGCTTTCCTTCCTTCCACACATTTCTCACACCATTCGCTTATAATCTCCGCGTCCCCCAGGCAAACGCACGCTCCAAATGTCAGTCCACCCCCCTTCCCCCGTGGACACTGCTGACTGTCAGGCCGCTCCCGATCGACAGATCGCAAGGAAACGTGCGTCCCCGTCGCTCGACCACATCTTACTGACAAGCAGGTCGCAGCCCTCGTCTCCCGCTTCCAGATCGCGGCTGACAGAGATGCCCGCGTAGCAGCACGCGAGGCTCGTCGAGTCGTCTCAGCCCCCGTCAAGCCCGGCGCCTTCCTCGACGGCACCTCTGTCTTGGGCTTGAGCTCGAGCTTTGACTCGGGCCCGGACTCAAGCTCGACCAACAGCCTTCCCACTTCGGTCTCGACCCCGGCCGTCGTCGACGCTGGAAGCGCCGCCAGCATTCCCTCCATCCCCAGCATTTCCTCCGTCCCCCCTTCTCCCACAGAACCTGAACCTGAAGCAGCTGAGCCCGCCCATGCCCCGGACGTCGCGACGCAGGAGCCAGATCCCGCTCAGGCTCCCTCCCCCCCTCCGTCCATCGGACAAGTTGTCGAACAACAGCCTCACCCGAAGCAAGGAGAGGAGAATGACAAGGGCAAGGAGAATGCTTCTGTGAATCCTCCGCACGACAATCACCACCGCCCACGCACCGCACCCAAATCTCCGCATGCCAACCACAAAAACCCCCTATCGCCTTCGACCACGACCAAATCTCTGTCGCACTCACGGTCCAAGGTCAACCTGCGCCCCGATTCGACCACGTCGCCCCGCTCGACCAAGTCCACTCCGAAACTGAAGCCCTCCTCGACGGGAGGCACGCATAGCTCGACCTCGGAGCGTCTGCGCGAACCTCGCGAACCCCGAACCTCGGCGTCTCCTCAGAAGCACACAGCTAGTAGCTTGGCGAAGAGCAAGAGCCGCCCGCAGTCCCCCAACGAGCATCACACCCCGCACCCGCGCCCACGCAGCAGCGTCGGTAGCTCGCGCAGCCCGCCTGTGACGTCGTCAGCGCCGCGGCGCCCGCGCACATCGACGGCCTCCACCACCTCCAACGACTCGACGCCGCGCAGCACCGGAAGCACCTCGCGACTGATGCAGGGCACGGCAGCGAGCCGCGCGCGCGCTGCAGCCACCCGTGCCGAAGCGCTCACCACGCCGAGCCGTATGAAGTCTCGCCCGTCGCATGATTCGCTCGTCACATCTCCCTCTCCGTCTCACAAGTCATTAAACCGCAAGGCATCCCGCCCCTCCCTCGCTACCGCCGAGAAGGCTGTCACGCGCGCTGAAAAGGCGGTAAAGCGCGCCGAGCGTGCGCTCGAGCGGTCAGGACACAGCGACTCGGGCCACGGCGAGCCCGAGCCCGAGCTTGAAGTCCTGGCGGCGTAACGCCCGGCCACTCTTCTTCGTGCGTGATTCAACTTTGGGACTTTCTTGTGGAGACTTTATCGCTCTTTAGACAGCCGTCGCGGGCAACAGGCGACAGCGACAGACGGCGAGAGTAATGTGTAGCTCTGTGGTATAACTTGCATGTACGGTATGTCGAAGCTGCCCTGGAACTGGGGTTACTGATGCCATCCTGAGGGTCGAGACGCATCTGCCCGTCGCGTCGCAACCTGCCTCGCCATTGCTTACCGCAGTCCTTCAATGATCGGGCTGAACCTCACTCGTCCCCAGATCGACCCCCTCCATGACAGCAGCTTGTGCTCCTAGCACCAGAGACTAGCCACGAAGTGTCCGAGCAGAAAGGCCCGAGAAATGCCCCGAGCTGGCTCTGACGGTACTGACGCTGCCCACGCCACCATACCGCGCAGATCCCACTACACAGTAGCGACCCCCTCTCTGGAACGCGCAGATCATTCTCTCAGGCTGGCATGTCAGTCGTGCAAGTGCCGCAGCCTCCGAACATTGGAACACCCTGCAAAGTGCCCGCCACCCCCGAGTCTCCGCCCAGTTCTCAACTCATGCAACTCAGCCGGGCAGCAGGACCCATGGCAGCCACATTAACGCGCATCATTCAGTGCATTCAGTGCGGGGCCATAATGCGCGCGTAAGGCCGTACGCGCAGATCCCCCTGCTCGCTAGCGAGCTGCTGTATTGCGAGTAGCTCGGCGTGGCGCGGACTAGCGCGACAAGGCTGTTGCAATGCCTCGGGCCTGGAGCGCCCGGCAGATTGGGCCAGCTGCGCACAGCGGACACACTGGCGCGCCAGGCCGGGCTAGCGGACGCGAACAAGTGAGGAGTTCGCACCCGCCCGGCTCTCTCCACGGGGAAAGGCGACTGCCGCCGGCGGAGGGCTGGATATTTGAGAACAGCGATCGACGGTGCCGATGCATCTCACGCTCTCAACCGGTCTGCAGGCGTACTACTACCTTGTTCATCGAGTGCTTATCTGGCTCTGCCTGCTTTGCATCGCTGTCTTCTCTCTCTTCATCCTCGCCCAGCAAGCCCAGGTGGCTTCCGCTCCTCTGCATCTTCGACCACCTCCACTGCCTCTTGACCCCGCCAGCCATGCGCAACGATCACGTCGTCATCGTCGCCCTCTGCTCTGTCGTCGGTAAGCTTTCCCCCGCCGTTCACAGCTGACGCCAGGCGGCTCGCTCCTCACCCTTCTCGCCGCCAGCCTCGTCCTCTGCGCCCGTATGCGCCGCCGCCCCTTTAAGAGCATCGACTCGTCCTCGTCGACCTCGACGCTCGTGCGCGACTTTGACCCGCCCTCTCCTCTGCACTCGCTACACTCGCTACACTCTTCGCTGAACCGCGCCTCAGCGTATCCCGCCGAATTCGGGGGCTTCGGACCCAGCAGCCCGCCCGAGATCGCGCCCGTGCTCATCCCCCCGCCGCCGGCACACCAGCGCTCCAACCCTGCACCGGCGACGGACATGGCAGAGACGCGGCACGCGCACCCCTTCCTGAAGCCGATTGCGCGGGACGACGTGCGGTGCAACGGCTCGCAGTACGAGACGCAGATCTGGAGCCCGAGGCGGCCGCCGCCGACCAAGACGAAAAACGACGCGAGGACGCCCACAAGGTCGCGCAGAGCGCGATAGCGCCAGCTGGCCTGGTGCTCGCATTTCCACACGATCATAGACGACATCATAGACACAATCAGGGGGTACATGCATTAGTTAAACCTACAAGTACAGTTTTATGGCGATCACAGCACACGGCCGGCTCTGTTTGCAGCGGCTATCGCGTGCAGGAAGCAGCCCTAGCGCTATCCGCGAGCAGCTAGCGCAGCACCCGTCGAGTGCGCGGCCTACATATACTCCCGCTATTTCCAGGAGCGACCCTCCCCATGCATCTGTCTCTTTCCACCTCGCAGGGATGATCCTGGCTGAGCTCCGACACTCGACCGCGACGGCGTCCACGGACCACATCCTCATCTTCCTCGGTGAGCCCGCCTCTGTGCAAAGCTGACGGCAGGCGTGCTCATCGTGCTCTGCGTGGTGCTCGTGCTCTGCGTGGTGCTCGTGCTGTGCGAGACGCACGAGACCCGCGACAGCGAGCGCCTGCCCCCGCCCTACCCGCACAGGGTGCCCAACTATGGCACGTATGCGCCCGCGCCACCTTTGCGCGCGAACACGCTCGACATTGTCATCGACGTCACGCTCGACATTGTCATCGACGTCGCGCTCGAGGTCGAGCTGTAGCCAAGCGGAATCGGGGAAGGGAGAGGACGCATAACCTAAACACAGCGTACGGAATCATAGGGACGCGGACGTCACGCGCCTCCTGTCACGTGACGTCGAGCACGTGACAACGGAGCCAAAGCCACGTGACCAGGGAACAGCCGGGCCCGGCCGGCTACACGTGCATGATGGGAACGTTCCGCACGGGAGACAGCATGGGCGGTACGGCAGGCACGAGCGGCGGCATGATCGGCACCCCGGTCGGTCGACTGCCGGCACCACTGAGCCGAGGATGACGGCACCATAGCTTGACATTTGCTGCAGATGCATGGACTCGCGGCATGATTATTGTGACTGGCGGGACGGGGTCGCGGCAGTGGAATTGGACCCAGATGACCTCACACGAGCGCGAGCGCGAACAAGGCAGACGCTGTCACACAGTGCGGAGTATCCGTGATGTCCGCGCGGATATCTGATTCCGCGGGGCGATAACAGCACTACTTAAGGCGTAGATCATTATCGTAGTCGTAGTAGTGATGTTATCTTCTAGTCATCTTCGCATACATCGCACTAGTTACAATCTCTTCTATCGGCTTCAGAGTCTACGGCGTCACCTACGGGACAGACGCGTACACAGCGGAATGAACAGAAAGCCTGCGTATTGTTTCCATAGTGGCGACGGGTCGCTAGCGCGGGGCTACGCAGCAATTATCGCGACCCACACATGCTGCAAATCATATACGTACACGAGCGTGCTCTCCTCTCCCTGTCAACCCCATCGCCGCCATGGGCCTCAGCACCCCCGCCCAGATCGTCCTCGGCGTGTGTCTCGGCGTCGGTGAGCCCCTCACCTCGAGCTCATCTAACAATTAGGCGGTCTTCTGTTTCTCTGCGCGTTTATCTGGCTCTGCGTTCCCGCCGACACGCCCGAGGACGTCGAAGAGGGCCCCGAACGCCCGTCTGTCCAAGCGAGTCAGAGGAGCTCGGAAACGGCATACGGCATCGACTTCATGCCCCGGGCATACCACTGGGAGCAGCATTACAGCCATCACCGGTATACGCGCCGAAGTTTTGGGCTGTATCGGCCTGGCAACGACCGCGGCGATGGCTGCAAACTCGGCGGTGGAGGTAGTCCAAAAGACATAACTGATGGCGGCCGCTAGTACGCATTTGTTGCCGGAACAGACAGGATAGAAAAGTACCGTGGCATGCACGGGGGATGCACGGTCACTGTTATCAGTGTTAAACATTGCTCACAGCCGCTGATCAGGATGCTCCTAACGAGGGCGATGATATTCAACCTCGAGAGCAGCTGCGAGACGAGGAGGGTGGCCTCCACTTCTGCGCCGCGGGGTGGACCACCTCCACCTCCACTTTTCGCAGAACCGCACAAAGCCGCCTCCGCAATTCGCGTGGTCTGCACAGCGGCGCCGCTCCCCAGCACACCGCCTGCCCGTGACCAGCAGCTCGATCTCGGCGTCACAGAGGCGCCGAAGCAGTTCTGTGGGGATCCGGCGTGACGCGTCAGCGCCCTAGATTGCGGAGCATGCACAATCATGTGACGATCGCGCGCGAGTGGCTTGCGAGATCTACTCAGTGGCGGCGCCGGGGTGGGGCGGCAGCGCGGCAGCGCGGCAGACGCATCGGCTGCGTCGGCAATCGAGTCGAACAGCATCGAATCAATGCACGTCGAAAGGCTGGTGGTCTTCGCGTCGATTTTACAATCTGTGGGAAGCAAAGCCCGGATATTTAAGGTCGAGCGAGGGGCGCTGACGGGGCCGTCATCCGCAATTGCGCATCATCTTGACAAGACACCAGTGCGTCTTTTACCCCGCTCACACGACCGCGTAACCAGCGCTGACAGCAAGTGAGCTCGGAGTCGACACTGGACGAAATCCTGCGCTTGCTGCAGGAGGCCGCGAGCGAGAGAGCCGCTGCGGCCGAGAAGAAGGAGAAGCACGAGGCACAAAACGATCGCGCGACCACAATCATAGCATCCATCCGTGAGTCTCACAAGGGCCTGCGCACAGGCACAGCCGACCCGGGCGACCGTCCACTGACCTGACCCAGTGCTGGCGCTCGTCCTCGTAGGTGCCCTGGTAGCCTGTAGCAGCTGGCTGTATAACAACTACTATGATACGGCCACATACCGATGGAATCGCATGCGGCGGCGCTTCGTGGAGCTCAGGAGCAGAGGGCTGCGGGAGTGCGAGGAGGGCCGAGGGCAGGGTGAGAAGGAGACGGACGTGCCACGCCCGCGGGCTTACCCATGCAGCCCCTCGCAGCTGTCCTTCTACTGCTTCAGCGAGGAGCTCGGCCTCTCGCTGTCCACGTCCTCCAGTCATGCGACAGCGGGGGCTTCCGCCGAGACGGCCGAGCCGGCACTGGAGCCGCCACACGCCACCGAAGTGCGCGAGTGCCACGATGGCGGCTGCAGCGTCGCCCAGCCCGCCCGGCCGAGAGTAAGCACCATGGAGGTTGTGGCGCAGGAGGCAGCCGGGGTTTACGACTACTAGATACTAGACCGAAGCCGTCAGCCTCCAAGCCTTCACTCGCCCACGTGAGCGCAGTCTTAGCGCAGCGCCAACCCTTGTCGCGGTGGAGGTGGAGGTGGCGACCTCGCCGACCAGCGCTCCGTACCACCGCATGCATGGTCTGTACAGACACGAGCCCGTGACGCAAGCATGCCCACGTGAGATGCAGTACGTATGCCTACTGCAGCACGAGGGGCCAGCTCGTCGCAGCAAGCTTTGCGGGTGGCCCAGCGACTGCAGAAGTTGACTGCAATATTCGAGTTTATCCGAGCGCCATGCGCGCACCAGTGCCACTGCCTGGCCGTCAGGCGCGCGATCGGGGCCAGCCGCTTCCACGCAGCGAAGAGAAGATGATGCAATCGGCGCAGCACGCGGGGAAACTTGCCGGGGCACACGCGGGGCGGAGCCACTATGCTTCGGGGAAGCGATCACGCGTCCAGCGTCCCGGAATGCTCGGCCGGTTTGGGCCCGGGCAGAACTGATAAACTGCCCGAGATCTTTCCAGCTGCGCTCGCTATGTCTGGCCCGCCGCTCAGAGGTCGGAGGGGGCGTCGCACGAATCCAGCCGAGTGTGCATGTGCCCAGGCGCGATAACACGTGCAGCGTGCGGCAAGCGCTGCGCGGAGTCACGTTGGGGAGGTGGCGAGCTGTTAAACTCGTAGACCTCCCGCGCTCGACGACGGGGGAAGGATACATAACGGAGCGTCTGGGACGTCTGGAGACGTCTTCCCGGTCAGCTCGCGCATCGCATAGCATGAAGATGGCACCCGTCAGCACCGGAACACTGTGGGCCATCATTGGCGGAATCGGTGCGTCTCCCCCTCCACTCCTTCCGCTCCTCTGCCACGCTCGCTCCCACTGACCCCAGTCGGCCCGGTCATCCTCAGCGTCGTCTTCTGCATCTGCGTCTCCATCTGGGGCGGGAGGCGGGACGCGACCCGCCGCGCCGAGCTCGCCGACGAGGACAAGGTCGTGAATGAGCGGCGCCTGAACATGCGGCGCATGGTGCGCGCGCAGCTGGCCGTGCCCGGCGTCGTGCGGGTTGCGAGCCGGGGCTCGGACCCGCCCCCGACGTACGTCAGCAGCTGGGCCGATACAACGCTCGAGTGCGGCGAGGGCGTCATGCCGCCCGCGCCGACGTATCAGGCCAACAGCCGGCCGCTGAGCGTCGCGAGCGCCGCCAGCGCCGCGACCGCGAAGAGCGGAGCGAGCCGAAGAAGCCGCGAAACGGTCGACAGCCTAGAGAGCGCCGTCGAGGGAGAGCACATGGTAGCCTACGACGGCAAGTGATCGGAGAAGCGCATGCAGCGTAGCGAGTTAGTGCTGTTGACTGTAGACTATGATGACTGTAATGATCAGAGACTCCGCGGCTGGCAATGAACGCTGGTTGAGGACAGCTGCGCACCGACGTAGCTCCGGCTAGCTTGTGGAGGGGCTCGTTTCGATTATCAGAGCCAGACCAGCGGAGACCTACTAACCCACTCTGACGCGTGATGCGGTATGGATCAACGCCTAGCGCCATTCCGTGTCGGTGATCGCCCATGACTTTCTCGGTCAGCGAATGCATATAACTAGCAGCGTCGGCAGCATGACCTGGCGTGCAGTGCACTGCCCTCACCATGTTCGACACGGGCGCGCTCTGTGGCCTCATCATCGTGTGCGGGGGTGAGTCACCCTCTCTGACCTCTCGCTGTGCTGACCTCAGTGGCGGGGATCGCACTCTGCCTGTGGCTCTTCTCGCGCGCGGCCCGCTTTGTCCCCCAAACCGAGAAACAGCCCGAGAAACCTCGCAAGACCGGTCGCTTCTTCGTCCGCCCTGTCCGGCCACCACCGCTCGTCATGCAAGAGGCTCGGTCCTGGTATGACCCAGGCATCGAAGGAGGCTGCCGATCGCTGGAGCCGGCGCGCGTGCCCCGCTGCTACATGCCATAAACCCACACTCTGCCGCGGGCGGCCCTCTGTTGTACTCTGTTTTCATACTCCTTTCTACGAGACCCCTCACCCGCTGCGTTCCTTGTTGTTCAATGCCATCTCATGCTTGCTCTATACTCAGTATCATTGTCCTTGATTGTGCGCTCACCCTCCGGGGGCTAGCGGGGGCGGCGCTCCTCAAACAGCGGGTGCCCGGGCGCGAGATAGGTTCCCTTGCCGGTGCGGCGCTTGGGGACGGGCTTCGCGTCGAGCACCTGCTTGATGCGCTTGAGCAAGCGCGGGTGGACGGCCCAGCTGGGGTTCCACACGCCATCCTCGATGTTCGGGCTGGCGAAGGCGGTCGGGAAGAACGTCTCGCCCTTCTCTGTTCCGTCAGCGACCTCCACTCTCCTATCCCGGGGCCTTAGTTACTCACCAGCGAACCCGTACACCAGCCGCGACGCGGCGTCCAAGAAGCCCTGGGCAAACTTCTCGCCCTGTCTGATGGGGCACCACAGCTCGCCGGCGAGCCGGACCGCCCAGCGGTACGGCAGCGGGAGGAGGCCGAGCCACTCCGAGTCGCAGTCAAGAGGCATGCGGCGGAGGGCCTTTGCGAAGCTGGTGGCGCGCGTGCCGGCGTGCGGGAACACGGCGCGGCGGTGCGCGGCGAGGACGCCGAAGGCGGCGGCGGCGTCGTTCGCGCGGCACGCGAGCACGAACACGGTCGCCGCGTCGAGCGGCCGGTCGCGCCGCAGGCGCTGCGCCACGAGGCGCAGCGCGGCCTGCAGCCGCCGCGCGCCCGAGTACGGGCCCCACTTGTCGTACAGGCGCACGAGGGCGTCGAGCTTGCGCGCCATGGTCCGGCGCTCGCCCGCGGTCACGTCTCTGCTCTCGTCGACGTCGAGGCCCTCAAGCAGCAGCTTGTCCAGCGACCCCGGCGCACCCAGCAGGCGCAGCCCGAGCCGCAGCATGTCGTACGTCTCCAGCACCGGATCCATCAGCTGCAGCATGCCCGGCGCCTCGAGGTCGATCACGCGCTGCCACAGCAGCGGGAAGTAGGCCGTCAGGATCGTCTCCTTGACGTCGATGCCCTCGCCGTCGGACGAGATCAGCAGCACGTGCAGCACCGGCGAGGCCGTGACGCACAGCTCGACGTCGTCCAGGTCTTGCTCGGTGTCGGGCTCGGGCACGTACTCGGGCATCCGCAGGTACCTGTGCGCGAAGCGCTGCGGCACGACGGCGGGCGCGCGGTACGTGTCGCGGTTGCGGCGCTGAGGGTCCTGTCGGGAGTATGGGGGCGGCGGCGACGGTAGGGGCATCGGCTCGCGCATGAAGCGGCCGAAGAAAGTCTCCACGCGAGGCGGCGTACGCGGACAGTAGGGGGGCCTTTGGCGAACCATGTCGTGAGCTTGTTGGATGGAAAAAGTTAGAGGAAGTCAGTTGGAGGCGCTTTTATATGCTCGCAGGCGAACGAGTGATGCGCAGACGACACGATGCGCCGGCGAGTTCAAGATGGTGTGCATCGATGGTGACATGACTTGAGTGGTTTGTGAAGCGAAAGTGACGTGAAGTGATCGACAGCGGTCTTGGTGCCACTGGTTGCGGGTCACCGAGTCGGGTGGACAAAGAGCGAGGCGGTGCGGGGTGATGAACACTCGGTTTCTTGCTCGAATAGTACGCCACATTGTCGGCAGGTCAGATGGCCCGGTCCTTCGGACTCCCGGAGCCAAACAATAGAGTATTGCGGACAGAAGACCGACTAGGACTTGGTGACCGGCTGGCTGACGATGTTCGGATACGCAGGGAAGGGTGTGTAGTTGTCGGGCTCTGTTCGTGTCAGCCATGTCACGCCCATGTGCCCACGACCCTCGACGCACGCTGCCTCTGTACCTGCATCGCAGCGATAGCGACCTCGACGAACTTGTCCGCGAAAGCCTCCGTCTCATCGTCGTCGTTGACATTATGATCGACGCCCGCCCGCGTGAGGGCATATGCGTAGGCCGGGGGCAGCGCGCACATGAACTCGAATGGCCCGCAGCCAAGCTCAAACATGGAGCCTTCTTCGAACCCGTATATCAGGCGATGTGGGTCTTCGTCCACGATGGACTGTCCAGGGTGATCGGCCCAGTTCTTCGCGTAGCGCAGAATCAGGTTGCGGCACATGGTCAGATCATTCAGCATCGCGCAGAACATGAAGGCGTTCGTCCAACGCAGCTCGTCGCGCATGATCGCCGTCGCGCCGATGGAGCGCAGCGTGCCGACGCCCCGCTCGCTACCCCACTTGTCGAGGAACTGGAGAAGGCGATATAGAGGGATGCGCCAGCCGGAGAAGTACTCGTTCGGGAAGTCGGGGGCCTCGAACGTCTGCTCGGTGATGAGAACGAGGAAGCGGTGCACTGTCTCCTTGTCCTCAAAGTCCGCCTCGAGCTCCAGCTTCACGGGCTCTGAGGATTGCGCGGAGAGATCAAGCATCTCGGCGAACACGGGACTGTTTTTAAATCAACGTGATACAGCAGCCTGCTTTCCCAGAGGAAGACTTACCTGGACCAGGCTAGCATGTGACCGGGCACGCGGAATCGCCACTTGTCAGAGGATATCAACGTCACGTCGCCGGTACGGAAGCGGTGGCTTTCGCCCTTGATGTCGGTCATGCTCGTGGGTGGATGGTTAGGTGAAGGTCAGTGAGGGACGATTTCGGCAGTGAGGAAGACGCCGAGCGGTGAGTGGAGGTGGGCAGCGAGCAGAGGGGTGGTGGCCGCGAGGGTGTCGGGTGCGGCCCGGAGCTTCGTCAGCGCTCCCTCGGACGACTCGTGCGTCTCCTCTTGTAAATGCCGAAACCTGCGCGTGCTGTAATTATGCGAATCCCAAGGAATCGACGTGCGATTCGAGTGCGAAATGCGTGCGATAGCTGCGAAATGCGTCGAAACCCGTGCGGAACGGCTTCGAAAGCATTTCGCGCCGTGCGATTCCATCTCGACACGCGAATCGCACCGAAATCGCGACCACGCTGCGTGAGGATTAGGCTCCGCAAATAGCAGCCGTGGGAGACCTCTGCACGGAATCAATCTCGGCGCGGTGCGTCACGGATGTTCCCAGAGCCAAGGACCAAACTCCGGTAAGATGTGGAGAACTGGAGCCGGTGAAAAGTCCGGGCCATGGGTCATGGGCCAGTCGAGTGGATCTGCAGAACAAGTGGTCAGAGGAAAAAGGAGAAGCGCAACTGCAGCGGCTGGTAGTGTCCGGAGGTATGGTCCCTCCTGCTATGCATTGCTTGATTGCTTGCCTATAGAGTTTACAGAACCTTAACAACTTAACTGTTGTCTCGTAAATAAGAGAGAGAAAGAAAAATGGAGATGAGATAGAAAACTAAGGACAGTCCCTACGCGAGTGACGAGCGCACCCTTTTGTTTTGATCACCAGAGAGTGAGTAGCTTAGAGCTCCTCCTTCTTGGCGTCAGGGCGGAGGGCACGGACGGTCTTGCCGGCGCGCCAGATCTCCTGGTTGTCGATCTCGTCGAGCTCCTTCTGGAGGTCCTCGCGGTAGGTCTTGCGCGAGTTGAACTCGAGCGAGCGGCGGGTCTCGGAGCCGTCACGGACCGACTTGTAGAGGGCCTCGAAGACGGGGAGGTTGGCCTCCTTGAACTTGGGGGCCCAGTCGAGGGCACCACGGCGGGCGGTGGTGGAGCAGGCGTTGTACATGTAGTCCATGCCGTACTTGCCGATGAGAGGGAAGAGCGACTGGGTGGCCTCCTCGACGGTCTCGTTGAAGGCCTCAGAGGGCGAGTGGCCGTTCTTGCGGAGGACCTCGTACTGGGCGAGGAACATGCCCTGGATACCGCCCATGAGGACACCACGCTCTCCGTAGAGGTCGGAGTAGACCTCCTTCTCGAAGGTGGTCTCGTAGACGTAGCCGGATCCGATACCGATGGCGAGGGCGACGGCCTTCTCCTTGGCGTGGCCAGTCACGTCCTGGTAGACAGCGATCGACGAGTTGATGCCACGGCCCTCAAGGAAGAGGGTGCGGACAGTGCGGCCGGAACCCTTGGGGGCGGCGAGGATGACGTCGACGTTCTTGGGGGGGACGACCTTGGTGTCGTCCTTGTAGACGACGGAGAAGCCGTGGGAGAAGTAGAGAGTCTTGCCCTCGGTGATGAGGGGGGCGATCTCGGGCCAGGTCGAGGACTGGGCAGCGTCCGAGAGGAGGTTCATGATGATGGTACCCTTGTTGATGGCCTCAGGGATGTCGAAGAGGGTCTCGCCGGGGACCCAGCCGTCCTCCTGAGCCTGCTTCCAGGACTCGCCGCCCTTGCGGACACCGATGATGACGTTGAGGCCGTTGTCACGGGCGTTGAGGGACTGGCCGTGGCCCTGCGAGCCGTAACCGATCATGGCGAGGGTGTCGTTCTTGAAGTAGTCCTGGAGACGCTCGACGGGCCAGTCGGCGCGCTCGTAGACGTCCTCCTTGGTGCCGGCGAAGTCAAGGGTCTTGACACCGCGGGTGGCCTGGGAGAGTCAGCAGCTGAATCAGATAAGAAATGCGGGGCAGCACCCAGACACATGTGTGAACACGTGCGAGCAAGCTGCGGGCAAAGAGATACTCACGCCCATGCGGGAGGCGGCAGCGACGGCAGCCTTGGGGGCCTGGCGGGCAAGGAGAGAGAAGGAGCGCGAGGCGCGGGGGACGTTGGCGCGGACAGCGGCGCGGAGGGCCTGGGTGCGGAGCGACATGATTGTTGTCTTGTGGGGTGGGAAGGATGGGTGATGGAGAGGGGAGAAAAAAAAGAGTTTGGCCTTTTATGTGTGCAGTGTGCAGGCAGCAGCAGTCGCATTCTCCCCGGTTGTGCCGGGGAGCGTGCAGCGTAGGCATTTCGTTCGCTCTCCGCGCTCAGCCGATTCGGTCACCCGTACAGGACGAGCGACTCATTTCGTCGATTGATGCGTCGGGCCAATGGGATCCGCCAGCGCGAGCGGGGTCTCCTTGTCGCTCAGGTTCAGCGATTCTAGCCCGACCAGCCAGGCCGCCGTGCATCGCTGCTCGACCGCGTTTCGACTCAGGCGCAGACCCCGCGCGCGCATTACGTGCATTAGCCTGGCCTGGCTGACCTGACGGTCCTGCCAATGCCAGCGCGTCAAGACGTGATCAGCCATCGATATCCCATATTGGCGGGCTCAGGTTCAGGCGCGGCACCGCCAGCCGCCAGCGCATCACAGCACGCCAGCACGCCAGCAAGCCAGCGCCGGCTGCCAGGCCGATCATTGCAGCGGCCCAGTTGCTCACCCACCCTCGAAGCGGGGCAAGCAGCTCGGCCGTCTTGTTCTCCCGCACCACCGTAGTCGCCATGCATCGTGCACGCGGTGCACGGGGCGAAGCTGAAACTGACCCGCGTGCACTGGCCCATCGATCGGACACTGCATGCCACCACTAGCTCGCTCGACGCCATCAGCAGCGCCAGCGTTGTCGCTGCCCACATGTCGAGCTGAGGGGGACTTTTTCATCGGACATTTTCCACCGTCTATTCATCGGAAAAACAGGGCCTCGTTAGCCGAGCACTTCTTGCGCGATTCTTGCGGGGAGGGAGGTTTTGGTGCCGCCGTTTGACGCGGTAGAGATCACGTGCTATGGTGTTCACCCAGTGCTGGCTGGGAGTTGCAGTCCGCTGTTATGCACGCCTCCCCTTTAGCCACGCGAGACGGTTACCCACGGTCTCCGCACGTCACCACTCGGCGCCGGGCGGTGCCAACCGCTGCCTGGCTGGCTCCGCCAGCGTGCCAGCCGAACGCCGGTAGGAACGGCCCAGCTGGTCCAGTGACGAAACAGGTCCGGGCCAGGTGCACCTCTCAACCACCCATACCACTGCAACCACCATGGCCGACCAGACGATCAAGGGCCCCGCGCCGCAGGTGCACGACGGCTCCAAGCTGCGCATCGGCATCATCCACGCCCGCTGGAACGACGAGGTCATCAAGTCCCTCGTCGACGGCGCCGTCGCCAAGCTCAAGGCCGCCGGCGTCCGCGACGAGAACATTGTCCTCAAGTCTGTCCCGGGTAGCTACGAGCTGCCCTTTGCTTGCCAGAAGTGCGTATAGCGGGTTTCTGCTTCTCTCTCCTCTGTGTCACTTGCGGGTGCCCACTGGGCGCTTTCTCGCCGCGTTTTACCGCCGCCGGTCTGAGCTTTCCCGAAGCGTACAGCGCCAAGGTGGAGGGGCGGCGACCGCAGCTGACCCGGTGATCAACGAGCTGACGCCAGGCTGATCGAGGGAGGCAAGACGCAGGCGTCGGGCGCCAACTCGCTCATCTCGACGACGAACCTGCTCTCGCTCGTCGAGGGCGACGGTACGGGGCGCTCGACGCCCGCCGGCGACAAGAAGGACGAGAGCAAGCAGCCGTTCGACGCCGTCATCGCCATCGGCGTGCTCATCAAGGGCTCGACGATGCACTTCGAGTACATCTGCGACGCCGTGTCGCAGGCGCTCATGCGCGTCCAGCTCGACAGCGGCACGCCCGTCATCTTCGGCGTCCTCACGTGCCTCAACGACGACCAGGCCCTCGAGCGCGCCGGCATCGGACGCAAGGGCAACAAGGGACACAGTGAGTAAGCGCCTGGGCTGGGTCTGCGAGGAGTTCAGATCCCAGAGCTCAGAGTAGAGCACAGCCGATCGATCCATGGACCGGCAGGCGTTTCATGCCAACTGTTCCAGTGATAGAAGCTGACGCCAGACCACGGAGAGGACTGGGGCCTCGCCGCCGTCGAGATGGCCAAGGCGACGCAGGAGTGGGCCAAGGGCCACATCTAAGTCGGAAGTGCGGGTATATCTGAAGACTAAAAGGCAGCTGCAGCCAGATCATAGACGTGATGTGACTCCTTTTCTACGCATCGCATCTAGGGTGTATGGTGTACGGTATCAAGTTGGTTTGGAGCTGCAGCACTCGAGGTCTGCAGCGGTTCTATTCTAGTGAAGGAGAGTGGAACAGAGGTATTACTTCTTGTTCATCTTGCGCTTGCGCGCAGCCGCGGCCTTGCCGCCCGCCTTCTTGCGGCTGCTGGTGTCCGTATTGGACGCCTCGCTCTCGCTCGCGCCGGGGGTGGTGTCGGGCGAGGCGGCGGCCTTGCCGATGCGCTGCGCGCGGAGCTCGGCGGCGCGAGAGCGCAGGCGGCCCGCGTTCGACGTGTCGACCGCCGTCGAGGCGCCGGGGCCGGAGGGCACCTCGTCCGACACCTCGACGTCCTCTGCAGGGACGCGGATGTCCTCGACGACCTCCTCCTTCGGGCCGCCGGTGACCTTGTACACGAGCGAGCGGGCGACGTTCGCAGGCCAGGTGCGCAGGAGCGACGGCGGGGTCGCGAGCTCGGCGAGCGGGTGCAGCGATCCGTCGTCGTGCGGCTGGCTGTCAGCTTACGGCGCCGTCTATTATCGCTTAATTGCTTGAGGTCACTCACCAGGTAGACCCATCCGTCCTCGACGACCAGCTCGAGGCTCTGGTTGCTGCCCTCATAGAAGGGCACGCGCACCTTGCGGTTGGCGCCGCGGGCCTGGCGCAGCGCGGCCTCAGTGAAGTACTCGACCTTCTTGCTGTCGCGCGCGTAGTTCATGCGCATCACGACGTAGTGCATGAGCGCGGTGAAGGCGACGAGGAAGCAGACAACGAAGCCCATGCCAGGGCGCCAGCGCGTGTAAGCGTAGCCGAAGCCCTTCCACTTGGGCACGCCGTTCTTGAGGAAGAACTGGGGTCAGCTGAAGCGCTCATGCGTTAAGCTTGAAGAGATGCCATGGGCGAGAAGGCCTGGGAGGAGGAAATGGAGACCTACGTTGTAGCGGTCGCGGCGCTCGCCGTCGCGCAGAATGCCGGTGATGACACCGAGACGAGCGAACTTCTGCTGAATGCCTGGCACGCCCGGGTTCTTGTCCGGGTGCAGCTCCATCGAGCGCTTGCGGTACGCCTTGGTGAGCTGAGCGGGGGACGCATCCTTCTCAATGCGAAGGTAGGAGTAGAAGGTGACGTCGTCGCCTGCTGTCAGCTCGATGTAGCAATCCTCAGAGCTCACCCTCCTCAGCCTTGAGGTCGTGCACGAGGTCGAAGATCTCGTAGTCCTCCTTCGTCCACCTGATGTCAGCTTGAAGCCAGCGAAACTCTTCAGCTCACGCAAAGGCGCAGAGCGCGCACACGAGCGCGATGAACAGGACCTGGATGGACCGCATGCCTGTCAGTGATGAGGAAGAGACAATGTCGCTGCCGCAGAAGATTTCGAAACACGCACGGCACGGCGGGACGCTACCGACAGGGACGTGGATCTTCCTCGCCGTCTCACCCGGCGCCCAGCGCGCGGTGCGCGTCCCAGTTCAATGTTTCAGGAACGACCTCCCACGTGGGCGACATTGCCCAAGCTCACCCAGGCAAACCACACCGCGCTCTATCGTCATCGATTGTTTTCAACGGCTGCCTGCCTTCACCCAGTCCATCCCCTCCTCCCGAACTAGAAATCGCAGCCAACATGGTCGTGAGTTGATAGCGCATCAACTATTCAACATCCAGGCTAAGCTGACGCCCAGAAACTCATCGTCGAGATCGCGATGGAGCTCGAGAACCTCACGAGCGTCAAGCCTGCCCGGGACTACGAGTACTTCTTCAACGTACGTTGCTGCCTTCAGCGGACTGGACAGCTGCCCTTGTCTTGCCCTTTAGCTGACACCACAGGTGACTTGCACCTCGTGTCGTGAGGAGCACCCGAAGGTTGTCTCCTTCAACCAGCAGGACGAGCACGAGCTGAGCGGCTCGCGAGGAAGCGCCAACTTCGTCTGGCGCTGTGGAAACTGCAAGGTAAGCTGCGCGCCTCGATGTGAGCTGACACCAGCGCGAGCAGTCGTGCTCCTTCACGCCGGTCGGCAAGGACAAGTCGGTCGCGCCGCTGGCGTACACGTCCGACTCGTCGCAGCTGCAGCCGCTTGTCGCCCTCGACTGCCGCGGGCTTGAGGTCACAAAGTTCCACTTCCGTGGCAAGTGGGTCGCCGAGACCGAGGGTGGCAAGGAGATGGAGTGCGACTTCGACGAGGGCGAGGACCGCTGGGACGACTACGACGAGGACGGAGGCGTGCCCGTTAGTGTGTCCGAGATGCGGAGTGAGGTCAAGCGCGGATGAGCTGGCGGCGGTTCGGGATAATCAAGGTGGTACATGCACATTTATTACAGGTTCGGGACAGTGATGGTTATGGTTTGACACGATTCACAAGCAATGAAGATGAGGGAATGGGCTCGAGGCGCAAAGCAATGTCCAAGGTTCTAATGTTCGAGATGAGGAGGTGAGATTTACACCAGGTATCTCTGCTGCCTGCGCAGAGGACGGCAGGCGCTTAAGCGCCGAGCATCGCACGCAGCTCCTTCTCCTCCTTGAAGCGCTCCTGCTTGGCGCGGATCTCGGCCCGGCGCTGAGCGACATCGCCGCCGGGGGACTTGAGCGCCGAGATACCGCTCTCCCTCGTCCGTGTTCGGGCTGCGTAGCCGTGCTTGGCGGGCGACTTGAGTGGTGACTTGGCGTTCATCGTCGCTCGTCGGGCAGGCGACATGGCGGCACGGCTGCTGGCCTGAGCGCGAGCAGCGCTGGCCCGAGGTGCGAGTGGGCGAGGGGCACTGATTGTGACCCCAGGGCCGAGAGGCGACTTGACCACGGGAATGGACGACTTGGGCGCCGGTGAGCCAATGTGGAAGCCGGTTCCGAGCATGTTGGCCCGAGAGGTCGCCTCGCCGAACGGTGATGAGACAGAGAATGAGCCGAACGACGTTGTCGTGGGGGCGGAAGAGTTGATCTTGGAGGACGAAACAACTCTGGTCGACTGACGCAAGTTTGACGAAGGCGGCCGCACAGTAGCCTGCATGCGCGCCCTTGATGCTGCCGTCGGGGCGCTAAGCTTGCTGGTCGAGGCAGCAAGGCGGCTGCGCATACTATCAGAGCTGCCTTTCTTGGAAAGCTTGAGCGAGTCGGCTGCGCTGGACTTTCGGACAGGAATAGTGCTGTTAACCGGCTCCCCGCTAGGTCGCCCCTTCCCAATGGCGCTCGCCGCACGAGAGCGCGGAGAGCTGCTCTTGGAGAGCGCCCTCAGATTGCTCGAGGAAGCCTTGCGAGTGACGGTCTTGTTAAGGGAATTGTCGCTCGCAATGCGGTTCAGGTCCCGACTCCGGATGCTGCGGGAGATCGAGCCGGTGCTTGATGCAGACGACCTCGTGGAGCCAATGCTGTGATCCTTGATGGGCTCTAGCTTCGAAGGTGGCAGGTCGCCGAAGTCCGGAATGGGCCTCCGCGTTATGGAGGCGGTTGACGAAAGCTTTTTGGCAGGAGAACCCTTCAGCGGCGAGCCGCCCAGTGAGGCTGCAGAGGCCTTGGCAGCGTTGACAGCACTCTTCTTGCTGCCAGCGAGCACGTACTCGCCATCGCTGGTGCAAGGGTCCGGCGAGCTGTAGGCTGTGTCGGTAGTTGTCGGGGCCATGGACGCCCTCTTCTGGCGCAAGAGAGCGAACTTGCGGGCGCTCTCAGGCTTCAGACTGGTCCGCTTGCGAATGGGCGTCGCAGCCGCCTTTGGCGGTGCTCCTCGAACAGATTCACGAAGCTTGTTGAGCACTTTTGGAGCAGTCTTGGTGCGCTTGTTCGAAGCCTCGGTTGGCGCCTCCTTCGCGGACGCCATCTTGCGCTTGCCTGCTTCGCCAGACTCGGCTGGCTCAGAAGACTCCGCGAGCTTGTTCGTTGAGATGGAGCGCATCT
The DNA here is from genome assembly GCA_023630055.1 of Trichosporon sp. PB005A. NCBI lineage: Eukaryota > Fungi > Basidiomycota > Tremellomycetes > Trichosporonales > Trichosporonaceae > Trichosporon > Trichosporon sp. PB005A. Next base: position 219,829 of record JAMALZ010000016.1, read on the forward strand.
TGGCAAACTCCTTCTGATGCGCTGCTGCGAAGCGGTCGGTTGCAGCGGTACTGGCTCCCAAACTCAGGCCAAATCCTGATCCGGAACCGAGGTTGTTGTTGGTCGAGACGAGCTTGGACATCTCCGCCTTCCTGCCCTTCAGGAGCTCCGGGTTGAACGTAGACCCGCCCAACTTGGCTTGCATCTCAGCCAGAAGCTTTGCACCAGCGTCACTAAACTGGCTGCCAGAGACCTGCTGACCAGCTCCAAAGACGAATTTTGACGGTGAGGCCACCATGGTCGCACCGATGATAGAGGGCGATCCAACGAATGACTTCGAAGCAGGCACTGGCTTAGGAGCGGTCAGAGTGTCGCCGTCGACGTCCATAGCGTCGGGCGATTGGGGACAGGTGGGGGATCCGGGAAAGGCGCCGGGGACGCTCTTGTCAGACTTTGGCGTCAAGCTGTTGACTAGAAACGTCGGAAGTTCCGGGTATACCTTTGAAACCTTGACGGCAGGTTCGAGGATAACAGGTGGACCCTTTGAAACAACACGCTTCTTGATCTGGGCAACAGAGTTGGGACCGGTCAGAGGAAGCTCATCGGCGTCCCAATTTTCTTCAGCCGCGTAGGGCGAGGTGACAAGCCGAATGGTGCTGGTCCTGTGGTGCGAAGGCGCCGATGACGTCGACACCGCACGCCTCGTTCCCTGGGCCTTAGGGTCGGGTGTCGATCCCAGCAAGACCTCTGTGGGCTCCTCGTCGTTGACTGCGGGGAAGGCCTTCTTCTTCGCGGGGGTCGTGGGCAGAGTGGCCGACTGAACGATTCGGGGCTTCTTGGCCGTTACTGTGGGAGATTTGATGTTGGTGACAGAGCTGCCGGAGAAGGTGCGCTTGTGGAGGTGTCGGTGTGCTTGCGAAGCAGTCCGTCGGATTGATGAAGCGAGTGATCGGAAGCTGGACTTGTGTTGACGAGGAGGAGGAGGTTTCTCCTCTGAGTGGTCTTGAGGATCAACGAGTGTTGTTTGTTTGGAGAAAGTTTCAGGGCACTTACTGGAAGCAAACTCGTTGAGGGCTGCTCCATTAGCCGCCGTCTTCCATGATGCAACGCTAGCCTTGCTGCCGGCAGTGCCGTTGCTACTAGCTGTGTCGTCGGCGGTCTCGGTCGGTTTCTCCTCTTCGATGAGGCTGGCGTTGTGCTCGTCGAGCACCTCCCAGGTCTCGCTGTCTCGCGGGAGACTAGTGGTGGATGCGTTGATCCTCAGGCCGTTAACGAGAGGAGTAAGACCGGCGCTTGGTCGTGAAGGAGTCTCGAGGGCGTCGGAGGCAGTCGCAGCGGCATTGTTGAAGACACCCTTGGCGCAAGGCGTGAGTGTTTGGCCGACTAAGGTCAGTACCTCCACACGCATGCATCCGGGCAATGAACTCACAGTCGTACAGTCGTTGGGCCAACTCAGTGTTCTGCGGCGTCAGCAAATGAAAGGGACGCCTGTTGCTTACCTTACCACTGGCCTTGAGTCCGTACTTCTTCGACAAGCTGATGAGTTGCGGCCGGCGAAGAGATGTGAGCGCCGCCGCACTGATCGTCAGCATGATATCCAGCCATCGGAGCAAAGTGGACCGGGTGTGCTTACTTCCAAAGGATCTCATGTTCGCTCTCGCTCATTTCGAGCAGTGCTAGGCAGCCGTCGTCTGGCTGATCAACAAGGAACTGGTGGAGTGGTTGAGTAAATGAAGATTCAAGGAGCGCTGGTTGCCAGGTGATTGTTTGTCTCCCTGCTTGTTTGTCTTTCCCACCACCAAAGACAGTCACGTCCGGGGTGGAGGTTTGCTTCCGCCAATCCTTCCACGTGGTTGTCGCTAACCCTTTACACCGAATTAAAGGTCTGATGATAAGAGTGCCGTCCGCCTCGTTGAATTGGCAGCCTTGATGCATTGAACGAAGGAGCATTGAGACCTTCAACCTCGAATTCAGGTCGACGCCTCAGCGATATTGGCTGAATGGGCTGGCAGAGAGTCTGATGAGGCGTTCAATACAGTCCGCATTTATGCTGGCCGCATTTGCGCACTGCCCAGTGGGTGGGTGCCTTGCTAGGAGGCGTGATATCACTCGCGAGGTCCCATGATCACACGTCGTGGGGTGCACTTCAGATCAGTTAAATAAAAATACTTCTCTGATGAATCTCTCACCTTCAACCCCCATCACTTCCTTGTTCCCCGAGTCAATCTCAGCTATTCCAGTGACCATGGTTCCGCGCGGGCGCCACCGGTGCCTATATCGGCTGTTGCTCTGCCAAGTGACCTCCGAACCCCTCTCCAACTTCACATCACCTTCGAGACACAAGTAGCCGCTCATCACTAACAACAGGCACCTGGAGTACGCTCAACAGCCCCTCCAGGTGGGGAGCGTCTCACGTTTCAGACCACATGGAACATATCATCGTATCTTACCGAGGCCGTTTGTCGACGTGACAATGGTTACGATAGACGAAACGAAGCTGGCGATAACATATAGCCTGTTTCATGGCGGGCCGACCCCTCCTCACCGGATTTGGGGCTTTCTGGGTACCAGGCTACTATCTGGTCCAATGTCACTGCGCTATTGTGGCCCTTCCTCGCCCTCCTGTGCCGCAGACCTCGTTCCTCCTGGTCCCGTCACTGGTGGTAACGTTTGTCCCTCGGCACGAACTCCGCACCTGTTGCTGTGCTGGCGACCGCACGGCCAACAAGCAAGGGTTGCACGCTCAGGTGCCGGTCGCTACGCGCTGATGCTTCAGGCGGCCAACTTGCGTGCTGCGAATGTGGGCTTCTGATCCGAGCTGCAGCAGTGCTCCGCAGGCACGAGAGCCTTTGAATCAGGGGGGAGGGCGCTTCGGCAAGCTTGGTCCGTGACGGCATTGTCAGTTCAGTCGCTTCAGGTCCGTCAGGTCTTCTGAGGTCTTCAAGGGGCTTGATTGCCTTTACCAGAGAACTGCTAACCGAGCTGACGTCGTTGATCCTTACGCAGAACCTGGATGTGTTCAGGACGATAACACCCCCAGTATAAGCTCAAGCGCAGAGACAGCTGGCGATCACACTGATGGATGACGACGAACCTGAGAGTGGGTTGAGCTGTGTGGACTCCCCGGATCCCCGACTACGGTGCAAGTGGCTCTTCTGTTCCTTAAGCTCCAGGCCTGGCTATCATCGATACACCTTTCTTTAGGGAAGATCGGGCCTTATCGAGATCGAATACATAGCCTCTCGAGAGGCACTGATGAGACTGCTAGCTTGCTCAAGGCACTACCGAAGCGCGTCAGCGATGCTGAACGCAGCAGACCATGTGGATACACTCGGACATCTCAAGACTGTGGAACTTCCCGTGTCTCACACACTGAGACATTGGATACGCTCGTGGAGCTAACCTAGGAACTTATTTCCTGACCTCCTTACGCAGTTCCTTTGAGCGATCAGGCTGTGCAGACCTGAGTCTGTCTTTCGGACCGTTACGCTGGCGACAGGCCGCGCAGCTGCTCTGCTTCTCGTTTGACAAGTATTGTGCAGCTGACCTGGGCTACTCGACGCTCTGAATCGAAGCGGGCGAGCCGCAGCCCTGCATTACGTTCTCCGAGCCGGAGCCGCCAGGAAAGCCGGCCCAGCGTGAGAAGCTAATCGTCGGGCGGCACCCGACAAGTTATGTAAGGCATCGGTGGTACCATGAGGGTCACCAAGACACCTCTCGTCATCATCAAATGGGCGAACCGACAGACTTGTCTTCGGCCAGTAGGGTCGAAGCCTCGTCCGCCGGCGATCCTTCAGGAATCAGCCGCAACCCAGCGTTACTCCCAAAGGGCGAGAAGGGGTTTAGGCACCGCTAGTTGTGGCACTGTGGCGCGTGTCTCGGGAGTCCATGACCGCCCGTATCGTGGATGCTGACCTGGTAGTCATCTTCTCGTTACCAAGGCGGTCGTGTATGCTTATATCATCACAGTGAATGCATGTAGCGTAATTACGCTGCTGATAGCGGAAGCAGATCGTCATTACGTCTGCGGCTGCCTCACTCTACCGCCACCCATTTCATTCTGCTTAGGAATGTATTGACGCTGAACAGGTACAAATCGCAAGAGGGCGCAATATCAATTCGAATTCAGTCCAGTTCGTTTCGAACTGACTGCTACAGATGTCGCTATGACCTCGTCCCGTTCTCTTGGGCATCCATCGATGCAAGTGGTGTCAGAACAAGTCGGACTCTTGAGCCGGATGAACGATGGATAGCGCATTCTCGACCAAGAGAGTGAAAGATGGGAGAAGGAGGGTGATGTGCCTCATTGCGATCATTCAGCAGCATTGAAGTTTGAGGGGTGTCTTTCGTACGAAGGCATCTCATTCTTGGCAATTAGGGCGTCGAACGAAGCACTAGTGGCCGGCATTCTCCCTCAATTGACCCAGCGGCGCGGTCACCCATTGAGTTTTAAATGCTGACGAGTAGATTCAAGTCAGTCGTCCCCATAAAAGAAGTGCGCCCTTCTTGTGAAGTGCGTCTTACTTGTGAAGCGGCGTCTCCGAGCTACCTGTACGCTGTTTGCCCCATATCCCTTTTCCTTCGCCTGACTCAACAGTCCATGTTGATGTCGACAGAGCCAGTGATATTGATACTCTTCCGAGAATTCCATTGCGGTGCGCTAAAGCAGTGAAACAGCATGTGGTCCAACGCCGTCGCTATCCATCTTCGGCACACGACGTATTCGATCCACTGTGATGATACCCGCTGCACCCGAAGTCGTCCAGTCGCACGGGGGCGACAAGTGCGGAAGGTACGTTAAAGTCTCGCCTTTTTGGGCCTCACAGTGCAGGTATTATCCTGTAGCAGAGGCCAAAGTAGGATCAAGTAGGAAACAAATTGAGTACTCTGGGGCCAAGGGTCTGGGCTGAGCATCGCCTCTGGTAGGCAAGGCGTCCAGTGTGCAGGAGTGAAATGGCTGCAGTCATTCCAACCGGTATTCCCAGCGGGAGAGCTTTGAGTACAACCTGAGGGATGATCAGTTACTCGCTAAGCAATAAAGCTCGTATTTGAACTTGAGGAAGGTTCCGCTGGCAGCTACGGTGTCCCAGGCGCTTTGAAGGTGGGTACGCAGGCGTCAACAACTGTCCGAAGGCAGTCGCAGGCGGCCAGGTGTTCAGTGCACAGATGGGGCAGAAATCGACCTTGAGCTGCTCCCAGCACCGATAATCACCAGCTAAGTGCCCCAAGCGCCCCAGGGTCTCAGCGAGGAAGATCCAACTGCGGCAGTCCCGGTTGCTTGTTTACCTCGAGTACCATTTTGCTGAGGCTGCGTCCGAAGAGGGTCCCAGCATTCTAAACGTGGCAATCACGGACAGAACAATCCTTGGATCGCAGTTACAATGAGCACGTGAGGTCTCATCCTGACGGGGAGGTGAAGGGCTGAGACAGGTAGGTGCAAGGCTGAGACGGGAGAGCGCAAGACTGAGACCGGAGCACGCCGGCCATCAGGGTTGGAGTGCCCATACCATCCGGCCGGTCTCTGATCGGCGGGACCAGACGACTGCAATGTAAACTGAGCCCTTTGGTAACCGGCGATTATGACCGACTGTTCAGTATCAGCAAGAACAAATGAGTGTAACAAGTGAGGGTAGAATACCGCTGGCTTATGCTGGCGAGGAAGGCTCCGGTGGCGATACCATTTGTCTGCGTCGGCGTTGATGGCGTGTGCGAATTGTCCTGAAGTCGTCATGACACTAAAGAAGCCATTCGTAGTGGAAACACCGCAGCATCCTTCGGTTCGGGCCGTAGAAGTGTCGCAACAAAGACTGAGAGAGGCTGTCAAGTCAGCGGCAACACGCAAACACGCACTCACCCCTACAACTCAAGTTTCAGCGCCTGCGCCGGGACCATGTCACGTCACTGATGTGCGGAGTCCCTCCTGTCAGCGAAGAGGCATCTTCTGGAGTGGGTTAGGTGGATGTTAGAGGCTTTCAGAGAAATAGAGAGCACACTTGCAGCGGCACTGTAAAGCAGGAAGTGATGAGTACGGTGTCGGAGTGGAGTTGTGGCGCTCGTGGCCAGGTGACGTGTATGACCGCGCCGGCTGATGCTCCCACTGTCTCATGTCTCAGGTACCACCCGGCCGTGTTTCCCTTGTTCCACTTGCCCAATCTGCCCTTCGCTGGCATTCCTCGTCGACGTTACCACTCAGTCCAGCATGCATTGCTGTACCTGGTGCCCGCCTAGTGCGCCGCAGCCCTTGCGATCGAAATCCCACTCGTTCCTGTCCGGCGATGTCCTCTCGCCTCGCAGAGCTGGTAGCGTAGTTGTCGTGCGTCGGCGGGGCGCACTGCTAAATGGCCAGACTTTGATCAATTGTTCCTCAGTCCAATGGATACGCTATCTGAATGTACCAGTCGAAGAGCCGGCCACTCGGCTCAGCCGTGGGGGGTACGGCCGCTCAGCTGTGGCGAAAGCAGCTAGTGGCTTATGTTTGCAGTGTTATCTGGGTTAGGAAGGACAGGCCGAGTCCCAGTTATGTTGAGTAAAGGCCACGGGTAGAAAGGTAAGCTCATGGGACACAGAGCAGACCTAACAGACGTTTGAGGAGGTGGGAACACGGCCCGCGACGCTTAGTTATCGGGCCGTTCCCGACACAGTAACGATGTCTAGTGCGGCTGTTAGCCAAGTAAACTCCGCCGACACGTCTTGGCAAGCGTCTGATCTCTGTCCGGGCGGACTATCTACCATCACACGCGGGGGCGCTACGCCGCGTCTGAGTGGGTTGTTGGGCTGCTGCGACCACCTTAAGCCGTCAGTGGGTTCAGAAGGGTGAGGTTTGGGTCTACCTCTCGCTCTATTGACCCATCTCTCGGCCTAAGAAGCGGGATCTGGAGCCCGTACAGCACCGGTGAGATTGGTTAGGCGAGGCCTTGAATCAGTGATGATGTCTGTGTCAGCTCAGTGTGTGAACGTCCGTGTCCTGATAAAACTCGGCATCGCCAAGGGATCAGCCGTTCCAGTGCGTGACCCTCCCCGAGCCTCATCGGCCGCGAGGAGACGGAGACTTCAGTCCGAGCAGCCGACCGGTACAACTCCGTCCCAGGGCGGAGGAAAGCATACTGTCTGGATCTGTTGGATCTGGGTCGGTACATCCTGCGGCCTGTCGGACCGAGCCATCTTGCTGATGTGGTTCCAGATTCCAGCGGCGTTTTGGCAGGGCTTCCTCGGGGAGTGCGTGTCCCGCTAAGTGCGCCGAGTCCAGGATCGTCCTGTTGTGGGGAACTGTGAGTAAGACAACGCTGTGCTAGGCGCCGGCACGGGGCCTCGGGAGGCAGGAGCGGACGTCTGAGGGTCCGGGGCGCGTATGGTGCGCGCACAGCTCGACATGTTGGGACTTGAAGGGCCTCAATTCAGTGACCCCGTCAGCTTGGAACGACATCATGGGCGCGGTAAAGGGTTGGATTACGGCCGTGGACCGGGAGGAGTGGGACTGACTCAAGTCCCTTCCTCGCCGACGTCCACCACCACTGCAGCGCCGCACGCACCGCCAGCGCCAAAGAGTGGGTTCGCTAGGCGCCAACGCAGCTCCTTGTAGCCTTGGTCGCCGCAGGAGCCCACAACTCCATCCTCGTCCGCCACGTCTTCTCCCCTTCCTCCCTCTTGCCCCTTCTCTTCACCCTTGAAGTCTTCGCATTCCGATCCGTGCGGTCTGGGAGGACGCCCGAGCTACTCGTAGCTAGCGAGGCCGTTCGTATGACCTGTTGTTCAGTTACGGGGAGGTGCAACTATCCATGCTAGCCAGATTACCTGAGCGCCACCGAGGGTGTGAAGGGACCCAAGCACGAAGCCACCTGAATCGGCCCCCCTCTAGCATTTCAGGACCCCCAAGCCACCAAGCTCCTCGATTATTGACGGTGGCGACGCCACCGTCGCGGCTGGGACAGGCATGTACAGCCTGCGCCGTTGTTGGCCTGCTCAGCAGATGCTTAGGCAGTCGTTGGCGAAGGCTGCTGGCACCGTAACGGAAGTGACGATGTCGGCCCGGAGGAGATATTGACTGCGGCGATGATGTCCCTTCCTTCTTACGCGTTCTTGACCCTCACCAAAGAGAACTATGGTGGGCCGTACACGTCTCTAGATCTGCGAGGCTTGCAAGGCAATAGTGGGTTAACACACAGCGCATGGCTGCCTTCTTGTAGGCCATTATTCCGGTTCGCAGAGCGCGCCTGTGATGAGTCTGGGTCCGAATCGAAGTCTGTTATTGTCTGGAGAGCAGGTGCAGAGAGGGAGCGGTGCGGGAGTCAATTGGCTGCCCAGCTGAGCGCTGAAGACCCCAGCATCCTGCCTCAGTAGAGACGCCCGACTCGTAGCCTTTATACCCGGCGCTGGTGTTGCTGGGGTTGGAGCAATCACTTCGGGCGGCATGAGCTTCCACCTATCTCTTCCCATTAGCTCGCACAATCGTCAATCCGATCTCGTTGGAGGAGAGAGTTGTTCACTGAGTGGATTTCGTCGCCGATGAACAAAGGTCGAGAGTAGATCTGCGAGGATGTTGATGTTGCAGAACAGAGTTGGGCGTCGTTGGTCACGCCAGGACAGGATGGATGACCGACATGGGAGTACGTACTACCAAGGTTGCATAGCTCGATGTGGCACAACGCGGCACGGCGCGCAAGCGCACCGAGGAAGGCAGAGCAAGCGAGAGGGTGGGACCCGAAGGGCTAAGGGGTTGTTTGTTAGGCCCATGCTTAACCATGGCCCAAGACTCGGTTGTGCCTGGCAACGACTCCGTAAGGAGGACGCAAACGGTTGACGATCAGCTGTCACTCTGCGCTGATGCCATCGCGATTCGGCAGCCGTGGCCTTGTGGTGCGAACCTAGCTCTTACGTACTCCCCCCGATGGGTGCGAAGGGTTTGGTGCCATACAGGATTTGGCTGCTCAGGACGAACAGGAGGATCACGCTGGATCAGACGAGGCCAGGAAATCAGGCTCCACGAGACGAGCTAAAACGGCCGAACGTCCTCAACCGGTGATGCAGTTCATGCGCTATAGGTGCCCGCCGTAGTGCCTAAGTTGGGTTTACGACGTGATTCCTGGGACAGGTCGCGGTCTCACATGTAACCATTAGGGAAGGCGATCCAGTGAAAACCTACTTCGGCTGTTCTTGAGTAATAGCTCGAGTGTACCTTGTGGTGTCGTATCCTACAGCCCCTCTCGTCCTGTGCTATGTGACAGTGCTGGAACGAGTTGCACGAGTTTAAGAGCATGAGAGTTTGACTGTCTTGGACCTAGTTGAACGACCTACAATGTTGAAAGGGACAGATTGAACCTACCTCGCCTATCCTTGGATCCTTGGAGCTCATACTCGCGCTCCAACACGTATCCACTGCGGAGACACGTACTGACAGCGTGTAACCCAGTCGACAGCAGCATTCCAACTGGCCTTTCCCACGAAACGCCTCCCGACGAGCTTCCAGACGCGGCTCAAACCCACTCCACCCCTCAGGTCAGCCCACCATCCCGCCACCAATGCATAGCTAAACCGCCAACCGGCTGGCGGCATGGCGTAGCTCTACAAGCCTGCACCCGAGGTCGCCTTAAACTCCCATCAGCCCGACTTTGGGTCGGGAGGGCCCCCACATGTTACGTAGGGGCATTCTGGTTTCTCTGAGGTGCAAGCCGTCAGGTCCGAGCCCCCGGCCAGTCCGGTCTCTGTTTACGTGATATGCCGCTAATTCTGCGCTCTAAATTCAAAAAAACCTTGCTGAGAGCCGGCGCTTCCGGGTTTTGGACCTAGCGGACCTAGATTCGCCTGGGAGAACCTGGCCAAACCTGAGGGGGCCTGGCGGGCCTGACCGGGCCTGAGCCCTGAGCACTTTGGTCGAACCAAAGTAGGGGAGGCAGTATGGGGTCGGCCGCACTGGTTTGCAAGGAGAGTACGCACTCGCCTGTGTGCCCGAGCGTCAGCACTCGAAACTCTAGACGGCGATATCGACGGCACTGCAACTATCAACAAGGGGGTGTGCTTGTGCTCATGCGCTGGGCGAAGAAAATGCATCGAGTTGAGTGATATCGAAATGCGTGGTAAAAGGGTGAAAATTGATGAGATCTAGCTAACAGATACAGTTGGGTAACGAATCGTGGTGGTACAGCGAATGTCGAGCTCAGATTGTACAATAAGCGGCCTAGCCGGGGCCCAAGGATCTCTATTATGCTCGTCAGCGTAGAATGCAGTCGATATCGAGAGTTGAAACAGTCCAGTGTCGTGTATTGTCCTGTCAGGAGGTCGGCCACGACCTCAAGCGTTTGCTTGGAGGTCCATTCGCCCCCAGAGCTCTTCAGGATGTCGTCGATGGTATCGTAAAGCGCCAGGCTAAGCTGGGTCCGTTTCCCACCCCTTTGTCAGGCATGGTCGAGGTCCCAGTTTGCGTCTTGGAGGTGAAGATCGACTCCCAAACTTGCGAAGTGTGTTGTCATTTCTGTTTGGGCTGCTGCCGTTAGAATCCCCAAGTCCCGGGGAGGCCATAGCTGTTTAGGTACTCACGAGGAGCTACAAACTGGTGAAGCGGCACTACTCGGAATCCGCACGTGTGATAGACGTCCAAGTATGAGCCCACGGACCTGCTATATGATCAGTACTGTTGAGGGATCAACCACTTACGGCTGCTGGCTGAAGTCATCCGGGTCCATGGATACTCTCTGAAGCCAGAACCTCAGTCTGAACTCCCCGGGAACGCGAATCGAAAGATCGGGGAAGAACGCGTAGCATCCCGTCAGGTTGGAGTCGTCCATCGATGGTAGCAGATGGGCCATCTGCACCCTGCCACCGTATAGAGTGCTGTGTGCGACCGTATCGTCTTCTCGCAGCCTGACTAGCGATGCGTCCTCTCCGTCGGTAGTCTGCACAGAGACCATCACGACCAGTGTTGCCAACTCTTCGGGTGGTCTGCTAGTGTTAGTCCCACGTTGTTGAACGGCCGGCGGCAGCTTATCAACTCACGGCACGATGAACTGTTGAATCTCAGGATCCCAGCAGTCGATCTGAACAACCAGAATCGGCATTAGCTGTATTCGAGCGAGCTCTTGAAACATGAACGCTGCTCCTATATTCGGCTCCTGTATCGGCGTAACTCGCCAGCCACTGATAACGTCAGCACACCTGGTGACTGATGTGGATCCGGATCGCTCTCATGAGCGTCCCGACCCGTCGATCGACTCACTATCGCTCCGCAGGTTGTATCGTAGGGGGCGGCACGGGTGTCGGCGGGGACGACGGCGCTTGCGGTGTTGTCGGCTCCTCTCCATACTGAGTTGGTTGTGCGCTTTCGCTGCCGTCCGCGTCCATAGCCACTTGAAGTCGTAAGGTAGCTGGCCTGGCTCCCCCCAGCGAAGGGGTCGATTGAGACTGGTGTTCCTGTTAACCGCGTTAATACGTGCAGGGAGCAATGTCAAGAGTGAAGTCGGGGTGGAGGGGGGTTCAAGGATAAGGGTTGGTGCCGGCGGTGGGGTATCGCGATGGCCAAGAGAGGAATGTGGCTGTGGTATAAAACGACTGAACACCAGAAGCAGTAAGAGTTGAAACCGCCAGGGCCGACATGAGGTAATCGGTGCGGAGTCTGCGAATGGTAGGAGGAGGGATCAGAGTGTCTGCGAGGGGGCGACGCCGACGGGGCGATGAATGGAGACAAGATGAGATGGATTGGAATAGAATGGGGTGCTGCACGCTGGTGCGAGGACAGCGATGGTAGAGCCTAAACAACCGGGCGACCCAAACTCAAACCACACGAGACCGACTCAGCAGAGACCGTCATTAAAGGGGGTGGCAAAACAACTCCCACTCAGGCACCGCGTCACGTTTACTCTGCGGGCAGCCTGGGTGGCCTGCATGGCCTGCCTGGCCTGGGCATCGCCCGGCGCTGCCGTACACACTCCGGCACCGGGCCCTTCGCCGACCACCAGGAGCCAAGAGGCCCCAGTCCAGGACACGGTCCCGGGACGATGGTGCGGTCATCCAAGCCGGGCGGAACGGAGAGTGCACAGTGACGCGGCCCAGAGTCGGCGTAGCGCCTGACCCCCTTCAGCATCATGAATCAGACAGAGACAGCCTCCCAAATGGAAGGGGAAGCCTTAGGGCCGTCCAGCGTCCAGTGCAGGAGCGGAGCAGTAGCGCCGTTTAGCAGGTGAAACCCACGCAAACGCTGGGGAGGGGAGGAATTGCAGGGTGGGCCGAGGGACGGAGAGCAGGGGTTCGCGAGCAGCTTGTATGCTCGCCAACACCCCAGCTTAGCCAGCCACTGCCTCGCAGGATCGCAGGAGATGGCCAAGCATGGGGACAAGGGATGGAGCTGCCCAGGTCGGCAGCTCGGAGGTCCTGCAGGACATAGCGGGGCACTTGCATGCTATGCTATGAATTCTGCGGCCTGCAGGTCCTGCGTACGTGACATAGGGAGCCGCAGGCGACCTCCTACCCTGAGTCGTGATGCATACACTCAGACCCGAAAATACGGGTAAGGTCTCTCCCATTTGCCCAAGACGCTCAATCGCTCTCGCGCTTGGACGTTCGGCGCTGAGGCGACCCTGCTCTCTCCTGCTGCCTCACCCAGTGTCAATCAATCTCCCCCTTCACCGCGGCGGTTGGAGGCCTGTCATTCGGTCGGCGTCTAGTCACGGTGGAGTACCGCACCTTCCCCGTAGCTCATTCGCGCTGGCGCGTCCGCCTCGTCGCGAAATCGCCAGAGGTGGCACCAAACCGCCCCCATTCATTCACACACCCGCGCGCATTGCCTTCATGTGGTCATTTCGCCGATCGCGCTTGCGCTTACAAGGCAAGCGCGACCCCGAAGACATGCCCGTGAGATGAGCCTGTATGGGAGCCGTGAACGAATGACCTGCGCACGGTGCCCGCCGGAGTGCGTGACCGCTTTGTCCGGAACAGGCCAGAAGAAGAGGAAAATGAGGGAGGAGGAGGAGGGGATAGGGGCTGGGCTGTATGCATGCGTCGTATATGCACTGAAGCACACAAGCAGCAAACCGAAACCCGTCCATAGGTATTCGTAGGTTTTGTGATTCCTACACCGCGACGGATCCTGATAGAATGGGCAAAGACATGGGGGGATTGGGGGCAGAGCAGAGGGAGCGACAGAGAGGGACGGAAGGAACAGAGGCGCTGACAGACAAGAAGGCCGAGAGGCCGAGAACGCACGAGGGCACAAGGGCGAGAGAGTGAGAGAGGAGGGAAGGGTGTAAACGGACTGGACACGTACCTTTCACGGGATGACGCCGATGGGTAGGACGGCAGTGCGTAGTCTTTTCTATTTGCTTAGTTGAAAGGTAATTGAGACGGTGCCGTATTCGCTGCCGTTGGTGTGTAACGGAGTAGCGCCTAGGGTGGCAATGGTGAAGGAGAATAACTTGTCGTGGCAACCGTATCGCTGTGCCTAGATGCTTTAGGTATGCCCTAAACTCAAAATGGCAACTATCCCTCTTCCCGGGTTGGGCAATGCGAGGGCTAGACGAGCGACGGCAGGGGCAGATAGGGACGGCAGGGGAGTGTGAGAGATGCTTGGTGATGTTGTTGAGCGCGTTTCTGATGAGGGGGATGACGAAAGCGGCAGGAGGAATACGTTCAAGGCAATCTAATGTAATGAACACGAGACGCTGTTGTTATTCCCGTTCCCTCTCTTGCATGCGCGTCTGCTGCGATATGACGCGATGCCGGTGGTGCGCGGCGAGTCAAGGTTCGAGATAGAGCAAGTTGAAGTCGCAGACCAGCAGCAACCTCAGCGTGTGGTGGTGTTGGACGGATCGGGTAGTTCGAGTAATTATAACGAGAGTATCGGAGCGGAGGTGAGAACAGACGACGGTGGAGTGAAAGATGTCAAGATGGAGAGACTTGCGAAAAGTCTCAAGTCGGTCCAAGGCTCGATTTCGAGATGTTAAGAGGGGTCCCACTCAAGGCTGAATACGGCGAGCACGCTTTTGTACAATGATGTTTGTCGAAATTGAGGCAGGGCGAGAGCGCACAAAAGCTTGTTCCAGTTGCATGTACGCTGGACGATCACTCGACGTTGATCTGGCTGTTGCGCCGGGCGCCCAGAGTGCAAGAGGCTCTGATCCTGCGCTCCGTACCCTTCAGGTCCTCGAGTCCGGGACCCTATTACGACCCGACCCTGTCTCCAGGTCTGCCAAGTCCCTGGACAGAACGACGGTGCCGCCGTGCCGCGCGCTGGCGTCCAGCCAGCCCTGCGTGTCCTGCCGCCCCTGTGTCCTGGCGTCCTGGCCGTATGCCTTGACATGCGTGCTCAGGTCATGTTCCTGAACTCCTTATTCCTCGTGCTCCATGTATTTGCAAGTTCTGGTTGGAGTCGACTGCGCTTCGTGCGCTATCGCACTGCTATGCACTTTACCGGTTCCTGTCGTTCCTTACCCCCCCACTGCTTGCCGGAGAACATACATAACGCGGCTAGCCCGTCCAGCCTCAGCTTGTGCCCATAGAATACCACAACGCCATCTCTGCGCACCGACCCACCGACCCACTTTGCTCGATCCGGATCCATTTTAGCTGAACACACAGATGACAGGCCACGAGCACGCTGACCGTCGGCTGACGAGGCTGACAAGATCCTAAACCGGGCTTACCCTCGATTCAAGCGCAGCCTAAGACATTTGCCATGTTGGCTTGGTGGTGGCGCCGGGAACCCTTCTGGAATCGTTTTCCATCGCCCATGGCTGATGCGGGCGGACATGGGCTGATGTGGGATATGATGTGGCGCAGGCGCAGATATTGTGGGTTCCCTAGGTTAAACAACGAAAACGGGCGTGAGGATGGCTCATGATGCCTGAGGATTCCAGAGCTGTGCATGGGCCGGATGGGTCAGGCTGCAGGTGCTTTCCCGGTTTGACCCTCGGCATGCAGGTATGTCAGGTATGCATTCACCTCGAGGTGGCGTCAAGGCTCCTGAACAGACGGCGAACACGGATGTCAAAGGTGGGATGGCCGACGTGGCATGCCTGGCAGGAGAGCAGAGGCCTGTATCGACGGCAGACACTGAATAGCAAGGCATGAAAGCACGATGTCAACAGGCCAAGTTGCTCGGGGAAACGGGAGCAGGAGCCCTTCCAGGCGGTGAAGCTGCCGAGGCTCGATGGCTCCGACAGATGGCTCCAGCTCCAGCAGACCCGAAGGAAGAGATTCCTGAACTCTGCACATTACGCGCACGCAGTTGGTTATGTAAAGTGATGCTGACCGCCTGCAGAAGCTCCTTCGGTCTGCGTCCCCTGCTGGCGGACATCAAGGATGTCATTTCGGGTCATGCAGGGACCTGCCCGTTTTTCGCCTCTCGTCAATTCACGAGGCATCAGACCCGAGAGGAGAGCCCGAGGGGAGCTGGTAGGGTACAATTGCCCGATCATCTGGACCCAATTGTATGAGTTTGGGTAGGGCTATTTACCCGAGCGCCTTCCTCGTATCAACCCCTTCCGCTCATTTCATCACTGTTTCCACTACTTCTCACCATCCACCAGATGAGCCGTCGTCGGATCTCGTCAGCCACCTAGGCATCAGAGCTGTTCCTCGACGGTGTGCGTTTGCCACCCATCTGACTGCCGTCCTCGCCCAGGATACTTTATTGTTCCGCTCAGGCTTCCGAATAGCGTTGTGGTATCCGAGGCTTCTACGGCGGAGCCCAGGCGCGCTGTCGGCCCACGTAGACCCCCAGCATCTTCAGGAGGGCCAGCAGACCAGGCCGCGCTAGAGCCGGGCTCTCTGCAATCTTTGCAACGCGACGCCTTACGCTCCCGGTGATCGCGGTTCCAACAACACGCCACGCCGATGTTGGAGAGGAATGTGCAACTCTAATACGGTGGGCAGAGGCGCCGAGTCATGCCGCAGAAGTCAAACAGCACTACGGGAATCAACCTGAAGAGCTCATTTACGCGCATTCGACTGTGCACTGCGACGCGTTCATCGACTCAATCTCTTCGAAGCAGAGGCTGCTCTGAAGCGCTTCAGGACTCATATGTCTCACCCTCACACCTAGATTAACCATGGCATCTCGCCTCAGCAAGCGATCGATAGCGCCCCGCACAGCTTGACACCACGCGAGGCCAAGGGCCGAGGTGGCCAGGATGGAGATAGAGACAGCACGTTCTCCAGGACTTACTGCGCACCGGTTCCGGCTCCGGCGGAAGTGAGCCGTACATGGCAATGGGGAGGAAGGGACGCAGGCGGGCCGCTTGCAACCCTTCGCAGCTGCGGAGCGTTATCCATGTCAGGCCGACGGTCAACTTGTCCACCGGACATGGCCGCCCAGGCTCCCTCACTCATATCTGACCTGACGGAAGGGCTGCAACTCGCGTGCCGCTTCCCTCGGCACTCGAGTTCTGTCGGGGTATGCACTGATTCCAAGCAGCAACAAAGTTTTCAGTTGGGTGCGGCGTTCCGCCGGTCCGAGTCAAGTGTCGATCGCCATACCTTGCATGAATAATGTCCTTATTCGTCCTGCTCGTCTGCCCCGGGCACCGGGAGAGTCAGGACACAGCGGTCCTGGGATGCAGGTTATGCACGTTTGGGCGGGGGCCACGGGACTGGCTGCGCCGGGGTACCGGGCATGCGTTCCGGGGGCGGGTGGGCAGAGCGCAGGATGGCCAGGCGATGAGAGAGGGACGAGGGAGGACAAGGGTGTACACGATTCTGGTGACTGACCGGCCGACTTTGAACTGCAAAGTTAATGAACGCCACTGACGACTTTCATCAATTGAGCACCATTCAAATTGAGATCACATCACAATGACGCCAGGAGCCGGAAATCTCCTAGCGCAGGCTCTCCCATGCTCCCGGGGCCTGCAGGATGCCTTTCTTCCTGGATCCAATGCGCACCTCTGCGTTCAGGCTGGTGGGATGGTCTGGGTCGACAGCTAGTACGAGCTGGTTATCTCCGTCCCATCGATCTGGGCCTGTGCCTCTGGTCGATATCAGAGTCAGAGGCCTCGGCGCATCTGGGGTGTGCTCGTCGCGGTCTTCGCTTCTTGCGGGCTTCATGCGGCCCGACGGCCCGGGGCGAGGTGCCGGAACCATGAGTCATACCGATGAGCGGTCATTTAGCTCCCCGGGTCCTTTAAGGTTCACGCCACTAAGCCACTGGATCCCACTGAAACAGGCTGGTTCTCGCCGAGCTTGGGCTGGGCCGCCCAAAGCAATGGCAACGGTCGCGGGGCCGAACCCACACTTTTGCAACCCTCCTCACCCCTCTTCATCCCTCGCTCGTATCGTTTGTTCCTATCATCGCCGCCAGCAGTTCACATGGCCGAGTTATGCTTACTTTGCAATCCGCCGCGTGTAAGCCCCCTATTTGCAGTCACCAGTTCTGTGGACAGGGTGCAGAGACGGTGGCTTGGAACGTTGGGCTCACGAGTGGGACTGCTCCTGACGGTCGTTCTTATTCCGAGCGACGAAGGACAGCAGGAGCAGAATGGTCAGTGCTGTCTCATGCCGACACGAACGCGCCGAGCGAGCGAGGGTCCACCAACGTTTCGAGGCCCGAGTATCAACCCATCGAGACCCGAAGAGGTCTTGAGCAAGTGTGGTCTCTTCGCAACGAATATCCGCCGCTCCACGCGGAATAGCAGCAGTAAGCTCTGCTAGCTCCCTTTCCGCCAGACGCATCGTCAAGGGCGGTGTCATGAGCGTCAGGTGTGTCGGACCGCGGACCGGCAGGGCATGCTTCCACACCGTCTCGGCCAACAATTCCCGTGTGGTCGCGGCAAGGACATTGTTGGCCGTTCGAACTGGTGGTCAGACAGCCTGTTTGAATGATGGTGACGCAGTGAGAGGCAAGTTGATCAAAGCTGGAAGATACATTCACTCGGTACCGCAAACTATTTGCTGACTACTGCATTAACCAGATCAAGGCGAGAAGATGTCGCTGACATTCAAAACGCGTGACCCACGGAACCCGAAGGGGAGGGTCAAGCGATCTGCAGTCGGCTGATGGTATTGCCACCTAGTTTATCCCTCCGACGTGGGTAGCTAGCCAGAAGGAAGATAAAAGTGGCGGGCACAAGGCCCTAGATGAATCAACTCATCAGAGTACGTACGACCCAGGACATCTGACCAGGGATAATCAATGACAGACATTGCTGATCTAGGAGCAATGGAGGGTGGTGAGACAGCGGAGGCATGGCCGGCAGAGCAGGACGCAACCTCCGAAGCCGATCATTCCTCGCATTACGGAAGAGCCGCTCGCATTTAAGCAGTCAAGTAGCCTGCCGAAGAATAATCCGGGCTCGATAGGGGAAATACCTGGCATGAGCAACGGGCACGTCAGTGAGATCCGAGTCAGGTCTGACAAGGTCATGCATGGCAGAAACTACCAGCAGAAGCCAGGTCAGCAAGCAGAACACACAACGGTTCCCTCGAGTCTACCCACGCCTGCCTGGCCTGAAGCAGTGACCTGCTAAAGCCGGGAACAGCGGAAGGGCAATGTCGAGGAAGACAAGTCGATGGTGTGTGTCGATGTGTCGGAAGATGTCCGCCTCTCACTACAACTCGCCGTCCTGTGGAGGTATCCACGGCGTGTTCTGCGGAGCGCGGTTCATTCTGCCCTCACGCTTCAACCTGATCAACCACGCTGAGAAAGGTATACCGGTCAAAAAGTGAGGAGTAAGATGTTTGAAGAGAGAAGAAAGAGAAATCGTGCGCGTTAAATGAGCGAGGGCTTGGCGCACGCTGGGGCCCGGTGCGAGGGGCGGCGAGGGGCGGCGCGGGAGCAGATGCACTGGGACTTTTGGCTCGAGAATCAACAGAAAAATAATGGGGCATCCCAGCGTCATTTCGTCGCGTCTGGACGGCGAGGCCACGCGAGAAAGCTCCCGTGCGCGTCTGTGCGCTCGGCGCCACGCGTCTTGGATCCTAGATTGTGACGCGACGGACGGGTCCGCCTCCCCGCAGGTGCGCCAGTGCCCATAGTGCCATGGTCCACTGCCAGCGCGCCAGCACCAACTCGGCACACACGTCCAGGTCTCGACGATAACATTACTCGTTACCCCTTCCACCTCATAACTTTCCACTCTACCCAATTCTCTAGACATGGTGAGTCCTCGTTCCTCCTTCAATGCTGCAGAACCTTCCTTCGCGGGCCAACCATCACATTGCGCGCTGCGTGCAGCGTACGGCATGGCGCATGAGAGGCCCGGTCCATCGCACCGCGGCCTGATGGGCGATTGCCGAACCCATTTCGCACATTGCCGCCTAGTTCGATCGTGACAGTCGCTAACACTTCTCAGGACAAGATCAAGGAGGTGAGCTCCCGTCGACGGGACGAACAGGACGGCCGACGGTGACACGGCATGCGTACGCTGGCACGTCGACAACGATGCTGGCGCGCCGCTCCGTGCGCGAGGCTTGTTCTGGGCGTTTCTGCGCCTCGACGACAAGGGAACGGCTTGACTGACACTTAGCGTTTCACCCTTCTCCAGCAGAAGATCGAGGCCGCTGAGGAGCGTGCCGAGGCTGCTGAGGCTGAGAACAAGAAGGTGAGGTCGAAGGACAGAGCACGAGCTCATATTGCAGTACCAGCAGACTCTTCTTGAGCGTGACCAGGAGATCTCGTCGCTCCAGCACAAGCTCTCGCTTGCCGAGGAGGAGGCCGACAAGGCCGAGGAGAAGCTCAAGGAGCTCAAGGGCTCCGCCGAGGAGGGAGACACGCACAGGACCGCGAGTGAGAACTACCAGCGCAAGGTCCAGCTGCTCGAGGAGGAGCTCGACAAGGCCGAGAAGGACCTCAAGGAGACCACCGAGAAGCTGCGCCAGGTCGACGTCAAGGCCGAGCACTTCGAGCGTGCCTTCCAGCGCGCCGAGCAGGAGAGGGACGAGTGGGAGCGCAAGCACGGTGTGAGTATGCACGGCCAGGGAAGCATTTGGCGCTGGAGCTCGAGCACTGCACACGCTGGCGAGAGAGGCTGGCACTGCATCGCGCGCATGCGTCCTGTGTTTATCTCGGACCACTTGCATCGCTTCGCCGCGCTATGCGGCGTACGAGCAGTGCGCGTGACTTGTTTATCACCAACGACAAATAAGCTCCAGTGCCTCCCAATTACCTTTCGGCAATTCACACACATTCCACACCTGGGAGTCAACAGCTGACAATGCACAGGAGGCCGTCGAGAAGTTCGAGCAGTCGAAGCGCGAGCTCGACGAGGTCGTCGCTCAGATGGAGAGCTTGGTGAGTCCTGCCCCGCGCATGCTGAGCAGCGCCGTTGCTAACACACCGCAGTAAATCACGTAAGGCACTGTATCTGGTACAGGTCGCATGAATATTATGACTCGATAGTTAATAGTCTCTATCCCTCTACAATCCGCTGCAGCTGCATGCGCGCTGCACTCTAGCTCTAGTCGGCGCGGATGACGCCGACGGCCTGGCGCGCGGCCCAGCTCATCTGGTCGAGCCAGTACGGGATCAGGTTGTACTCCTCTGTCATTGTCAGCTTCAGCAACCGTACGAAAGCTTACCTCCGGCCATGTACACGACGAGGTGGTACAGGAGCGCGAGCACGAGGAAGATGAGCGGGAACTTGAGCGCGGTGACGACGTCGCCGACGCCGGGCGTGACCGTCTCGCCTGCGCGCCACTTGGCCAGCGACTCGGGCACGCGCTGCTCCTCGAACAGTGACGGGCGCACGTTGCGGTCGATCCAGGCGTGAGAGGGCACGTGGCTGCCTGTCAGCTTGGGCAAAATCTCTGTACAGCTTGGGCTGCCAAGCAGCGAAAGAGAGGGAAGGCACACTCACTAGACGGCAAGACTTGGCGTGCGGTACGCGCGCATGCTCATCGCGAGCGCCGCGCGCGACAGCGGCCGCACGTACAGTGCAATGTCCTCCTTTTCGCCGTACGGGACCGTCTCGGCGCCCGTCTCGACTTCCTGAGCTCGTCAGCTGTGATCGCGTGTATCCAGTGCACAGCTGAGGCCATCACGTCGCTCCAGTGCCGTTGCAACTGTTGAGTTGGTGCAGCCCGAAGGCTGCAACGCAGCAGAACGTGTTGTAAGGGGCTCGCGGTGACCAGCAGTACTCACTCCAGCCTGGACAAAGTCCTCGTCACGCGACGTCTCGTCCGTCATCTCCTCGTCGACGGCGGCAAAGTCGGACCCGTCCTTGAAGATCATCTTGAGCCAGGGCTGGTTCGCGGTCGCGGCCGAGTAGAGCGGCAGGCTCGTGTCCGTGGAGACGTAGACGATCGTGACAGACTGCGTGTCAGCTAGAACAGAGGAATGCGTAGCGTCGATTCTCCGATCCCTCAGATAGACGGCTCTAGCCTTCTTCCGTCGCAGGCTGACCCCGCACTGCGAAGGGAGAGAGCGGATGAGAGCACACGAAACAAAGGTACCAAAGTGTATCTAGCAGTACCGTCAGGCAGAGAGACCCACCTTTTCACGCAGCGCAAGACTCGTCAGGTTCTGGTGCAGCTTCTTCAGGTTCTCTGTCTTCGTCAGCTGTTTTATACGTGATATGCAGCTCACGTGCTCCCTGCGCGCTTCCGGCGTAGAAAACGACGACCTCGACATCGCGTAGTGTCCTGTAGATGTCCGTGACGGGGTTGCCGAGCTCGTCCTCTAGGCGAATTCTGCTGTCAGCTAACCTCTATCATTACCTAGCAGCGATGGACCGCCCCTCGTCACTTAGGAAGGACGTACCGGCGCAGCAGCGGATCCGGGGAGTTGTAAAGCCCCGCATTTCCCTTGAGGTCGTCGGGAACGTGCACGCTCATGCTGTTTTGCTGGACAGAGAAGTGTGTTGTTGTGACAGCGGTGCGCCCAACTTTTGATGACATGACTTCGGCTGGGAGACCTCCACCGCGTTCCTAAAGGCCCTGCCGGCCCGGCGGCGGGCGGCGGCAGGGTTCGCCGGCGACCGAATCTTGCCACCCAACAACCACCCAAGGGCCCTCGCGCGATCACCGACGGCCCGCGGGCATTGACGCAGCACCCATGATGTAATCACACGACCACCGCTCAAGCATCAAAAAAGCGTAACATCACGATCGACATGTCTCGATATGACTGCTGACAGCTCGCACGGCTGACATGAATACAACTATTTGCTTCTCACTCCAGCGGCATGCGCTCCAGGTCCTCGCCGAGGCGGCCCCACACGCCCTCCTCGTCGCTCGCCTGCCCCTTCGCCGCACTCGTGACCGCCTTCCAGCCCAGCGTCGCGAACGCCGTCTGCCGCGAGTGCAGCACGACGCTGAGCTCGTGCCACATGCATGCGCGGATGAAGACGCGGCGCGCAAGCGCCGCCGCGATCGCACCGTTGTCCTCGTCGATGGCTGGCTGTCAGCTGTCAATGTCGATTGGTTAGCTTACCAGTGATGAGCTTGTCGACCTCTTGCTCGTAGCCGGGCTTCTGCGCGCTTCGGAGCTGCGAGATCTTGGCCTGTCGGCCTTCCACACGCTTCCGCAAGACATCAACGTTGTCACCTGATAACCGATCGTGGCGATAGAACAAGTCGCGGAACGAGAGATACAGGTCGCGCTGCCGCTTCAGGTCCTCGACCGCCTTTGCAAGAGGCGACAAGTGGTTCTCGCGCTGAGCTGCGAGGCGCGACCAGCTCGTCGACACCGACGCCAGCCCCCGGCTCACGCCCTGGCATAGGTCACAGCACTTGCCCCCAGGCACGCAGCGGTGACAAGTCACGGGTACCTCTTCTGAGACGGCCTGCACCGAGAGTGACATGCGCGTTGCGTCAGAAGCAGACTGGCTCTCGCGGATGAGCTCGCGCTCCGCTAAGGTGACCATCTTCTGGTACGACGATATCAGGGACGGCAGGCGCGTCCTGAGCGCACTGTTGTTAGCTAGCCTTCCGCAATGCGAAGCTCACTCCAACTTCTCCTCCAGATCGCTGGGGATCGCCATCTCCTGTGCGGGGTTCAGACGCTTGCTGGCGGACTCCTCCTCGGTGGACACCTTCATGCGTTTCCGCCAGGCCTCAAAGTTTGGCTCCGACATGAACACGTTCAGCGCGCCGTCATCTCGAATCACAGGGTGATTGACTACAGCGTTCAGGAAGCGCTGTAGACCCTTTCTTCGCTGTTCGAGGAAGATCGCATCGGCTGCTATCAGTTGGTCTGTGCTCCTGCAAGCCGCGCGAGAACTTACGGTTTATGCGTTTTGGCGGGAGAGCTGGGAGAAGACGGAAGGGCTACTGGTCAGCTTGACGTCAGGGGAAGAACAGCTCACGTAACGCTTCAGCAAGGTCGTGTACAGCCAAACGAAGTCGGAGTAGCGGCGCGTCAGGACGTCGCCTCGCTTGTTAGACTCCACGCGGTACTTCTGCAAGAACCAGCCTTCCCTCTCCGGAATGAGCGAGACGTCGACTGTCTCCAGACGGTTGTAGAAGCCCTGCTCGGCCTCCGCTTCGGGGTTCCACCCGCTGCCGTTGCTGGTCCCATTGCGGCCGTCCGCACCCGTCCCGCTCCAGCTGGAGTCGGGTTTGGGGAGAGTCGGGCGAGGGCTGTCGAGGCGAGGAAGAGGAAGATCCGGTACTGCCTTCTCCAGTTCCGAGAGTGACAAATCCGTCTCTGGTTGCGACTGAGCCAGAGCGACCAGGGCGAGGACGCGGAAGAAGTCGGTGCGGTTGAGAGCCGACCCGGGGGCACCCAGCGCGACGATCTGGCGGTTAGCGCTCTGTACTGCCAAAGGTACTCACCTTTTCAACAACATGTCCACTAAGTCGAGCCGTTCCAAGCAGTCGCTGGAGGGTCGACAGGGAGATCTCGCCGTTGAGGCCGGGGTCAAGCTGCCGCCAGAGGGCAAGGTACGCAGTGGGCGGGTCGTCTGATCATGTCAGCTCCAAAGTTATGGGTCTGGCAGCGGTACCCACCCAGGAAGGCATCCAAGTCAGGATGAGAGGACACAATCCCAGTGCTTGTGCTCGCGGCTGGGGCGACTGGGAGGGCCGGCGTAGAGACACGCGAGGGCGATTGCGTACCGCTCCAAGGGTCAACGTCGTACCCCGGCGTCGCTAGCGGATCGGCGAACTGAGATTGCGACATGGAGGAGGCTCCATACACGCTGCCGCCCCGCGGCGTGTTGCTGCAAGTCAGTTTCGGCGCCGCGCCTGTGCACCCACAACATGGTGAAGGGTCGATAGACTAGTGGAGGAGAGTGACGGCCGGAACGATGATGAAAGGCATCGATGACGCCAGGGCAGATGGCTGGTGGAGTTCAATGCACAGTCCGTGTTTTAGCGAGTGGCTCGGCGCTGTGGTGGCGGCGGCCCCGCACTGCCCCCTGAAGTGAATGTGGGTCGCTGGGTGGGAATGCATCTCGCCATGCTACAATCGCCCTCTCTTTTTCTTGCGCCTTACACATGCTCCTCTCAGCTGCACGTCGCCCTTCAAGACATCTGCACGTCCCCGTCGCCGTTTGCGACTTCCCCGTTGATCGCCTTAGGCACCATGGTGCTCACAAACGCCGGGAACCGGCTCTTGAACTCCTCATCCGACTCAAACTTGGAGATGAGCTCGTCAAGCAGCGCCTTCTGCTCATCTACGAGGCCCGGATCCGGTGCTGCTCCCGGCCCTAGACCCTTCGTTGAGCGCTTCGCCTTGGGAAGGTTGACCGGACGACTGCTTTGGAAGGCGAGCTCGTCCGCAAGATACTGCGCCAGGAGGTCCGCCAGCGTATCGTCGCTGGTGGCCACAGCCAGAATAGTGGAGCGTAGGAGACGGTGAAGGGTGTGGGCGGCGTATGGAAGGGGAGGCGTGGCATTGTTGGCCCCATTAGCCGACGACCCGATCATGTGCGGTTGCATTGAAGCAGGCACGAAGGGTGATCGGGGCGCAAACAAGGAGGGCACAAGGCCGTTCACAAGAGCCACAGAAAGAGGGATTCCGCGCAAATGAAGCGCGCAGATGAGCGCAACTACCTGTGTTATCGGGTCTTCAACGTCCACAACGGACGGGTAGACAATGTCGGGCAGCAAGGCGTCGAGGACTCTTAGAGAACCCTCAGCTCGCAACGCCGCCTGCACTGCGTCTAATAGCCTGGACTCCCATCCCTGCGTAGCAATGTCGATATGCCGCACAGCTTGGATCTCGGACCGAAGGGTAGGCAACGGGGAGAGGAAAGGAGGGTCAGGTAGAAGTGCAGAGCCGTCGGGTCCTCCGACAGCTTGCAATCGGGCGCGAACTGCAATGGCGTCGAAGCCTGAGCTCTGAATGACAGGCTCAAGACCGCTTGTGGGTTCCAGCAGCCGGTTCATGGCGTGGGCGTTGGCGCGCAATAACGGTTCGGGGAAGGCTGAGTCAAGCACCAATGTCTGTAAGACATTGAGGTGCACCCCAGAAAGTTGTCCCAGGCGCTCGATCTCGGCGCACAGCCAACCGACTACGCTGCCCAAGCACCACGAAAGCAGGGGCTGAGCAAAGTAGGACAGGCCAGAGTGCAGAGTGTCTAGGTCGATCTGACCTGATGAGGCGGCAACGATGGACTGCTGCACAAGCGTTGAGGCAAGCCGACAGAGGCCTTGCGGCGATGTCTTCAGGAGGATTTCGTCGTCGATTCCGTCAGAGCCGAACAGCGCCTTCACCCAACCGTTGAGGTGACCACGCTCATCTTCTGACAAATCCTCTAGATTTGACACCCGACGTGCGTTCCAGAGTAGATGAGGCAGCGGAAGCTGTGCATTAGCACTCATGCCAACAGATTAACAAACCTGAAACTGGGCGCACAATGTCTCTGCTAGGACGACACCCGCTCCGAATCTGATGAGGCTGCTCTGAGGGTCCTCCTGCCTAACGGCTGGGTCCTCTACTCGATCCAGCAGATTCTCAGTGATGATGTCAAGTAGCGAAGAAGGCGAGATGTAAGCAGCAATCAGGACCATCAGGGAGGGAGAACCAGCCAAGCGGACAAAGAGGTTCTCTGGCGCCGGTTTTTGCGCAATATCGGTGATGCACTACTGTCAGTGTCGAACAGATCCCGAGTGACTCACGCTGGCAACCTCCGCGCCAAGGGAGGCAGTGGATGAGGTCGCTCCTGACGCATACGTAATGAACGTCTCGAGCGCCGGTAGGTGCGACGGCGACGTCGTCGCTAGTCGTTCCATAAGCGACTCGCATGAGGAAGCGGGCTTCACAGGGCTGCCAATGAGCTCCGTGGCAGCCTCCTCCTCCAAGAGGCCCAATGACACGTAGCGACGCACGGCTGTCGCTTCAAGCGACAGCAACGACCAGCCGTCGGGCTGCACGTAGCCCTCCTCGTCAGGCTCGGACTGAGAGAACTTGGCCGTGTAAATGGAGTTGACGGCCTGGAACCAATTTGATAGCTGCTGCGAGTGCGTCGTAATCACGCCTTGAAGTGCTCCCTGCAGGTCGGCAGGATAAGGCCACTTGGGGTCCGCGTTGTCGCGCCACCACCGCAGCATAACAGGGAGAGCCTCCGTGAAAAAGACGTATGGTCGGACGGCGGCGCTCGGGGAGTGTGACCACGAAGTCAACACTCGATCCGCAGCGGCGTCGAACAGCGCCACGATGAATGCCTGAGAGTCCGTCGTGAGTGCACGACCGAGCTGGATAATGTGCCGGTGATGAGGGTGGGGTAGCCGCGGGACGGAAGCGTACTCTGGGTTGCGCTCCCAAGTGTGTGCTCTCGCACCGTACTCGATGAGGAAGGCTGCCGCCTGTCGGAGCGGCATGGCCGAAACAGGCATCTGCACTCCAACACCCATCTGGCCCATGGGCATTCCGACGCCGACATCCCCCATACCATTGCCAAACATGACATCTGGGGCGGGAGCCTGCGGAAGCGGAAGGTCGGCCATCAACCCAGCCAAACATTCTCTGAGAGGTTTCGCGACATCTTCCGGAAGCAAGGAGCTGATCTGCGCGGCCTCCAGTCCAGCCTCAAATGGTGGGGCGGGAATGGGTGGGATCAGCGTGGTCAGCCTGGCGGCAAGCGCGTGTAGTGGGGCGGGCGCCGGAGCAGACGCGCACTGTCGGAGCAGCGGCAGCAGCAGAACCAAGGCAGGAACCTCCTCGGGTTCAGCTGAAGCACTCGTCCCGACGTCGGGAACGTCGGAGAGCCCCACTGGCGACGGCAGCGACTCGTTCAAACCGGTCGGGTTAGAGATCAGTGCCGTTGCGATGGACGCCAGCACCGGTGTTGACGGCTGAATCTCGGAGCGGTGCAGGTGCACCAGAAGCGCAACTGCGAACTCCCGTGCAGAGAACAATCCGTCCGCGAGGGCCTGTTGCAGATACGTGACCAGGATCGAGGGCGAATGGGGTTTCACCAAGTGATGCAGAAGAGCAGCTGGGGTTAACCAGTGAATCGCAGATGTTGCTCACCGGTGATTGTTCGCGTCGCAGCCTCGGAGTTCTCCTGTCTTGAGACCCAGTCCGACACAAATTTGGCCCACTGAAGTCAGCTACAGCCCCATTTGAAAGCATGCGTACCTTCTTGGATGGTAAGGCGCGGGATGCGGCCCGGCCGGTAATCTCGCGTGGGCCGAGATCAGACATTGTCGAGGCAAAGATATGCGACGCTATGCCCGGTGTAGGGGTAAGTGTTGTCGGCGAATCGAGATGAGCGGCTCCTCGGCAGCGCTTAGGTCGGTCGCTGCTGGGGATCGGAGACGGACAGGGTGGTGTTGATGACGCGAGGAAGTAACAATACCGCCCAGTCTGCCATGAACGCGAGCGGAACGGAGATCCTGCGACCTCCACCCTCACTCCAGGGTCACGCCTCGGCGAGCGTCACCGCCGCTGCACCTCACCTGTGACGGTCCCAACATCGCTGTTGCATCCCGTCCATCGATCCGATCAAATTAGCATCATGAGCACGACCTCGAACCCCAAGGGAAGGAACCTTCTGGCCGTCATTGGTGACGAGGTGAGCTTCTAACTTGCTTCCAGTGGCTGACATCAGGACTCCGTCACCGGCCTTCTTCTCGCAGGCATCGGCAACGTGGACGACAAGCAGGAGAAGAACTTCTTCATTGTTGACAGCAGTGCGTATCTGAGGCCTCAGATTGATGTGAAGGCAGGAGAGCTGCGCACCAACGTCGGGCTTTTGCTTGGCGTCTCGAGAATGTGGTCGACTAACCACTCAGAGACGCAGACGGGCGCCATCGAGGCCGCGTTCCAGGAGTACACCGAGGACAGGAAGGACATTGCTATCCTGCTGATCAACCAGCATGTGAGTGCGCGTGCACGTTTGGAGTTGACCCCAGATCGCTGACCGGATACGCCCCACCGTTGACCGCTACCAAGCTGCGTTCCCGGCGCTGCTCGAGATCCCCTCGAAGGAGCACCCGTATGGTGAGCGATCAGGTACTCGGAATACTGACAGCAGACCCGTCGAAGGACTCCGTTCTGAAGCGCGTGCAGAAGCTGCGCGGCGACTAGAGCGTCCTAGGCGACTTAAGTATTGTAAAGATGTACATAAATGCTCTATTAGCTACAACTTGCTCAACCCTCGAGGGCCGCGACCTCGCTCTTCAGTTGCTCCTCCTTGCGGCGCAGCTGCGCAACCTCACCCTCCATGGCCATGCACGCCATCTCGAGTTGGACGGTGCTGGAAACCATGTCCTGCCACCGTCCCTCGAGACGTCCAAGGTGCTCACCGGCATCCTCCTGCGCCACCCGGCGAGCGCGGTTCACCTCCGTCACATCCTCCTTCACGCGCGCAAGCGTTGCTTGCAGCTCCTCCAGCTGAGACTTCAGCTGGTAGTTGCGGACCAGCCACGCGTTCGGCCCGTACGACTGCATGACGCCGATGCTCTCGTTACTGCCATCAGCTGCGGAACAACCGACGTGCAAGTTCCAGACGACTTACCGCAGGTCCATGTGTCCCTCAGATATCCGTCCGCGCTGCTCCGCCGCTGCGAGCTCTTCTTCCGTAGCATCATCGCCTACCGCTGGCGGCGCATAGCGGCCCGGGTCGATACCTCGAATCGGCTCGTTCGCGTAGTTCGCCAGCAGCTTCGCAAGCTCTTCGTTCTTCTGCCCGTCAGCTCATGAACCGTGTTCTTCAGCTTACAGAAAACACGTCGACGTCCTTCGGTAACCTCGCGTCGTCGTCAGCGATCTTCGGCGTCGCGGCGAGTTCAGCCTCGATCAAGGCCTGCGCTTTTTGCTTGATCGCTGCTCGTTAGCGGCGTCGATAATGTTCGACTTACCAGGATCCTCGACCTGCTTGTCAATGTACGGCAGCGCATCGATAGCTGATCCCGACATGGTGATGGTGGCGACTCAGCAGGCTATGCACGGCTGAAGTCCGAGTCGTCGGCGGCGAGATATGACAGCATCGAGACTTCAGATCAACAATGATCGATCGGACTTACGGCGATATGGCCCATGGCGTGCCTGGCGTCGTATCGCTCACCTGCGGTTATGACCGTGTATTGACCGTGGATGCAGGCCTGCAGCAATTCGTCATCCTTCGATACTTTCTGCGCCGAATCCATCCATCATCCACCCCTCGAGCTGATTGCATTACCCCCAACTACGGACCCGAATCTCCAGACACTGAGCTCGACACCGATCTGATCAACACACCATGGCCGGACTCGTGGAGCCGATCCTGGGCGAGTCGAAGAAGCGCGTCGTGAGTCACCGCGGTCACCTCTTTCACCTGCCTTTCTCGGAGCTGACCCCCAGTGCTACTTCTTCGACTCGGACATCGGGAACTACCACTACGGTCCCGGACATCCGATGAAGCCGACGCGTATCCGCATGTGCCACTCGCTCGTTATGAACTACGGGCTGTACAAGCAGATGGAGATCTTCCGCGCGAAGCCGGCAACGAAGCGCGAGATGTCGCAGTTCCACACGGATGAGTACGTCGACTTCCTGCACCGCATCACGCCCGACAACGAGGCGCAGTTTGCCAAGGAGCAGGTCAAGTACAACGTAGGCGACGACTGCCCCATTTTCGATGGACTGTTCGAATACTGCTCGATCTCCGCCGGTGGAAGTATGGAGGGCGCGGCGCGTCTCAGCAGGGACAAGTGCGACATCGCGGTCAACTGGGCCGGTGGTTTGCACCACGCGAAGAAGGCGGAGGCGAGCGGATTTTGTTACGTGAACGGTGAGTTGAGAGCGAAGGGGTCTTGGGAATGCAGTTGGTGGAGTCGATGTCGAATGTCGGGCACGACCTGAACATCGGCGGCGTGGGCGACGGCATCCGTGATGGCGTTTGCTTACTCAGCGCTACCAACTATCAGATGATTCTGCATGGTTGCGAGGTGCGGGGATGGGGTCTGAGCGTTGTTGGAGGGCGAGGCTAACGGCAGACATTGTGTTAGGTATCCTGGAGTTGCTGCGGTATCACCAGCGCGTGCTCTACGTCGACATCGATGTGCACCACGGCGACGGAGTCGAGGAAGCGTTCTACACGACGGATCGCGTCATGACTTGCTCGTTCCACAAGTACGGCGAGTTTTTCCCCGGCACCGGCGACGTGCGCGACACGGGCATTGGCAAGGGGAAGGGCTACGCTGTGAACGTGCCGCTGCGGGACGGTATGAGCGACGCGAACTACGCCTCTATTTTCAGGCCAGTGATCACGCGCATCATCGAGTGGTACAAGCCTGGCGCGATTGTGCTGCAGTGCGGCTCCGACTCGCTGTCGGGCGACCGCCTCGGCTCCTTCAACCTCAGTATGCGCGGGCACGCCGCCTGTGTGCAGTTCATCAAGGGTTTTGGCCTCCCCCTTCTCATGCTCGGTGGCGGCGGCTACACCGTCAAGTCTGTGTCGCGAACATGGGCCTACGAGACGGGTTTGGCCGCCGGCGTCGAGCTCGGCAGTTCGATTCCAAACAACGAGTACTATGAGTACTACGGGCCGGATTACGAGCTGGATGTCAAGCCGAACAACATGGCGGACCACAACACGCGCGAGTACCTGGACAAGGTGCGCGAGAGTGTCTTCGAGATGCTGCGAGACAAGGAGGCTGCGCCGAGTGTGCCGCTTCAGTCTATTCCGAAACTGGCCCACGACGACGAGGACGGAAACGAGGGCGAGGACGACGAGGATCCGGACGAGCGCCGCCCGATGCGGCTCTGGGACCGCGAGAAGCAGAACGAGAACTCGCTCTCGGACTCGGAGGACGAGGGCATGGGCGGACGCAGGCACCGGCAGAGCCACCGCGAGCGCTCTGAGCGCGAGGGGTCGAAGGGCTCGAAGGGGCGAAGACGTTCGCGCTCGCCGCGCACGCCGGCCGAGAAGCAGGCGGACAAGCCGGAGAGGCAGGAGCCGCTAGCGGAGAAGGACAAGGAGAAGGAGCAGCTCGGCGTGCAGACCGAAACGACGTCGGCGGACATCAAGAAGTGGGCCGCGACCGTCGAGCAGGCGCGCGACGGAGACGTCGAGATGAAGGACGCCGACAAGTCTGACAAGGCCGAGAAGGCCGATGCCGAGGAGCCCGCCGACGCCCCGGCACCGGCTGTTGTTCCGGAGCCCGCCGCGGAGCCGTCACGGCCTGCCGCGGAGAAGCCTGCTGAGCCCGCGCAGCCCCCGGCAGCTGACGCGTCGGCAGAGGAGAAGAAGGACGACGCCGAGCCGATGGACACGGACCCGAAATAGACTGTAGTAGTGATTTCTGATACCAGTATGAATTGTGATTTCTAGCTTCTCCATGACCGTTCTGACCTGACGAGCGAGCCTGACGAGCGAGCGCGACGGATAGGGAGCACGGCTACGATACGCGGCGCGACGGTAGAATATGTGAGTGCGAGCAATGCAGGGGCCAGCTGAGGACATAGGGAAGACGATCTCGGTGATCACCGGCAGTTCCGCGGAGAAGTGCGAGCGGTCCTCTCGCCCTCCAAGTCGGCCGTCTTCATGAGCGGCAGTCGGTGCCCAGCAAGGGAGCGTTGGACGGGATGCAGGGCGAGGAGCTCGGTCAAGGGATATGGGGGCGACAAGGAGGGCGACAAGGGTGGCCGGGTCGGGCCAGGAAATGGGGAATGCTCCGCAGAACCCGTATACCTGTGCGCTCGACGGCGGTGGTGGTGGCCGGGGAATGGCCCCTCACCGGGGTAGACGGTCAGTGAGGAAGTGACTACTTGGGGCATGCGGCGGGGGGTTGCGGCCCATGCTGTCGCGCACGGTACAAACCCATCTGTCCGGGTCAGCGCACGTTGGTCATCGCCGCGACGCGATCAGTCATCGTCAAGAGTCAAGTCAAGAGCATCAGTCATCGGCCGGCCTCCTAAACTGGAAAAGTCCAAGTTCGGCAACACGAGGCGTCCCCAAAGCTTGCATTCATGGCCATTCTGCGCGCCGGGCCATTGTTGCATTCTTTCATTCTCGATCTGTGATTCTGTCAGCCTTCCGACGCTTTTCCCAGCCTTCTGGCCCGGCCAGACGGCCAGATGGGCAGGTGGCCAGATGGGCGGACGCGCGCCCACATTCACATTCAAGCACGTTCACACGGCCCAACGTGGCGAACATGATATGGCGCGCGCCAACGCCAAAGTGGAGAAATGGGCAAGCGAGATGCGTCAATCTGAGGCACGAAGGAACAGAGGTGTTGGGACCGTGCGGCCGCGTCGCCCTGCCATGCTGTGGCCTGCTGGCTTGTCGCCTGGGCCCGCCCAGGTCAGCAGGCTGGGTCAGCCGACGACGTCAGATGCGCCATGCGGCTCTGCGGCGCCTGGATCCGCTGTGCTGGAACGCGCTGCGTCGTGGTCGTCTTGGACGTCTTGGTCAGCGCCGGCCAGCCCCTCGAGCGCCTCCCAGCTCTCAGTGATTGCGTCAGCACTCGTCGGCGCAGTGAATGCGAGGTTGCGGCAGAACTGGACGGCGAGAAGGAATGCGCCTTCCCCGCCACCGGCGAGTACGGCGAGCACGGGTTTCGCTTCACTCCTGGCTGGCTGGCCAGGCTGGCGGGGGCCTGGCTGCGCGCGCGGGAGCTCGTGCTGAATGAGGTGTCATGCCTGTGCTGAATCCGGAGCGCTGCGGCATATTGCGCTCGTGCTGAATGCGGACGCTCGTGCTGAATGCCGGCCGGCGCTGGGCGCGCGGGGGCTTGCGGGCTGGTAGGGGCTCAGGCGGCGCCGGCGGTAATCATGGCGCTCGCAGGCGTGGTGAAAGGGTGGCAAAGGAGGATGATGAGACGGCGACAACCCACGGTCCGAGCTCCGATGCCCTCCCCGGGAGGACGAACGGAAAAGGCAGGAGCAGAAGGGGGGAAAGAAGGGAGGCGAAGAGGGTGGCGGAGGTGGCGCCTGACACCGCTTCAGCCCAGCCAAGCCGCACAGCCAGATGAAGCCAGATGAAGCGAGATGCGTCAGCCAACGGCCCTGCCCAAAGAGCACGCCAGTGAAAGATGCGTCCAAGGAAAGCTCCAGCCTAGCCAGCTTAGCCAGCCTAGGGACCCAGGGAACGATTGAGGGTGGATTAAGGGGGATCATCCTGTCCCATCCGACGGGCCTGCGTGCCCAGTGTTCTGGGACGCCAAGGCTCCTGATCACTTGACCCGAGGGTATCACGAGACCTTGGCTGGTCTTGCCCTTGGGCCTTGGGATGCAGGAAGAGGCGGCCAAGCTGGCCCAGATAGCCCAGGCAGCGTCCGTAAGCCGCAGGCCGTAGCCAGATGACGAGCGAGGCCGAGCCCAGACCAAGGAAGGTACAGAGGCACCGCGTGTCAGCCCATCAATTGCGAGAACTGGGCATGGCAGCGCGTGGCACAGCGCCCCCAATTACCGCGTGCAGCCAGCAAAAGCATGCGGAGTCGAGTCTTGCCAGCATGAGTGCGGAAGCCTTATCGGCCAGAGCAGCACTGCAGTGGCCGCCCAGCGCGCCAGCGCCAGCAATTCAGCAGAGGCACACAGTAGGCCCAGATTCCAGATTCCACCCCAGATTCCAGCAATTGCGTGGTGCGTGGTGCTTGGTGCAGGCGACGCACACTGACACACGAGGTACACGAGACACGGCGCTGGCACGCGGCATGAAGCGGAGCCTGGCTGGCCGGGCTGTTGGCTGAGGCTGAGGCACAGCTGTGCGCTCGGCTGGGTGTTGATTGCGAGCGCTGCACCCGCGGAGCGACTTTGCATTGTGTGCGATCCCCGGCCCGGCCGTGCGACTGCGACCTGCGATCCTGCGACCCGCAATCTGCAAATCTGCGGCAACCGAAATAGAGTGGCCACCCTTATCTCTCCCTAACCCGCACGCAAGCGTCCGAGGCTTCCGGAGACGCGGCTGCCGGCTGCACGGTTGACCCACACCCACACAAGCATGCAGAGTCGCACCCACTCCAGCGGACACTCGCACCAGCCCGCCCAGCCGTCCCGGCCCACTCCGTTAAGTCTACTCACCTGACGAGCCGCCGTGGGTCGAGGGTCGAGGGTCCGGATGCCTCAGCTTCGGGAGGGCATGCATACTGCCCCCTTGCTGCTGTCACCCGCAGCGAATCCATGACGCAGAGTGGAGCGATACGGCCTGAGCTTTGCTTCGCGGTCTGCGGCTTGCATTCTGCGACCGGCGGCGTGCGTTGGGCAGCCCGTGACCTGCACTCTGCGCTCCGCTCCACAGGCTGGCTGGGTGCTACGGGCAGAGTGGTCCAGTCTTGGGACAAGGAGCTGGAGAAGGTATGCAAGAACAAGACCCAGTAACTCGGCGACAGCGACGCGCAGCATGCCGCAGAGGAACCCGGATTCCAGCGGAGCGTGCCTAGCCCCGCAAGCTTGGTTCCAAGGAACGCGGGAGTGCGTACTCTTCCTCACTCTCGCACCCTGCGCTCGCTCGTCTGTCTTCGACACTCGGTGATGCTCCCTGCTCCCTGCTCCATGCTTCTGCCGTGCATGCCACGCAGCCGTCTGATGGACCCAGTGCATGCAGCCATGTCTGACTGCAATCTTTGGAGCTGGGACAGCTGTGTCACCAACGCCGCAGCTCGCCGGACTCGGGCATGGAATGCAGCGGGCAGTCACCCCGGCGCGCGCATTCCTGGTGCTGCGGCGCCGCCTGCGTCGCGTGATCACCGCGCAGGCGGGGCCTGCCTCCTGTCCGAGACGTTCTTTGACTTCTGCGTCTTCCGAGCCTTCGGAGAACCTTCTGGCAGCCCTCCTTCTGGGACGAGTCGACGCAGCCACGATTCCCACACCGTGTGCATTCCGCCCAAGCCGACGTTCGGTGCCGTGGCTGCGTCCGTCCTTGGAACCAGGCATGCGACGCGGCGCAATCGAGCTGAAACGCACCAGCAACGTCGCAGTGCCACACACAAGGCGGTGGCCCCAGATCCCCAGATTCGCCAGATCCAGCACAATGGGCCCCGAGTCGTTGGTCCGAGACCGCTGTGTCGCTGCATCTGCACCGCGCTGCGCGTGGGTTGCGTACAATGGCTTCCGGGGTTTGGGTGCATTCCGCGCGGCTACATATGGAGGGTTCCGGATACGACATACGCGCTTGTTGTCTGCAGGTCGACGGCTTCGGGCCTGTTTCGTCCTGGAACAGAAGCGGCCGGCGCGGTCGGCGCGGTCGGCGCGCTGGGCTGGGTGCTGCGAGATGGCAGCCGGTGTGTGGAGGTGCAGTGGGAACTGCGTTCTGCCGCCCCGCGGCGCTCGGCACACGGCACACGGCGCTCGCCGGCTGAACCACGCACTCCGCGACTCACGTCAGCATGCCAGCACCGCTCGCACGAGCCGGGCGCCCCCGCGTCAGCGGTGACCGACTCTGCACGGATCGCTGATCACTGTGGGGAGAAAAGCGCGAGCGCAGATCAGAGCGGCAAACTCTAACTTTGTCAGTGCATCTGTGCAGACGGCGATACGGCGAGCGGCGCGGCGCGCGGCGGCGGCGAAGCGGTCCGAGCGCGAATGTCCCCGAACAAGCCAGCCAGATGGCCGATCACCGGCCCTGGTCCCCTGCCAGCAGCGGGTTGCAGCCGAGGCACCCCTCCCTGCAGACCTGCGTTCGTTCCTGCACGCTGCACCCTGCACTGCTCCTATTCCTGCAGTCTGCGGAGGGTGGATGTCACTGGACCAGAAAACACTGGCCGCCGAAGCGCGCTCCTGAGCTCCTGGCGGCTGGCGGCACGACAGTCCTGGCAGACTTGGCAGGCCGTGATGGTCCTGGCGATCGGCCCGGATATAGAGCCCCGGTGGGTACAGGCGTGCAAGCCATGAGGGACGAGGGGGGCCGGGAGTGAGCGCGAGGGAGCATGGGAGGCGCCGCTGCTGGGTGCTAGCTGGCGTGCTGGCGACGGCGTTCACTAGCTCTGGGGCTCTGCCTAATGCGCGCTACTTGATGAGAGATCATCCGATCAGCACTAGTGCTAGTGGAAGATTCCGGCCCTGCAGGCTCTGCGGCCTTCGTGATCACCCGGGCTGTCTCTGATCTCTGGATGCGGCATTTCTCGCAGCGACAGCGGCAGCGGCAGGCATCGCGCATCGCGCATCGCGGGGCTACGTACTCGCGCAAATGCGCAACACTTTTGCACAATTAACAAGGCACACAGGAGGTCACATGCCCCTCTGTGTGCGCTGTCTGAATCGTGTTCCAGGAGCGAGGGGCAGGATCCATCCGGGTCCGGAACGCCGGAAGCGCTTTTCCCTCATGACCACGCAATAACAACGCTGGGAGCCAAATAGAGCAGTGGGAGACGACAGTGGGACAAGGCGTGTTTAGCGCCGTTTGTTGTGGATAGCTCGGCCGCGCGTGTGATTGTGCAGAATTGGCAGTGATGAATAATGTCTCAGATCCGCACAGGGTCCGGCCGCCTCGTCTTTCAGGGCACGACAGGCATAATTGGGCCCCTGCAAAAGCCCTGGCCCTGGGCTCTGCGTGCTTTGCGTGCTCTGCAGGATTTTCTGGCGCGGGTGGACGCAGCGCTGCACTGCTGTGCGTGTGTGGGCAACGGGCAAGCCCCCGGAAGCGCCGGCGAGTGCGCGAGTGCTTGGGTCTGGGACAGGGAGGGCCCAGGGACGGCCGACCCTGGGTACCAGAATTACACCAGGCGGCCAAGTGGCCAAGTGCAAAAGGGCGAGTAAGCCACTTGCACCTCCGCCTTGCCACTGGCGGGCATGGCGGCCTGGCGCGCCTGACGGGTGGCCAAGGCGACGCGACACGGCTGAATGCAGATTGCTCATGATGCACGCCAGTGCGCCGGACGCGCGGACGCGCGAACGCTGCGCCCAGCACGCCCAGCCGGCCAGCCGTTGCAGCCGCGCCAGCCTGGGCGCAGCCGCAGCCGCAGCACAGACCGACTCGCTGGAGCAGGATCAAATGATTGATGCCCCAGGGACGACGACGCTAGCGACGCCTGGATGCAGGAGAGGCAGGGTTGTGGACGGAAAGGAAGACCAGGAAGGCTAGGAAGGCCGCGAAGATGCGGCGTGGCTGCGTGCGTGCGTGCTGGGCACCGACGGCCCCGAAGACCTGCAGGGTCGCAGGAACGATAGGGCTGCAGGCTGCAGGGCGGCTAGGGCGAGGGCACGCCGCGAGCGAAGAGGCGACGTCTAGGGCGCACCTATGGCCCATGGCACGTCTGGGACTGGTGCTGCAGTGCTTCAGGGCGGCGTCGGTGGCGCACGCGCCTTGACCGCTGCCGCAATAGCGCAATAGAGCTACCGGTGCAGCATAGCGGTGGGTCAGATGGATCGTGCAGCCGACCGACCAGACACTGACACGCGCCCCAGCTAGCCCGTCGCCACTGCCCAGCTCTGTGCCCCAACACGCCGCACGCCGCACGGCGCAAGGTCGCCCGTCGCCCGCCCCGATCGAGGAACCGACGACCAAGCCGACTGAAGCGAATCAGGACTCGGGCGGTAGGGCGCATCATTCATGCTCGCAGTCGTATCCACACACAGAAGCCTCGATCCCCGATCCTCGATCCGCACGCCGCACGCAGCACGAAGCGGATCGGGCTCCTGCCCTGCCCCCTGTCGGCCTTACTTTGATTCAGACGTGCTCCATGGTCGCTGGCACTGGCGCATCTGGCTTGACCGGCTTGACTGGCCTCGCCACGGCCCCAGGCCCACGGCCCACGGCCCATGGGCAAGGAAGGCTCTTCGCGGCCTCCTGATCCCTGCCCTGACCATCTGAACACCTGGGCACTTACCACCTGGCCACCCCGACACCTGAGCAGGACCACCTGAGCCGCTCATCATCTACGATCACGCCCGCCCCTGACTCCTCCCCATTCCCTCTTTCCTACCACCATTACTTATACCACCACATCCCCGGCCCTCCTCGCTCCCCACTCCCAGCGAGCTCGATACCACCCACACACTCCTCCGTATCACTCACTGCTCACTGCCACCCATCTGTCACGAATCAGCCATACACAGTCCCCACCCCCTGCGACGACGCCTGCACGACTACGACGCCTGCTTACCCAACCCACCCCCGACACACAGACCGCTCCCCACCACTCACCAGCGGCCCGTGATCAAGCCGCAAACGACGAACACACGCAAGGCAACAGTGCACAACACACACCGCCCGCCAGTGCACGAGTGCTCACGCGTCACCGGACAATACAACAGCTCTCAGCGCTACGTCCTCCGTACCTCTGCGGCTGTCTCCACCCCTCCCCCACAACCCCGTCCTCGATTCGTTCGATTCGTCGACCGCAAGGGCTCGAGCGCGAACAAACAGACCGGCGACAACCTCTGCGCATACACGCGACGCACAGCTGCACGCCCACACCTGACCGCACCGACCCGGGTGACGAACTAGCTCAAAACCCCACTACTCCTCGCCTTCTTCCCCATCCCTCCCTATCTCTCATCTGCCTGCACGCACCTGCAGCTGCAGTCTGCCTACCCAGCCCACGCCTGCCGCTTCCCTCACTCCCTCGTTTCAGCTCGCTACTCTCGCTACCATTGTCGCTCCACGCTCGACTGAAACTGGACGAACGATCATTTCCCCGACATCTGACACTCCCTTGATACCGACTCCCGAGCCGACGACTCAACCCCCCACAGAAACAACAACAATGATTGACGAGTCATGTCGCCACCTCGCCGGCCAATTCGTGGACAATGGACGGTATGAGCTCGTCTCAATCCTTGGCGTCGGAGGCTACGGCGTCGTCTACCTTGCCATTGACCGGTGCTCCAAGTCGTCTGCACCCTCTGCGTGCAACACTGCCCCTTACGTCGCCATCAAGGTTCTCGGCCGAAGAGGCCTCGACGACCGGCAACGGCACTTCCAGCGCCGGGAAGTCGCCCTGCACCAGCTTGCTTCTCCGCATCCCCATGTTGCGTCCGTGCACAAGGTTATCGAGAACGACAGATATACGTTTGTCGTCATGGACTATTGTCCTGGCGGCGACCTGTTCTCGATGATCACGGACAAGCAGCGCTACGTCGGTGACAACAAGCTCGTGCAGTCTGTCTTCCTCCAGATCATCGACGCCGTCTCATACTGTCACAAGCTCGGGATCTACCACCGGGATCTGAAGCCCGAGAACATCCTCTGCTCCGCCGATGGCACGCAGGTCTGGATCGCCGACTTTGGCCTCGCCACGACTGAGAAGCAGTCGCGTGATTACGGATGGTGAGTGACTTAACTTTGGGTGACTTGATCGAACCCAAATCACACGCTCCGTCGGCATCTGCCGTAACCGCCGTGACTTCGGGCAGGGTGCCTTCGGCCAATCCCTAAGGCTCGCCCCAGTCGTGAGACTCGTCTCGCTATAATCTCCGGTTCCCAGAACCAAACACATGTTCCGCGGAGAGACGGCCTTCCCATGCCCATGCACGCCACCTCCCCTCGCGAGCTATTCGGTGCTGACGCTTCTCACAGTGGTTCCACGTTCTACATTTCCCCCGAGTGCCAGGGCGGCCTCTTCACGCCCGTCGACTCGTACTCGACCATCCAGGCCGACCTCTGGTCCCTCGGCGTCGTGCTCGTCAACCTCGCGTGCGGCCGAAACCCGTGGCGCCAGGCCTGTGCCGACGACGACACGTTCCGTGCTTATCTTGAAGACCCGTCAATCCTCGAGGCCATCCTTCCTCTGTCCTCGTCGGCCAGCTCGATCCTCGCCCTGCTCTTCGCGCAGGACCCGAGCTCGCGCCTCACGCTCGAGGAGCTTCGCCTCCTGGTCACCAGGACGCGCACGTACACGACTCTGCGCCCGGCACACGCCCCCGCGCTTGTTGCACCCTACCCTTCCCCGGCGCCCTCGTTCGCTTCTTCGTCACCGTACTCTTCCCCGACCCACTCGCCTCTGGCGTCGCCCCCGTCCTCGCCCCCGCCTTACCCCGAGGAGGTGGCGCCCGCCGCGAGCGCCAAGTTCCAGTCGTGGTCGTACGTGCCGTGCCCCTACGGGTCCGACTCGATGCCGGTCACGCCCACGACGCCGAACTCGCCGCCCTCGGCCGGCTCGCCCCCCGGTCTCATTCCTTCGGGGATCCACCGCAGCTGTTCGGCATCTTCGGACTCGGGTTCAGGTGGTTCGCTGCCGCCGACGCCGCCGCTGGACGCCCAGCTTGGCCCGCAGATCGTGCCGCAGATGGCGTTCCGCACCGCGAACGCAAAGCCGATCAAGCTGTCGCAGCCGCCCAAGAAGTTCAAGACGCGCTACGAGGAGCGCGAGTACCACATCCCCACCATCGTCGGCTACAACTACGAAGCCAGCTTTGCGCTGTGAGCGGGCAGCCAGCTCCTCTGCTACTCCCAGAACGTCAGCCGACTCTGGGAGCCCGCCCCCAGCCGCCGCCGCCGCCGCATCCAACCATCACTCGACGCATTACTCCCGATTTCTTACGCACACGGAAAGACAGCGATCCCCCGCACCATCAATCCATCACTCTGCGATTTATTTTCTCGCTTTGGGCATTTTGTTCACCATCCATTGCCGCTCGCACGACCCCGATAGACGGCCGGCCACACACCCGGCGGCCACCTGTAAATAGAACAACAAGAAACAACTCAACAACAACAACACACATTCTGTACTCTTCTCTCTCTCTCGCACACACACAGCAGAACACTTGTATCCACCAGCCAGCCACAGACAAGCACTACACCCGTATAGTCTCTATTTTGTTGCATGCATAGCACTATCGCATATCCTTTTGGAAGCATTTTGTGGCTTCAGGCGAAAGTTCAGCCGGCGTCCGCATACGACAGGCGCCGGCGTTCTGTTCTTGGAACAGGCCGCCCTGCGTCGGGGCAGGCCGACGCACAGCGGTGCTCGATTGGGCTGGAAGCTTCACAATCCCTCACCCGGTGCACTCACATCCGTCGGAGTCCTTTCCTGGGCCATGCAGTGCTGCGGACTCGGTACGACCGATCAACTCCTCACGACGTCACCCGCGGGACAGCCACTGCGCTGCTGAGCCGCCGTCTTCCCACCTCGTAATCCTTAGCCAGCCCCTCCCTCGTCTTCAGCCCTGCAGCACTCGTCCATTCCAGCCCGCAAACCCTCTTCGGAGGGCGCAGCGGCTCACTCGCCCACCACTCGCCTCAGAAGCACGCCCCGCATGAGCATTATCCATGCATCGTGTCCAGTATGTCGTTCTACAGTGTCGCGGTGTATCTAGTTGCGTCCGTGCGCGACCTCCTCCCGCCCTCCCTCTCCTCCTCCCACATCGGCCAACGTCAGTGTCAGAGTTGTCGAGCTGAGCGTTCACGCCAGCTCACACGCGGTGCGCTCGGCTTCTCACGCTCACGCAGTGACGGGGAAGTGGTACGTGACGTCGCTTGCCTCTGTCTCTGCGTCGATGTCGTCGAGCCTGCTCTCGGGCTCGGGCTGGGGGGGCTGCTCGTCGTGCGGCGACTGCTTCCTTGGGCTCGCGGCTGCGCTGCCGGCTGCGCTGCCGGTGCCGGTGCCGCCTCCGAGCGCGCGCGTCGCCGCGAGGCTCTCCTTGCGCGGCGGCGGCTGGCTCTCGACGTAGTGCGCCATCTGGCGGCCGCGCAGCGCAAAGCCGCACTTCTCGTAGAACGGCACCATGCGCTCCTGGCAGTCGAGGATGACCTTGTACGCGCCAAGCCCGGCCGCGAGCTCGCGCAGCCCGCGCACCAGCGCCTGGCCCAGCCCCCGGCCCTGCAGCCGCTCGCTCACAATGATGTCCTCGATGTGCCCGCTCACGCCCCCGCCGTGCGAGAACTTGCGCTCCAGCAGAAGCGTGCCCGACAGCACGAGCTCGTCGCTCGCGCGCTCGACGAGCACCAGGATGTAGTAGATCCCGCTCGCCTTGAGCCCGTTGAACAGCGATGCGTACGTCGACGGCGCGAGCGCAGGCGACTGCGACAGCGTCGACAGCAGGCTGAAGTGCGCGCGCAGGAAGTCGTCGCTCGCAAGCGGGCGCAGGTGGTACTCCTTCGGAATCGCTGCCTGCATGCTCTGCGGGATGAGCGCCGGGTCGAAGAGCAGGCTGAGCGCGCTGTCGGGCGTCAGCTTGTCGACGGCCGGCTCGCTGTCGTCGCTCAGGTCGTCGCGCGGCGTGACGAGCACGAGCTTGGTGCGCGACGTCCCCGGGCCCGTGTTGCGCTCCTTCGGCGGCGCCTCGTCGCTCTCGCTCTCCTCCTCGTCCTGCTCGTACGCGCCGTAGTCGTACTCGGCCGAGTGGTACGAGAGCGGCGTCGTCGCCGGCCCGAAGATCAGGTCGCAGTGCGTGATCATATCCTCGAGCACCGTGTCGCGCTGTGTCTGCATCTGCATGAGCGCTTCGCCGTTCTCGGGCATCTGTTTCTCGGGGCCGAAGAGGACGCTGTTGAACACGACGGCCAGGTTGCGCGCGTCCATCTTGTTCTCCTCGGCGTGGTCAGCGACACGGGCCAGGTGCTCGATGATCGCGCGCAGCGTCGTCTGGTGGATCGGCGGCAGTCGCCGGAGCCGCGAGCGGATCACGCTGAACTTGTTCTCGAGGTAGCTCTCGCGGTCCGCCGTCATCTTGATGCGCTCGGCGAGCGGCAGCGGGAATAAGGGGTCGGGTAACTCGCGCAGGTACTGCTTGAGCACGCCCGCAATGCTGTGCACGTCGTACGTCGGCTTGAACTGGAAGTGCGCCTCGGTGCGCTCGACCTCCTGCACCATGTCGCGCACGGTCGCGACGCGCCCCGAGATGCGGTAGATTCCCTCCGTCTCGATCCCGAAGGCATCGATCCTAGCGATGCACTTCTCGACGATCAGTGGCGGGCGCCCGTGGTCTCCGCCCTCGCCGCGCGCAAAGTCGTAGTCCGTCAGAGACACACCGAAGATCAGGCTCTCGCACGGTCCCACGTGGTAGTTCTCGTACGCGACCGGCTTGTTCTTCACGATCGGCGGCAGGCGTGACCGGAACTGCATCTGGTCGTGCTCGAGACTGATGCCCTTGATCGCGATGCCGACGACCTCGGTTGCCTGAGCAAGCGTGATTGCCGTTGCATGCGCGTGCGTCACGTAGTGAGCCAGGGCAGCGCGCAAGTTGACGTTGAGCTCCTCGTTCAGCTGCGTCAGGCTTTCAATCGCGGACGTCTGCAGCTTCTCCCGCCGCAGCCGCAGCGTCTCTGTGTGGAACACGCCCTTGCGGTACGCCTTGTCGGCCTCCTCCGCCTCGCGCCGCGCCTTGACGCTCTTCATCGCGCTAACCGGGTGCGAGCGCACGCTTCCTCTTCGGGCTGGGAAGTTGGTCTCGGGTGGAGAGACGGCAATGTCCCCGCCCTTCTCGGGTGCGCCCTCGCGATCGCCCGCCATTCGGTCCATCAGCGACTTGAAGCTCTTCTTTCCGTGAGCGGCAATGTCGTTCATGATCTCCTTTGAGCGCGCATCAACATCGCGCAGAGTCAATCCCGAAGCCGAGCCCGAACGTGAACGTCCGGTCTGGACTCCCGAGAAGTGGATCGGCGTCTTGCGGTCGGGGATCGTTGTGGCCGGCGACAGCGCCGACGGGTGGTAGCCCTGCTGTTGCTGGG
The DNA here is from genome assembly GCA_023630055.1 of Trichosporon sp. PB005A. Lineage (NCBI taxonomy): Eukaryota > Fungi > Basidiomycota > Tremellomycetes > Trichosporonales > Trichosporonaceae > Trichosporon > Trichosporon sp. PB005A. The sequence goes on from JAMALZ010000016.1 coordinate 263,643, forward strand.
GCGTAAGGTGGATCGACGGCGCAGTTGAGTGGTACGAAGGCGGCGGGAGGCTGCCCGGGTACGTCGGCGAGTGGTACGTCGGCGAGTTCGGGCTCGGGAAGTTGGGGTCGTCGGAATCGAGCGAGCCACTCGACCGCCGGCTTCGGCTGATGCTGGGCGCACGGACCGAGTGCCCATCGCGGATCGAAGCCGCCGCAGACATGTACGGGTGCGGCTGCTTCTCCGGGAGCGCGGGGTTCGCCTCGCTCAAGAGCTGCTGCTGCTTCGCGACTGCGGCTTCCTGCTTCCGAATCTCCTCGAGCGCCTGTTCCTTGCTCCGGTAGGTCTTTGCAAGCTTCGGGACCTTGGAGAAGACGTACGACTCGTACTGCTCCGTCGCCTCCTTCAGTCCTTCGCGAATGCGGTTTCGGATCCGCGTTTGCGTATCACGAATGCCCGTCAGCGGCGCCACCACCGTATTTTGCAGTGCATGGATGAACGCCTCTCTTGAATTGATCTCGCGCTCCGTGTAGTCGCGTACTTCGAACCAGGCTTTCCGCGTCGTGGAGGCATGCCGCCTGTTCCCAGTGCTAGTATCAGTGCATGAACCAAAGGTGGGTGACGCAGACTGTGCCTGAGGCAACGACCGTCGTGCCGTCCGGCAGTCACGCGTGGGCAGTAGTGCACGCGTAGCAGCGGTGCGAGCACGGCTGCGAGATAGCGCGCGCAGCAGTGACACTCACTCATCGACCTGAGCGTCTGCTCCGACCTGCTTCGCGTGCAGCTTGTTCAGAGCCTCGACGTAGTGCTGCTCGATCTTGATGCGCTCGTTGAAGTAGCTGATGTACGCCTCATCCTCGGCGAGCTTGCGCTGGGCTGGTCAGTCATGTGCAACCGGAACAGGGTGGGGAGGGCGAGTAAAGGTGGGGGCGATGCTGGCCGGCATGTCGGTGGGTCGGTCGGGTCGGTCTCCGGTAGTCGAGCGGCATGATGGAATGAGGGTGCGGTGAACCTTGACTGCGGCTGCGAGCCGTCGACATGCGCTGTGGTCGCTAAACTTAGACAGCCCGGCCGTACGCGAGCGCTGCGCAGCGTTCTGGGCTTCGCTGGAAAACGCCATGGTTGCGCCAAAGTGCGCAGTCGGCGCACAGTTGCGGCTGCTTGGGTGCGACGGGTGCAAGCTGAGTGCAGCGGGTCGGCCGAGCGACGAACATGGGAGCGAGCGTCGGATTCGTGGGATGGAGGCGAGCCGCAGGCGTGAGAGCAGCTAAGGTTGAGCTTATGCGGGAGGGTGAGGGGTGTCGTTTGAGGTTGTCTCGAGACGTCACTCGTGCGGCAGCAGCGGGTCTTGAGGGACGGTGATGGGGTCGGCAGCCGAACTACTGGCGAGCATCGAACGAGCGAGGTGCGGCGTCGATGCGTCGTGCTTACGATTCGTGTCGGTGTCGAGCGGTCCGGCGGCAAGGGTGAAGGCGGACAGCAGCGGGCAGGGGAAGGGGAAGAGGGGCGGAAAGGACCTACCTTGAACTCTTTCAGGATGTTGGCATCCTCGTCTGCGCCTTTGCGCGGCTGCGCCAGCCCCGGCTCATAAGCGTACGCCATTGCTTATGGAGGGGTGCGGCGTGCGTGCGTGGGTGCGTGCGTGTTTGCGAGCGTGCTCGCAGAGTTGCGGTAGAGGTGTGCGAGTGGACGGAAGAGAGATAGGGCGGATGAGAGTCCGGTGAGAAAGTGCGGGGAAGCAGTGCACGCCACCGGAGGTTGGATCGGGTATGCGGTCGGCTGCGGCTGCACAGTCAGCGGCGTCGCGGCAATAATGCGTGTGCGCGTGCGTGTGCGTGCGTGTGCGTGCGAGTCCGGCAGTCGAAGGGAGAGGAGAGGGGGATAGCAAGATGTGGATCTGGTCAATCGAGGATGTCGAGGTCGGTGCTGAATTGAATGTTGATGTTTGTGGGTGTGTAGACGTATGGGACGGATGGATGGATCCTAGGTCCAGGACTAGGATCGCAGGACCGAAAAGCCAGCCAGCCAGCCAGCAGCCAGACCCTCGCCTCGCGCAATCGCGTCTCGCCTCGTCCGTTTAGCAGTCAGGACGCGGACGCACTAGCTAGAACCGGAATTGATGCGGCGCCGTGTCCGGTGGTCGGTGTGCTGTGCAGATGCGGAGCGGAGGTGCCGAGATAGTGTGGATGAATAGAATGCGGTCGTGAACAGGAGGATACATGCAGCGGCATGACATGGTAACGCGTGCGTACGTACTGCCTGGTGATTCCCAGCCGCAAGCAGCGTCCGGTGGCCGGTCGCCTGTGTGCGGTACCTCTCTGTGCGTTTGCTGACTCGCTCGCGCGCTCGCTCCTCGTGCGTTCCTGCGGCGTGCGGCGTGCGGCATGCGGCTCCGTCCGTCCTGGCACAAGCACGAGCGGACGAGAAAGGAACCGCGCAAGGGGACGCCCAAGGAACGACAGCGGGCTCTCCAGCTCTCTCACCGCACCTTCGCAATCAGCATCCTTGGCATTCATTTCCAGGCACGCATAGTACAGTCTCCTGGCTCCTAGCCTCCGTCTCACGTCTCATGTTGCATCATTCGCATCCCCAGCGCCCCAGCCCCCAGCCCGATGCATCGCTGCCCCACCCGCACCCGAACCCCCGCAGGCGGCTCCCTCCGGCCACACCCACACCGGCCACAGCTCACCCTCACGGCACCGGCACCGGCCACACACGACTCCATCGCCCGCTCCCACGCTGCTCAACCTAACCTTACAGAACGAAACGACATGCATGGGACCGACGTGACTCGAGGCTGCCTTCGACTTCCTCTCTATATGAACAGGTAGGTACTAGTACTGGTACTGGGGTGACTAACTTTCTCTGCAAGTGTCTACGGCTCCAACGCACGCTTCGATTGCGCAGACCAAAACCAAAGTAGCGAGAACAGCGAGTCGAGCAAGGTGTGTGTGTGAGGGAGGTGAGGTGATAGGGTAAAGTAGAGGTAGGTGGATAGAAGGTGCGCTGGGTGGGGAGAGACCAAGGCACCAAATTGACGAGGGAAGGCGAGTGAGGGTTGCGGGTTGAGACACAGAAGCTTCAGAGGCGTATGCGGGAGGAGAGGAGGGAGGCGGGTGGGTATCTTCAGAGGCGGTCTGTTAATTATGCAAAACACAAGGATGTCGGTCGGATCGTTGAGAACAAGCGGGCTGGGCATCGTTTTCCTCCTCCCCCTCGCCCTCCTTCTCCCTCTAATCGTGTGTAGAATGTAGGGAACCCGAGACCTTACGCCTTGGAGGCGGCGGCCGCCTTGGCGTTGCGGGCGTGCTCCTCGCGGACGGGGGCAAAGTAGGGGTGCTGCTGGGCCTCCTGGGCAGTGAGTCGCTCCTGGTGGTCGTAGCGGAGGAGCTTGTCGAGGAAGTCAATGGCCTCGTTCGAGATGTAGCGCTGGTTCTCCGACGTGATGAACTTGCTCCAGGGTTTACGCTGGTAGCGGCCGAGGACCTCGTCGAACTGCGAATCTAAGTCGATGTCGTACCGCTCGAGGTAGTTGAAGAGCTCGTCCGTTCCGAGGACCTTCGTGATCTTGACGAGCTGGTCGATGTTGTCGTGACCATGGAAGAAGGGCTCCTTGCGGAAGATCATCGACGCGAACATGCACCCTAAGCTCCACATGTCGAGCGAGTAGTCGTACTCCTGGAAGTCGACGAGGAGCTCCGGTCCCTTGAAATATCTTGACGCGACACGGACGTTGTACTCTGTTCCGGGGTGGTAGAACTCGGCGAGTCCCCAGTCGATCAACCGCAGCTGCCGCCTCTCGTGGTCGATCATGACGTTATGGGGCTTGACGTCACGGTGCATGATGCCCTTCGAGTGGCAGAAGTCGAGCGCCTTGAGCAGCTCGAAGATGTAATACCTCACATCGTAGTCGGTGAACTTGGGGTACAGCGTCTTGAACTCGGTGTTGTTCACGTACTCGGAGACGATTGACGGCGTCTTCGACTGCGAGTCGCGCACGACGTCGAGCAGGCCGATGATGTTCGGTCCGCCCGCCAGGTTCTGCAGGATCTTGATCTCACGCTTGATCTTCTTCTTCTTCACCGGCTTCAGCACCTTGACGATGCACTTCTGGTTCGTAGGCAGGTGGACAGACTCGAACACCTCCGAGTACTTTCCTCGTCCGACCTTGCGCACGATCTCGTAGTTGTCCTGGTTGCCCCAGGTGACGATCAGGTTGTCTACTTTGTCAGATTTCACTCCGCGTGTGGGGTTGGCGAGCACAACGTACCATAGTCCCACCATGACCTTCCCAACTTCTCGTTGACGTCAGGGTACACGCGAGCCTGTAGATGTTAGATATTGCCTTTCGGTGCATGCGTGTAAAATGCCGTGACAGAGGGACCGCTGTGACATGGCAGTGGGCACGGTCAAGGAAGCGATGATGCGCGCAGTAGCGTAATACAGCTGTGGTGTGCCCGGAATGCGTCGTCCCCCGCCAGATGATAGAGATCCTGCTGATATCGCGACCCTTGCGCGGGAAGGGGTGACACTCACGATACTCCTGGACCCCGACATGGCTAACAGTTGCTCGTCGATGGACGGAATGACGGTTGTTGGGATGTGTCGGCGCGTCGTTCTCGGGCCACTAGCTGGTGCAGTCGACTCGCCGAACGGTATGGTCGAGTTGATCGATGCGAGTGTCGTCGAGACAGGCCTGCGCTGCCGCTGAGTGAGCGAGCGCTTGGTCTGCCCGCCTGGGTGGCTCACCACGCGCGTTTTCGAGCTAACGCCGACCCATGTGGCACTTGGACCTCGCCGCGCCCACAATGACGCGTGAGTGCTACGCGGATCGATTCCCCGTCTGCAACATTCCTGCGTCAGTGTGATGCACCGCCGATTCATCCGCTATCGTGCGTGCATGGTCCGCGGACACTTATCAGACGGGCGTGAGTCACATAATGTCCATTTTATAAAACCAGTAATACAAGGGTGAAGTGATAGCGGGAGTGTCCGTTTTCCGTTTCAGGTGTCGTGAGGGATAGGGCTATGCGTGGTATGGGGAAAAACGCTCATTCAGCAGCCTTGCCAGAACGAGCAGGCTGATCCGTGGCTTCGGCAGTCTCGGGGGACACCTCAGTCTCCGTTGCGGTCGAGTAGGCGGATTGGCGGAGCGGGGTGGAGTCAGTTCCGGAAATGGTCGAGTAGCGCTGCGGCGGGCTGCGGGGAGTCGTTGCCTCGCTCGTAGACGGCGCAGTGGGGGAAGGGGGAACAGGATCGGTTGTTGAGCTCTCCTCCGGGTCCGGGTTGCGCGCCCGCAGTACCGCGTCGTAGCTGGGAGGCGGCAGCGCCTGCAGGTGATCGGGCGCTGGTCCAGCATCAACATACTCCGACAACGCGTACGAGCTTCCGGGAGACCTGGCTCCGGTCCTACCGGCGCCGCTGTCGTTTCTGCCCTTGCGACGCTCGTTGTACGCCAGCTGCTGCTTCTCGGTCATGAAGCGGTTGGAGCTGTTCGAGGTGACCACGCTGTCCCGCGGGTTCGTCGACGAGCTGGGGAACGGGTCGACCTGCGGGTTAGGGTAATCGGTAGACTCGGAGAACAAAGACTGCCGGTGCGTTCCGTCATATGAGTCGAAGCCGCTCGAGATACGACTGTGCCTGTTCCTGGAGCCTGCCGGGCTGCCGCCAGGACCCAGCAGGCTCTCCATCTGCGCGCTCTGGCGACCCTGCTCAGACATCGGGTCGGGGTCGTCAATGTCGTGCAGATCGACAGCTCCACCCGTACGCTGGTTCTTGCGCTTGCGGCGGAAGTACAGGAATGCCGCGAGGAAACCGAGCGCTAGGGCACCGACCGAGCCAACAACGGCGCCGACAATAGCTCCAGTGCTCGTGCCACCACCACCAGAACCCCCCGAGGGAGACGAGGAACTAGAGGTGGGCGAGCTGGACTGCGAATCGGAGGTTGAACTCGGAAGAGTCTCAGTCGTCGTGAGACTGCCAGACTTCATGCAATCTTGCTGCAAGCTACTCCTGACCTCGTAGAGAGCAGTGCTGCCGCCGATGCCGAACTTCCCACCGTCTGTCATGAACAGCACCATCTCCGTCCCGCCGGGCACCTTAACCTGCCAGTCGATGCCCCTGTCGCCGTCATTGGCAGTGGTATCGGCGGGGACTGGGATCTCCCAGCCCACACCTCCTGGGATCATGCCAAAAGCCTTGATGGGGGGCTCGGGAAGCTGAGTCTTGTTTTCCATGTTCCACTTCAAAGAGACTGTGTCGCACTGAGCAGGGGCGTCCATTGACTTCCCTGTCGTCCCCGGCTCGGCCAGATAGAAAGTAAAGTCCAATGCGAAGTCAACGTCGAGCCTGCATATTGTCAACTCTCGGGCCGATGGAAGGAGGAAGCGGCATACCTTCCCAGACAACTCTTGTCATCGCTGTTGCCGACCTCTGTTGGTCAGCAAAGACTACGCTGGAGCGCCAGACTGAGACGTACTCTGCACTGGCCTGACATTGGCTCCGTTAAAGCCAGATGAGTCATACAAGGCGAAGATGAACTCGGTGCCTCCGGGCTCATTCATCTTCATCGTGTGCTTGTACGGCGGCTCGCCCTGGGGGTCCGGAATGGCGACGTTGAACATGTGCTGCCCATCGATGTAGTCACCCGTGTTCTCATGGTCAGCCGGGCCCACTCAAATCGTAACTTACGACCGGGATGCCGACAAGACGGAATGGGGGCTTACCGCCGTCCCTAGGATGTCAGCTCAAAGTGGGAGGGATCTCAGTGATGGGCGACGCACCAAGTGAGGGTGAAGTCTTGGCATTGCACGGCGTCTGAGGTAGTAAAGTTGAAAGCTGACTGGGCCGACGCGCCGGTGATCGCCAGGAGGTTGACGAGGAGCGTCAGCATGGCTACTGCTGCCCGAGTTGTCGTGCGGTGATAACGAGTTGGTCGCTTTGTGATGAGAAGGAAGAGAATGGAGGGGTGACGCGAGAAGAATCGAGACAGGGGGGTGCGAACGGCGCGGCGGCGTAGCTGGTGTCACTGGCGTCGCTGGCGCTGGCGAAGAAGAGGAAGAGGCGAAAGGTGGGTGGCCCGAGCTGGTCGAAGCGGGCGGGCAGCGGGCAGGCGGGTGTGTGCGGCTTCGCTGGAGCTGTGCTAAAAAATAGTAGTGGTCGAGTAAGATAGGAATCAGAAAACGAGGGTGCGGTGGACGAGAGCGAGAGAGCAAAAGCGAACGGCTGTGGTGAGCTTCGAGCTGGGATGGGGTAGTGCGACGAGAGAGAGATACACTGCCGAAACGAGCTTCACGCGGGCTCTGGGCTGATGCACCGCGTGCGTGCAGGGTCGAAGCGGCGTAGTCAGCGGCCAGCCTGTATCGCCCGTAGGCAGCTTGGGTGGCGCCCCTCGGCCCTCGATCCTCGATCCTCGATCCTCGCGATGGGACATACCGGCGGGCGCTAACGCGCTCACGGCGCGACCTAGCGGGCCGGTTGGTCCGGCCCCGACAGCAGTCACTGTCACCCCTCGATCGCCATGCATGCCGCCGTGGCCACCAGTATCGTCGTCGTCGTTGTCCGTTGTCTGACAGACCCGTGCTCGGCCCGAAAAGAATCTTTTCATGCAACCATGCGTGGGCGAAACTCTAAGCGTGGCTTGGCGGCGCTGGGCTGGGCTGGTCGGTCGCGTCGTGATTGTGTGGTGGTCGCAGTCGCAGCGTCATGCAGGTTAAGCTCGCTCGTTGCCGAATGTGCACCGCCACCGGCCCTGACAGCATCGACTGGGCGTGCGTCCGCCGCCGAGCAGTCCGAGCAGTCCCTCCACTCGGCCCTTGCCTGCCCCCTGTCCCCTGCAGACGGCCCTTATCGACAGCCGTCGCGTACTTCCACACATCCTCGCTGCACCGCCAATTCATCGCACTAGAGCGCCTCCTCGTCATCCACCCGCCCACCTGGGGCTGTGCCGCCGAGACCGAGACACATTCTTGCAGATCAGCTACAACTGACATCCATGAGCGTGAGTGATGAGTCGTAGAAAGATTGTTGCAGAGCCTAGCGGCCAAATCGGGAGGTCGCGCAGCTCGACGACAAAGCCAGGCGCCAGGGACAGAGATGTTTCAGGGTCAGGGGCGCCCGTCACAGGACCCGCAGGCGTGGCCAGTTACATCATCAGCGCGCCGCGTTTCATCTGACGGTCGTCTGCTGCGGTGCGCGTGCCCTTCCTGCTCCTCGCCCTGCACGGATGCATCTGTTGCAAGCAACATCCACAACGCAACGCCGATAACACGAAAGACGACGGCGTAGAAGGAATATGAGACGCGACATTGCCCTCATCTGCATGACAACGCGAGGAACGGCGGGGGTCACACATCCCCAAGGTTCTGCCGATAACGCTGTCACGACGCTATCGCACTAGCACTAGCGCCATAGGCCCCCACAAACATCCTGGCATTGACGCCCCGCAGTCACGTCTGCCTCGCCGTGTTGACCGCCAGACATCACTTCTGACCACGTTCCACCGCATCAGAAGCTGGGACAGCCCCGCCCGGTGCTTTCGTTGACTCGACAGCGCGACGCAGCCGTGCACGGTGTTGCACCCGCTGGAGGTATGCGCAGCGCCTGGCAATCCAGTGGGCACAAGGCGAGGCAAGGCACAGACACTTGCAGGACACAGCATGGCGCCGACGGACCCGAAGGAGCGGCACAGCGACGCAGCGGCGCAGCGTAGCCTCCTGGCGCATGGCGCAGCACGCTCGTGCCCGTGTAGCCAGCCCGGCCAGCCCCTCGCACCCCTCGCACCAGCACATGCCTCCACAGACATGTGGGCCTCCTACGCGGAATCTCGGCATCTGACAGCGGACCGAAGCCGGTCCGTTCGATTGTCTCGTCACTCACAGCAGCACCGAAGCTCCGTCAGTCTGTGCCTGCACGCGCACCTAGGCTGGGCTGAGTCCCGCCCTTCGCAGCCGAAGCGTCTGCCTCGGTCCCAGCTGTCCACCACCAGGGCGCCTGCGGTGCGTTTCCGAGACCTGCCGTGGGCACCGCCGATATGAGATTCGCGGGTTTCGGTGTTACGTGCTGAAGTCCAGCACGCGACTTCAGCACGCTTGGCCCGTCGTCACCTCTGTGGCATTGGGGGCAATCCACTTCTCGTCTCCGGGGCGGTCCTCTACACCTACCCGAGCTCAGACTGCATAGATCGAACCAGCACCACGGGCTCGCTCGCTCCAACTCATTGGTCGTGTGCCTCATGAGTCGGTGCCCGTGGCGGTTACGACGCTTCGAGGCACGGGCAGGACCGGCACTGGAGGCGGCTGCGACTGAGCTGGAAGTGTGGCTCACTCCACCCATGCGGTGAGGCTGGCAGTTGTCTGCGGATGCAACACTCCGGTACGCGCCGCTGCCAGTTCATGGTCGGGGACGATCTGGTCGGCAGCAGAGCTGGAAATGGCTCGTCCCTGAAAGTCTCATTTTCCCGCACATCTTCGTCCCGATCTGTCGGACAACACAAGAGTGGGACCTGCGCACAGATCACATCGCGCACCCTACAGAGGTTGATTAGGCGGTCGGTGTTCAGTATGGCCAGCAAACTAGCAGGTATCTGGATGTGGGGAGACACTGTAGTACGAAAGGACAGTCTGTTCAGAGAGCGTGCGGAGGTGGAGACGGGAAGCGGTGGTCCTTGTTATCGCTCGGCATTGCAGAGTTTGAATGCTCAGTGTCAGGTGATAACGGGAAGGAGTGTGGTTGAGTAGAAGCGAGCGAATCGTGCAAGTACTCCGTGTTTCGCTTGAGATCGGCAAGTGCACAGGTGGGCTGAGGCGGTGGCGTGCTGGCCGTGAAGGAATGCTCCCCCTGCTGTGCCGCTGTGCTAGACGAGCTTGACCGGCTGAGCTCTGGCGCAGCCAGAATGGCCGACTTGGCCTCCACGAAAGCAGGGCTGAGGGGCGCCTCAACATCAGGTGGTTGTGTAACCCAGAGCACGTGGTTGTAGCTGGGCGGGGCGGGGCCGCTCATGTGCATCGGGGCCTCGGCGTCGATCTCCTGCTGCGGCACTGGCGTACGAGCGTCTGCCACTGAGCCCCGGCCAGCCTCCGAGGGTGCTACGTTTCCCTCTGTCTTAGGCTTCTGGAGGAAGGGGAGGACATGATTGTGGTCCTGTGACATGGATTGCCACTCGTCTTGCAGGTTGATCTCGCCTGGCCGCACTGCCGTGGCGCGCCTCCTGCGGATGAGCCACACTACTAGCGCGGCGATGAGGGCGAGCGCGGCTGAGCCGAGGGCGGTGCCAATGATAGCGCCCTGCGACATGCCGCCGCGGGGCTCGCTCTGCGCGGCGCGCTGGCGGCTGACCTCCCTCGCGCGCGCCGAGAGGCAGCCCCTGTCGCTGGAGGCGGCGACGGTGCGCGGCCCCTCGAAGCCTGCGTACTGCCTCCCCGCCACGGTCACCAGAAACCGGTTCCCGGCGGGCAGCGCGAGGTCCCACTCCAGCTTTCCCGAGCGCGTGCTGAGCGCCCAGTGCCACGCCTTCTGGTACTCGTCGCCGGCGGAGATGACGTACAGCGACGACGGGAGGCTGACGTCGCGCCAGAAGATGTTCAGCGTACTGCACTCGGCGCTCTCGCCCTGCACGTCAATGGCGCCCTCCAGATCCGCGGTCGGCTTGGGGCACGTCTTGTCCTGCGCTGCTTGCGGCGGGGCAGGCTCGATTTCTGTCCGTCAGCTACACAAGGTGCCGGTAACTGACCTTTCGCACCCACGGCTCGACCCCAGCCACTGCTGTCTGAGAGAATGAACGAGACCGCGTCAGGTGCATTTCCGGGGACCGGGAAGGCGTACGTGTCGGGCCCGATGGAGGGGATCGTTAGGTTGAGTATGGGCTGTGGGCGGATCTCGGCGGAACTTGCGTCGCTGCGAGAGTAGCTCCACTGTCATTAGTCTGTTGGGAAATTACCTGCCAGCTCACAGGAAGAAGGTCGATTGAGACAGGCGGCTGAGCACCCGGCCTGCTGTCAGGTCCTTTATCACCTCGACGGGCTCACAGAGTCAACACGACCTTGTCGCACGGAACGGCCACACCGACGCCGCACTGGATACTCGGGATCTCCAGACTTTCGTCCATGACTCGGGACACCGGCGGTGTTGCTGTTGCGAAGGGCTAAGCACCGAGAAGGGAGGATGTTTGGTTGCGCAGGGTTGGCCAGGAGTGACTCACTACCACTCACTCACTCGCGAAAGCGATTGCGGTCCGAGCAGACCCAAAGCCGCTAGGACAGACAGTCAGTGGAGCATATGGTGGGATGCCGTGCACTGTGCACTGCACCGACCTTCGCCAGGCGGTCCAAACCACCTTCCATGCTCGTCAGTAGGGCGGCAGAGAAGACCCGTCCAAGAGAGTGTGTGAGCGGCAAGTGCCCTGAAGATCCCATGTTCTCGCCAACGTGTTTGGTCCGTACAACGCCATGCCTCCACCTCCTCAGCACCGAGCAGCCAACATGGTCATCTTGAGGAAACTACAGACCATAATGCATGGAACCGCTGGCTGCTTATGATGAAGAATTGCCCTGTATCAGTTCTGCCGTAGAAAGTGTCACAGCCTCGTACCGCGGCGGAGCGCCAGCATCATACAGCGGCAGCGACTCCTCCTGCGCCTCGGGGCGGAACACGACCCAGGATGCAAGGTACGGCGGGGGCAAGTTGGAGGCGCGCACCGGCGGTGACACCTGCGGCGGTCGGGGGAGGTGAGCTGCCCATTCTGTGTCGCGGCGGCGGCGTTCTGTCCCCCAACAGTCCCGGGCGCAGCTAAGGCAGCACGCGCTGAGGAGGAGTGATAGGGCCAGAGAAACTGAGGTCAGCTTACGAGGTTCCATTGTTCAGCACCCACCTAGGAAGGCTACACCAAGGCCAAACTCAAGCTCTGTTAGGCTTGTCATGAGGGGATAAGAGATCATGCTAGCCAGGAGCGAGGAGAAGAGGACCAGCAAGGGTTATATTGAGAGCTGAGCGCGGCTGTGGGAGTCACACCCGGTCGTGTGTCGTGCGCCACCTCCGACTAAGTCACAACCCAAGCACATCTGAGGACCTCGGAGCGGCTATGCTGGGCCAGCGCTCCTCAACCGCTGTCGTATAAGTGCATAGTGTCGGGTGACACCGAACTTGAGTGACCTTTCGATTAGCTGACCTCGACTTGAGACACAAGCTGCCTGACGTGCGAGGGAACACGCTCCCTTATCGAATGAGGGATAATGCTGTGGCGCAGGTCCGGCCTGCTAACAGTCGTATCGCGTATAGATCGTCGTCCCGCAGAGTCGAGTGGTACACGTGTGCTACGGGCGACTGGAAGAACACCACCTGTTCTGGCAGTTCCCCGTGAAGTTGACATCACGTGCGGCTCCCTCATCGGAGGTGCTCCCAGCGCTCTCATCTGGCACATCAACCTCTCGATCAACACTGCCAGACGAAGGTCACATTCTGCCTAGTCTGTTATCCATACCGCTTGTTGCTGTCTGAAGCCCGCAACCTACGACATACTGCACTGCTGATTATTCAGTCCAAGTGCCTCTCACCCTCGCCCGCCATGTCCAGCCCCGCCAAATCGCCTAGTCCTGAAGAGGGAGATGCCGTGGCAGAACACGAGTTATGGACATCGGGAGATGTGTCATTGATTTCTTCGGACAAGGTACGATTCCGAGTGGCCAGCTTGACACTCGCCTGGTCCAGTCCGATCTTCGCCGACATGCTCGCCCTGCCGGGCGACCAGACCGACAAGACGATTCGACTATCGGATTTCTTCGAGAGACAGGGCGTCATAGCGGTCTATCTTGATTTGGTGTCACTCAACTTTGAGCGCCTCAGCGTATTCTACAAGCCCCACGTTCGATGGAGGTCCCTGCTCACAAAGCTGACCACCTTCCTGGACAAGTACGAGTCCGAACGCGGTCTGAAACTTCTCCGGTCGTTCGGCACCGAAGCTGCAGCCATGCAGCGGTTCTCGAAGATGGGCGACATCGTATTCGCCTCCCTTGTCAATGATCTCGCACTCTGCTACCGCATCCTCGTGACAAGCAATCGGTCTAGCAGAGCGGAGCGTAAACCCCTTGGGAGCATGGAAGGTCCATGGCAGCTTTCCCTTGCGCACCAATCTTACGAAACAGCTTGCGCGATTCCGTTCCCTTTCCAGTGGGCTATCGCTCGTGCAGCCGAGTTGGAAGATCGGGTTGCCAACCCGCGCTCGTTCGCTCACAAGTTTGTGGAGCTCATGACGGAGATCGACGATCAAGGTGAGCTCTCGCCATCGAGAGAGGCTAATTTCCAGAACTCATGGACCTTTCTGGCGGCCCTCTGTTCCCTCCGCTTCTGGAGGTACCCAACCTTGAAGGCTATACAAAGCCCAGTTAGGTACAACCATATGGTATGATACCGAAGTGGAACGCAAAAGCTGTACGGTCTGAATGAGGCGCCTCCTCGGCATGGCGAGTACGGTGCAACTGCTCCGCGTGATCTCTAGCTGGGTTGATGGTGCTGAGAGGCTCCTGATGCACCGAGCTGAAAAGAGGGTAACGTTAGCAACAGAGGCCATGCCAACAGAATTTGTCTGCCATCTCGGATGCACCTGAGCAAGCGATGACCCACAACACCACCGAGGTGTCGATACACACAAGTCAGTCGATCCAGTCATCACACATGCTGCGCCCTCTGCAGTTCACTACTCCGACCAAGCCTCCGAAGCTTCCACCGTTGCACTGTCACCCTCATCCACCTCAAACCCTCGTCAGGGCCGAAGCCATCCAACCTCCACATGCGCTCGGCGATGTCGAGCACGGCCAGCCTCGAGCTTCCACTCGAGGAGTCCCAGGGATGGACGCGAGGTGAAGCCAACCGCGTGACGCTTGTTTCGTCCGACTTCGTCCGCTTCCACGTCTCCGCCCACTTCCTTGGCTGGGCGAGGTAAGCTGACAACCGCTACGTAGTTGACGCTCACCGTAGTCCAGTATTCGCTAACATGCTCGCCCTTCCCCGGCGACCGACGGCAGATGCCCAGGTTGTTCAGCTCGCCGACAGTGCTTTCGAGCACGCTGCCGTCATTCGCATCTTCCTCAATCTGATCACATGCCAAACGGACCGTCTGCCGTTCACCTCGCCTTACCCCCAGTGGCGCGCAGATCTCGAAAGCCTACTCTACTTCTTGGACAAGTATGACTCGCAGCCAGCTCTAAAGCAGCTGCGAATGTATGGCGCTGAGTTGGCGCTTCACGCCGTCTTCGACTTCGACAGCGCTTTCATCTTCGCGGCAACGACAAACGACCTGGCACTCTGCATCGATATCATCCAGCGCGAACCACGCTGGGACAGCGATAACTACAAGGAGTACCCTGCAGAGCTCAGAGGCGTCGCAGATAAAAGCGTCGTCAGTATGAGCGCCGCGCCCTTGGCCTTCGCTGCAGCCATTCCTTTCCCTTACTCGTGGGCTTTGAGTCGCACATCCAGAGACGTTCATCCCTCGAAGCATTCACGCTCCTTCAGCAGAACGTTCCACGACAACGTAGTTGCTGCGTTCAAGGGCATAGAGAAGTGTGAGAGCTGGATTCTTACACAGCAGCGCTGATCTCAGTTGGCACTGAGGCGTGTGCAACACATAAGGCATTCCCTCCCATTGCTCGAGCCCCCAACCTGCCAAGGGAGCTGTGGGATTCCGATGATGAAGATTAGGGCAAGAAGGAAGTGTTCAAGCATTGCAGCGAAAGGCTTCACAGCTTCTGTATGCAGCAGCACCGAACGAAGCTGACCCTTCACTTCGCCCAATGGTACTGGCCACGCAGCGCTTGGCGGTAATCCTAGACCCCTGTGTGTTACTCTCAGGCGGCCGTTGCACAGCTGTTCAGAAAATACTGGTCAGTTGCACAACATGTCAGCCATAAGCTTTCCCTCAGTCGAAACGTCAAGCCCATTGGTGCGATGACTCGGATCGTAAGCGTCACAGATCGACGCACAGGAAGCAAAGAACCTCCGGAGTCTCTCGCATCCGAGGTTGCCGTGCCCCATCGGTCAGCATCGCTGACCGCAGTCAGTGGGCGAAAGCCTCTCGCAATGTGAGATTGCTTGTGGTTGAGCCGCCACGAGGATCTGTCGATGGCGAGCAGAATCGACCAGGGGTGTCGGGAATTGCGTGAAGAACAAAGACAAGGGATCATGGTCGATCTCCGGAGTAGGACAAGCGCCCGCCTACCAGCTCGATTTGGGCTGTTTCGCGCATCCGAGTACCGTTGCTGTGTAGCCGGCTTGCAAGTCGAAGGAGTAGTGGGCAAACCCAGCATGACAGACCGAGCGCCATCCCTTGGCGTTGCCGGGGAGATCTAGCGCGAAAGAGGTGTGGGGTAATATCGGCCAGCCGGGCGCCTTTGTGTTGGGAAAGCTGGCGGGTCTTGGGGCCACGCTGGGGTCTCCAAACGTGCACTCGCGCTGCGACAGATGGACGCGTGCATGGCTTGCCAGTTCTCGTGATTATGCTTACGGAGATGACCGGTTTCGGCGGGTAGATTTCGTGCGGGAGCCGGACCCAGTGCGGAATCTCATGTGTTTTGTGTGCTTAGTGGGCTTAGCTCGCTGCCGTAGCTGCAGTCAACGTCCGAGGGCCGTCGGCCAATGACCCGTAGCTGTCCATGAAGACAGTCTAGTGACGAGCAATACGTGGAGAGGACGTACTACATGCTGGGGTCCGGTGAAGACAACACAAGCTAAGAGCCTTAGCCTGGCAGCATGCAAGGGCATCAATCGAATGCAGGCGGCGAGGGCCGGCCGAAGCCGGGCCCGATGCCACGCGACGGCACCGGCAACGTCCCTTGCCGGCTGCCAGCACTTGGCCGAGCAAGACACCGCAACTCCCGCCATATAAGCATCGACGCATCTCCACCTCGTCTCTCCCCCCATCTGGCATACCCATAGCCCCGTCACGATGTCCGCCCCCCTCCAGACCGCCATCACCGAGCTCTTCGGCATCCAGCACCCCGTCATTCTCGCGTGAGTACGCCGCAACCAGTGGATGCCCCCTTCCACCTGGTGCCTCTCGCCCACCTGAGCCCGAAGTCGCCGAGCTAACAAAACAGTGGAATGAACGTTGCTGCTGGCCCCAAGCTGGCTGCCGCCGTCTCTAACGCCGGTGGTCTCGGTGTCATCGGTGGTATCGGTGAGTTCACAGCGTGTTACTGTCATCGCGTGAGCTGACCATCAGGCTACACTCCGAAGGTCCTCCGCCAGGTCATCGGTGAGCTTAAGGCAGACCTCAAGGACCCCAAGCTCCGTAAGTTTCAGCAGCCTGGACTCTACTGACGCTGAAGCCTTCGGTGTCGACCTCCTCCTTCCTCAGGTCGGTGGCTCCGCCCGTAAGACCAACTACGACTACACCAAGGGCCAGCTTGACGAGCTCATCTCCGTTATCATCGAGGAGGGCGCCAAGCTGTTCGTGTGCGCCGTCGGTGTGCCCCCCAAGCACGTCGTCGACCGCCTCCACAAGCACAACATTCTTGTCATGAACATGGTCGGTGCCCCCAAGCACGTCGAGAAGGCTCTTGAGCGTGGTGTCGACATCATCTGCGCCCAGGGTGGTGAGGGTGGTGGCCACACTGGCTCGACCCCCTCCTCCATCCTCTGGGAGGAGTGCGTCGACCGCGTCAAGGGCAAGACCTCTTCTCTGACCGGCAAGCCCATCTACGTTGTCGCTGCCGGTGGTATTGCCGACGGCCGTGGCCTCGCCGCTGCGCTCATGTACGGTGCTCAGGCCGTCTGGGTCGGCACCCGTTTCGTTGCCTCTACCGAGGCCGGTGCCCCCAAGTACCACAAGGACCTCGTTGTCTCCGCCGACTTCGGAGACACCGCCACCTCGCTCATCTACACCGGACGTCCTCTCCGTGTCCGCCGCACCGACTACGTCAAGTCGTGGGAGACCCCCGACCAGATCAAGAAGATCCAGGAGCTCACCTCCAAGGGCAAGCTCCCGTTCGAGCTCGCTCTCGCCGAGAACCCCAAGCTCTCCATTCCCGGCCGCCCCTGGTAAGTCACGCGTCTAGCCCTTCCCTTCCACTACTACCTCCACCTCCACCTCCACCCAGGTCGTCCACCTGTCCGTCTCTCCACAACAACCTCACATATCCCATCCCTCTCAGACAAGCAGTGCTAACGTTTATCAGGCTCATGGGAGACGTTTCCGCCCGTATCAAGGACGTCAAGCCCGCGAAGGAGATCATTGACGAGCTCGTCTTCGGCGCGAAGGAGGCGCTCGAGAACGGCAACAAGTTCATCCGCAACAGCGCCAAGCTCTAAGCGGGTGCGGTCTAGATTGTAGCAGATTAGTGTGAGCAGTCTTGTGATGCGACAGAAGAAGCGCTACGCACGGAGGCAGTGGTTTACACAGTCATCTGCCTACAGACTCCTGACTCACACCACTTCGACATCTACATGCTGCTGTTACATCACGGCTCAGCCTGCCGTTGCGGTAACTCCAGACGGCCCGCCTGGCAACGAGCAGACGTATTATGACGAAGGCAAACTCAAGTTGTAGATTCCCGGCGCGACGGAGTGCGGGGAAGCGCGGGCAGAAGTCGGGAGGAGCTTGGTCCTCACGACTGAAACCCTTCAAATACTCGAGATCCAGCGCGTAGTCGTACACGCCAGGCTCTGGTTGATAAATGGTCAGGACGGATTCGCGCAGAAAACGATTGCGTTGTCCGAAGTGAGGGTCGCCGGTACGCATGGAACGCCTGTGCGGTTCCCCGACCCAACGAGGAATATGATGATCGCTTTATCCTGGACGTACTTCGGCACGTCGAGGGGGTTGCGGATGATGGTGTAGTCCAATTGCCTTATCAGGACCACGGCCTCATCAGGGCCCCAGAACTGTCTAGGTGCTCCCTTCAAGACAGGCCAAGCTTGCGTACCATGACGGGGAGGGCGCCGTTCATAACCAGTGCCCAGAGGCTATCGCTCTTGTCGGCTCTGACGCCGTGTGCAACGCTGGGACTGCGACCTGTGCCATCCGCAACGGGGCCAAGGATGTTGTAGCACGCGAGGAAGAGCACATGCCTTGCCCAGCACACGAGCGTGCCCTTCAAGACTTTGCCTGATGAATTGAGAGGGATGGCGTTCCGCACCTGGTAGTAGAGGTACTCAACTATGACATGTGCCAGAACCGTCGACTGGGGAAGGTCGGGGAAGGTCCCAGATCAAGCGAGGAAAGTGGTGCCCATGCTCTGGGCGCCAGATGCGACGGTAGTAGTGGTCGAGTCTGTCGGCGTGGGATTGCACCGAGCGCATGGTGCCGAAGTCGCGCTTGATGTAATCCTTCGTAAGGTCAATGACCTCCTCGAAAATGTTGTGGTCCTCGGGAGACATGAGCTGCTCGATCGGCGACTCCTGCAGCATCCGGCGCAGGCTTCCGCCCTTCGAGAACGTCTCGCGGATTGGCGTCATTCTCAATTGAAGCTAGTGCAGTGGAATGCAGTGGAACAGAGGGGGTCGAATTCGCGCTGCGTAGATGTCGAGACAGCCGTCAACGTGTCAGATTGAAGTCTCAGAGTCGGTTTGCTCCTGAACGAACGACACCGAGACCGTACTCGTCCCGCGCGTCAGCAAGCGCAGAGGGCGAAGAGTTGCGGGCGATCAGTACCCTGGAGACGAGCACCGATGTCGAGCGCGATCGCGTTGCCGGATGCCTCCGCTGGCACAGTTGCGCGAAGGTGGGCGCGCCAAAATCGAAGGCCGGCTGTCGCGGGGGCAGGAGGGGAAGGAGGGGAAGGAGGGGCAAGAGGGGCGAGAAAAGCCCGGGACCTGGGAAGGAAGACAGAGTCGTGGAAAGAAGAGGAGTATGGGGCAGAGGGCCGTGGCTCGTCGAGTCACAAGGAAGACACCCGACAGCCTGCTCGAGACGATTCGCGACGAGGTGCGGCCGGTGGATGCGTCGGGATGGATGAATGATGCAATGTACAGCTGCGTCTTTCGGACGCTGGACGCGCTGTCTTGACGTCTTGTGCCCGAGGGTCGTTGGTTGAACGGGCTCCTCGGCTCAGTGGGGGAAGGCGTGCCGGTCAGCCGGTCAATGACGTTGGCGAAGTTCGAGAAGGAGTCGCGGTACGCAGCTAAAGGACTTGGAATAGCTAGGATAAAGGCAAGAATGAATTCTAGAGTCGCGCACAATGATTGAACAGCTGCTGGACTGGGCGGGCGCTGGCTTGTTCACTGGACGGCAGGTGTCTTCCCTTCAGTCAGTGTTGACCGAGTCGCAGAGTCTTCTCACGGTCGGCGCCGGCGCAGAGTACTCCTGTACTAGATGTGATCGGAGACGGCGTAGACTGCTCCTTCCCTCTGTCGCGGTCCGGTGCTCTGCCTCGTCGTTGACGACTGTCGATTGGAAAGTGAGAGTTGAAGGGCCAAAGGAGTGTCGGTCGCTTGGTGACAGAGGCGGAGGCATGTCGATCAGCATCCGTTTTAACTGGCGGTCCAAAACATGATCTGCCATACCACTACCTGGTCGCGCGGCAACACAGTGGACAGCCAGTGTCAAATGCATACCCAAAGAAAACGAATGAGATTACGGAAAGGACGCCCTCTTCGTGTTTCTCCCCATCACGACGCGCTGAAACTCTGCGCAGTCGAGCTCCTCGGCCTCCTCGCTGGACAGGAACACGGGCTCGCCCGTGAGGCGGTCGAGGGCGGGATCCGGACGGCCGAAGAATGCCGTCGCGCACGACAGCAGCTTCTTGAAGTCCGTCTCGAGGTGCTCACCCCTGCGCGCGGGGTCCTCGAGGTCGTCGTCGCGCATCGCGCGCCCGAGCGCGAAGATGTACTCTGGCGGGATGGCGCGCCAGTGCTCGAGCTTGAGGTCCTCGACGCGGAGCGGCCCCTGTGGGTGCGGCCTGCCAGGCTTGCCGGCGTAAGAGAGCGAGCGCGAGTGCCCGTGGCTGCTGGACGAGTGACCCAGCGACGAGGTCAGGTTCGAGCGCGAGCCCCACAGGCTCCACGACGAGCGGTGGCTGTGCATCGATGCGCGCGCCGGCGGCGCCGGCGGCGCGGGGTACAGCGCCGTGTTCCCCAGGCGCATCGCGTTCACGCACAGCAGCACATTGTCCGCTGCCGCGCCCAGCGTGAATGCGTCCGCGCGCGAGATGTCCTGGTTCACGAGCGCCTGCGTGAACAGCAGGCACAGGTGCGCCAGCGTCTGCTCGCAGCCCCACTTGCGCAGGAACCGCACCAGCGCAATGTACGTTCCGATGTCGATGTAGGTCGCCGCCGCGTGCGAGGGGTGCCGAAAGTGGCCCCGCCGGCCGCCTATTGAGACGTGCACGAGCAGCTGCAGCCACCGGGCGATCACAGCCTTGCCCTCGCCGGGCTCGGTGAAGCGTACCTTCTGCCGCGGGCCGTAGGACAGCGCGTCTCGGAGAACGGAACTGCAGTGAGCTCAAGAACACGGCAAAAGAAGCTGATTAGAGTAATTGTTTGTCACGAACATTGCAAGCAAGAAGGTATAGTGTCCCGTGCCGCAACAACTCACCTCGATGACATGACGTGCGCCGATAACACCTTGAAGCGCCAGCCGTCAGCCGAGATAAGGGTGAAGTCGCCCTCGCGCCAGTCGGGGTGGTCGCGGACTGTGGCGCGATACTTGGGCATGGCGTCTGTTGAGCTGGGCGTGTGTGAGGGAGGAGGAGGTGACGATAGCAGCGACACGTCGCCAGCCCCTATATGCGCAACACACAGGAGGCCGATCGCACAGTTGTTTCCGCTGGTGGCGACGGGCGTGTTTTGGGTGGGCTCAGCATTCCAGGCATTGACCAGGAGGGGCACAAGAGGGGCGGGTCTGATACACTCTGCAACGCTTCAACCAACGCGTAGAGAATACACATGAATGCAGCATTGAGTATGAATCTATCAATCTAAAGAGCAAGGCAATCCCAAAACGCGTCAAAAGGTCCTGAAATTATACACATTTACAACAGTGTCGCCACTTTCACGCTTCACGACGACTTAGCCGGCGGTGCTTCCGCGGGAGTAGCTGATTCCGACTTGTCGAGGTAGCCCTCGGCCTGCATGTTGAACAGCTCGTAGTACTGGCCCTTCTTCTCCATGAGTTCTTTGTGCGTGCCGTACTCAGCGATCGTCTGAATGTCAGCGTCCTAACGAAACGCGCGCTGTCACATGCACTCACGCCGTTCTCCATCAGGGCGATGCGGTCCGCCTTGCGCACAGTGTTGAAGCGGTGGGAAATGTACACAGTCGTTGTGCCTGCAATGTTGGTGAGGTTGTGGATGTTGTTGAAAAGCTCCGCCTCGGCACGCGGATCGAGAGCCGACGACGGTTCATCGAACACAACGAGGTCGCTCTCCTTCGCACGCATGAAGGCACGCGCAAGCCCGACTCGCTGCCACTGCCCGCCTGACAGCTGCGTGAACAGGCACTCATCGTCACTTTCTTCGTCGTCGGAGTCGTCTTCGTTCCTCCATGTCTTCATGTCGAATCTTGGGGGCTCAGGCTCTCCCCAAGGATGCAGCGAGACCTCGAGTCCGCCCTTGGCGCGAATGGCCTGGGCGCCTCCGTCCTCAATAGCCTGATTGACCGCGTCTCGGTCCTCGATTTTCTCTACCAGACCCATACCAACGTTCTCGCGTAACGTCAGGTGGTAGCGATTGAAATCTTGGAACAACGCCGACATACGCTTGTGCAGGGTCTTCGAGTTGTAGTCACGGGGCGTGACACCATTGATCGTCAATGACCCAGAAGTGTGCTCGAACAGCCCGGTCAACAGTTTGACCAGGGTCGTCTTGCCTCCGCCGTTGTAGCCAACAATCGCGAGCGTCTCTCCAGGCTCGATTGTCAGGTTGATGTTCGTTAGAGTCGGCTTGTCCGCGCCGGGATACGCGAAGGAGAGGTCTTTTGCTTCGATGCGCATTCCACCATCCTGCCGGGTCGTCTCAAAGTCGATGTCCAGGCCACGTGGGGACGGCTCCGAGGCCCCCGCGAAGGCGGCCGCGTAGAAGACAGACTGGTAGGATTGGTTGAGATGGTTGAAGAGGCGTCGCACAGAGTAGACAAGCTGGCGCGCGGTACCCTGGTAAGTGTGAATAGAACCGAGAGAGAGACCAGTGTCGATGGTCTTAGTGGCCAGGAGTACCTGTCTGTCAGCTTAGGATGTTACACACTGTCACTCACGTAGAACGCGGTCCCAGCCATCTCGTTGAGGAGCTTGAAACCGACAGACTTGACCTGTGACTGGAAGCTGGCCTCCCAAGTGCGGGTCTGGAGCATTTCACGGGCCTTGTCCCATGTCTGCAGGCACCAGTCGTGCAGACCGAACAATGTGGCCTCCTGCTTGTACTTGGTGGAGGTCGCGATCTCTCGCATCAAGTACTCGGTGTTTTCAAACTCGGCTACGTCCTCTTCGTGCTGATCGTAGTCGTCATCATCGTCGTCAAAGCTGTAGACAAAGTCGGACAGCTTGGTGATCAAAGTTGGAGCAAACGCGAGACCGATCAGCGTCAGCGTCTTCGGGTCACGCTTCTTGATTTGCTCGATACCACCGACGGCCTGAACGAGCATAGTGACTTGGGCTGCAATGTCGACCGCCTCAGCGAGTGCGCCGCTGATACCATTGACCAGGCCGAACGGACCGCTGTGGTAGGTATGCCCACTCTCCATGCCGGCGAACACCCCAGCCTCGTACACCAGGGACGAAGAGAACTCATCCGCACCATACGGGGGCGCCTCGAGTCGCATGGATAGATATTGTCGTTCGAACTTCGTCTCCAGCCATTGCTGGATGTCAGGTTTATCTTTTCAGGGCAACTTACATGAATCTTCGCGCTGTTGTCGCCGAAGAGCTTGCCCGTGAGCTCTCTGTACAAGATCATGGCGATACCGGAGCTTGCAACCCGCAAGGCTGTGCTCCAGGACGCCGGCTTCCCTCCGAGCGCTCGCTCGCAGAGGTCGTAGAGCTGTGACGTAGCGTACAGGCTACAAGTCAGCTCCGTCGTCGTCGAGACCTATTACTCACTCTACCGTAGTGTGCAGGCGATCGGAGACCTGCTCCAACAAATAGATAAGCAGGCGGATGGGATGGACATGTCGGACAGCCTTGCCAAGGTACGGAGAAAGCTCACGGCACAGATCGAGCCAGAGCCACACCTCCGCTAGAGTCTTCGGTCGCGGGCTGCCGGCAACTCGAAATGTAGGACCATCATGGGCTCGCGAGACTGTCTGGCCTGCCGTCTTGTCGCCAGCACCGTCGTCAACCGAGGTAGCACCAGTGGAGGAAGAGGACGCACTGGAGGATGATGCGTCACTGACTGGTGTCGAAGCCCCACTACCTCGGTCGACATCGTTGAGGACGTTCTTCTCCGTTACCGCCTCGGACAACTCCGTCGAAGTCGCCTCCAATGCTTGCTTCTCCTTGCGCTTCTGTCGTTCCTTCTCTCGCTCCTCCTTACGCTTCTCCTTCTCTTTCTGCCTCTCCTCCCACTCCTTTGGCTTGATTATTCGCGACTGGAGCCATAGCCGGGTCACGAGGTTGAGGTGGTCGTACTCGGAGGGCAGGGTGAGCTTGGAGAAGGTGGGTTGCCGGACCGGTCGCTTTTGGCGACTGGCCTGTTCGATGACGTCGGCAACCTTGTCCATGAGACTTGATGTGATGAGGTTGATGGAGATGATATGCAGGGTGGTCGAAAAAGAAATCAACGAGGCGCGGCTTGATATATGGACTCGAGACGCGACACGAAGAAAGTCGAGGGTGTCCTCGAGTCCAGTCATGTCGAGTCAGCCGCTTCCGCATGCAGCGGCGAAGAGCGACGATCACTTGCCGCACAGCACCGGCTCTGGCTCTGCGGGCGCTGCAACGTAGCACGCGCGTCGGCTGGCGCCCCCCGCGAACCCGTCCGCTGCGCCAAGATCGAGTGCCCCCGGATCCGAACCGGTAACTCGGAATTTGCCCGCTGGTCGCTGTCGCCCTGCTCCGGACCCTTGCCGAGTCGCATTCAATCTTTACGTGCCGCGGTATCTTGCCATTTCAATTTGATGCCAGCCAGGCAGGAGCATGTTGCGGTGCAGAGATCGCAGAGGAGGCGTACTTCTGCAGGGCGGCGGTTGCGAGCTCCCGTTCAGCCAGGGGTTGGCGGTCTGTGCAGGTGAAGGGTCGGAGGTGTGGGGGATCGGTGGACAAAGCGCGCGGGGAAGCCGGTCGTGGTTGGTTGACTCATCTCGCGGCTGATCGTACCTACTGATTACGCGTAGCGCCTTGTTCCGCTCGCCGGACTTGAACTGTAAGCGACCCAACGGCAGACGCCTCGCAGACTAATGGGGTAAGTGACAGCGAAGTATGGGACAAAGGGCTGTCGTGCTCGTCTGATCTATGTCATGCAAGATGGCATTCGTTGTGTCTTCAAGGCGCGAGTCCATTCGAATCCTGTCACCTAGGTCACCTTCCCTGCGGTTGGTCTCAGAAAGAGACCGAAAACGCCTCAGGGACTCATCAGCCATAACGCGGCTTCCCTGGTGTAAGAGCGGTGAGCGCCCTTCTCACCAGAGGAAGTGACCATGTCAAAGACAAAGGTGACCTCAACAGCTTGCACCGGTGCATGGGGATGGGGCAAAGAGGGCAGAGCGAGTGACAGGGAAGGAGTCAAGACTTGTGCCCTCGCGACTGATGGCCAGCTCACGGATCATCGACAAAGAGCCAAAACAGCGCCTCGTTGGTTGCAAAACGTATCGTCGCAATTTGAGAGCAGCGTAAAAGCAGATAATTAATCGCCGGCGACAGACGCTGATGCGATGGGTGAAGCAAGCGGGTGCCGATCGATGGTGATGAGCGCAGAGGTGGTCGAGGGAAGGCCGTCGATTGCCGGAGGAGGGTGCCACATGCCTCGGAGATATGTCGGGCTAGGGACGTGCCGCGCGGGGCACTGTTGTTATTGTCGGCTACGATCACGCGTTCGGTCAATAGCCACGGCGCGCGCTTCATTACCACCGCCTGGAACCGCCGCAACCGCCATCCATCACCCGCATCCATCGTTCGTTGCTATGGACACCGACATGGAGCCGCGAGACGGTAAGCAATGACCGCCGTTCCGTCGAGCTAACTTGCAGAGCGCAGGCACAGCCGTGACGACGGTGGCCGCGACTTGGACCGCGATCGCGATCGTGACGATCGCCGAGACCGCGACGACCGCGGCCGGAGTCGCAGCAGGGATCGCCGGGACGACGACCGGTACGACAGGCGTGACAGTGTGAGTAGCTAAGAGCTCCCTTTCTCCAGGAGGCTGACACGAGCAGTATCGCTCGCGTTCACGCACTCGTTCCCCGAGACGGAACCGCTCTCGTTCCAGGGATCGCGACCGTCCCCGTGATCGCGCCGACCGCTTCGACGACCGCGACAACCGCTACCCCGACTGGAGCCGGTATACGGACAGTGGGCGCGGCGGTGGCTTCGGTGGACGCGGTCGAGGGCGTGGAGGGTTCTATGATGGGCCGCCCCGCGGGGGCTTCCGTGGGGGCCGGGGACGAGGCGGGTTCGGCGATCGCGGATACGACAGCTACCGCGGTGGAGGAGGGTACGGAGGGCGTTCTTCCCGTGGATACGATCCCAGAGACGACCGGCGGCCGCCGCCCAACGGACCGATGAACGCGCCACCGGAGGAAGCCGAGGCGCACTCCCGCGTCAGCAAGCGCGAGAACAGGCTCTACGTCGGCAACTTGTCGTACAGCTGCACCTACCGCGACTTGCGCGATTTCATGATGGGAGGTGCGTTAGCGTTGGAAAATCTCACTCTCGGACTCCACGTAAGGCGAAAAGTGAAAGGAGGAGAGAGGATTCGCACGATGCGGTGCAAGGTTAAGGTTTGGAGGTTGGACAGCATGGAGACAGAGAGGAACACTCGGAGGATCTCGCTGGGAAGGGACTTGGTCATTCACCCGGACGACTCTGTGATGGACTGGATGGGACGGGTCACCTGAAGAATTGGAGGACGGAAGACGAAAGATAAATGAATCGACACGTAACTAACTGTTACAGCCGGAGGGAATGTGGTCTTCTCTGAAGTGCTGGTGACCCCGGCGGGCACTTCCAAGGGTTGCGGGTGAGTCGCAGCTTTGAGGACACAACTAACGCGCAGAATTGTTGAGTTTGAGTCTCCCGGCCAAGCTCGGGATGCTTTGGCTCAACTGCATGAGAGGTCTTTCATGGGCCGCGACGTCTTCATTCGCGAGGTAGGTAACTCGATTTGCGTGGCTAATCTCGTAGGACCGTGAGGAGACCGCTCGCTTTGGAGCTCCTCCCCACCCCGGCAGGATCGGTGCCGCCCTCGGCGAGCGCTCTGCTGCACCGAATCGTAGCATCTTCGTCATGAACGTGAGATCTCCACCGTGTCTGATCGATCTCTAACGACAGCTGCCTCTCCAAGCTTCCTGGCAAGACCTGAAGGACCTGATGCGCCAAGCTGGCGACGTGACGCGAGTCGACCTCAATATGACTCCCGACGGACGTCCGAAGGGCAGCGCTGTCGTCGTCTTCGCCGACCCCAGCATTGCCGACAACGCGCTTAGGATGTTCAAGGGCTTCGACTGGTACGGCAACATCCTCGACTGTCGCGAAGACAAGTACGCGAGCACGTCATTCCGTGGTGGTCGCGGAGGGGTGCGTGGTGGCTTCCCGCCGAGAGGCGGTTTCCCTCCTCGTGGAGGTTTCGGCGGCCGTGGAGGTTTCCAGGGTGCCGGTGGCTTCGGCGGTGGTTATGGCGCTCCTGGTGCCGACTTCAATGGCGGATACGCTGCCGCGGCACCCCCGATCGCTGCTGCAGGAGGCTACGACGACGCTGCCAACTACGGTCAGCCTCCCACTGGCCCTTCGTCGCAGAATGAAGGTCGGGTCAGCACCGGCTTGCAACCCATTTCTGCGGAGCCCAGCCAGCAGATCCTTGTTCGCAACGTGAGTGCAACGGGGTAATATGCGTGTTCTTTGCTGACCCCCAGCTTCCGTTTGCTACTTCGAACGAAGACCTCGTCGAGCTCTTCGAGACAGTTGGCAATGTCACGCTGGCGGAGGTCATGTTTGACGGGGAACGTCCTCGCGGGGAGGGCGTCGTTGAGTTCACCGATGTCTCTGATGCTCAGCAGTCCTGCGACCGCTTCATGGGCTACATGTACGGTGGACGAGCGATCGATGTCCAGTTCGCCCCAGAACGACACGAGTTCAGCCCCACAGCCGCAAAGGGAGGGCAAGCCAATCCTTAGTAATGATTCATGGCTGCCCTCTCCCCTTTGCTGGATCGTTATATAGCGCTAGTTCCGATTCGATATGGTTTCAGATGTATGCTGTAGTGTTCACTGTGCCAGCTCCGGGGCCGGGATGAGTAGCGGCTGGACGGCCACCAATCGTTGAGTTGGGCTGGTGATATCCACGTGTTTCGGATCCGGAGCCGAACTACAGCCGGCCGGATCCGCAAAGTCGATTCGATCGGTGCCAGTACTCCGTCATCGCAACAGCACGATATCAGAGCTCAGCACCAACCTCTCACTTCCATAACGACAACGACGACTTGCAACGAACGACCAAACACAAATATTTCCCTGACGACTGAACGACCACCCTCACATCCCCTGTTCCGCCAACGACCTCTCGTCCCCGAACTCTAACCTGTCTACCATGATTACGATCGACCAAATCGTCGAAGCCGCACCCCCGGACGTGCGTGAAACGCTCGACGACGGCACCGTCGCGTACCTCGGCACGGTGATCGCGGGAAAGTCCGACCCCGACGATGTGCGGAAGGCTCTCGCCCCGTTTTTGGGCATGAGCGCTCGCGACCTGGACACGATGTTCGCCAAGTTGTCCCTCGGCCCTGCGCCGGCGCCGAGCGCTGTGGCTTCCGACCCGTCCTCACTTCTCGCCGAGGTGGAGGCGCGACCGCAATCTCCGTCAAAGAAGGACCGGAAGAAGCGCGTGCCCGTCGCGACCGGCCCCTCTGTGCAGGCGTACAGCCAGCAGAGCCGGTTCCACAGTGCGACGCTGAGCACGCTCTCGACCGAGATCGACCTGCGTGGCGTGAACGTGACGGTGGATGACGCGGAGCTCCTTGTCGACGCCCGCCTCTGGCTGAAGAGCGGCGTGCACTACGGCCTCGTCGGGCGCAACGGGGCGGGCAAGTCGACCCTGCTGTCCGTGCTCGGCGACCACTCGCTGGTCGGCTTCCCAGAGAACATCCGCACGCTGTACGTGCAGCAGCTCGACGTCGTCGAAACGGACGACAGCGTGCTATGTGCGGTCCTGGGCGCCGACGAGGAGGTCAGCAAACGCACCCGCGACACGGAGCGCATCGAAGCGGCTGTTGCGGCCGCCGACGACGGGAAGATCGCAGCCGCCCTCACGCAGTATATCGAGCGGATTGCCAACGAGCGCATTCTGGCGGCACAGAAGACAGCGACACTCCGCTCCGGTGCACGGGGCAAGAAGGCGCGCGGCGTCGCGCTGAAGGCCGAGCAGACCATGCTTGCCTCCGTCCGCGAGGAAGTCTACGGGACGTCCTCGGAGAGCGAGGCGCAGGTCGCTGCGCGCGTGCTCGCGACGCTGTATGACGAGCTCGGAAAGATGGACGCGGACAGCGCCGAGGCGCGTGCCCGCTCTATTCTCGCTGGACTCGATATCGACGAGGAGACCGCCGACGGGCCCGTCTCTGCGCTTTCCGGAGGCTGGCGCATGCGCGTTGCGCTCGCAAAGGCGATGTTCGTGCGCCCCGACCTGCTGCTGCTGGACGAGTGCACGAACCACCTGGACTTGGCCGCAATCGCGTGGCTGCAGGAGTATCTGTCGACGCTGGACGTGACGATTGTGTGCGTGTCGCACGACCGCGACTTCCTGAACGGCGTGTCGCAAGAGATTATTCGGCTCTCGGACCGCACGCTCTCGTACCACCCCGGCAACTACGACGAGTACGAGCAGAGCGAGGAGGAGCTCGCGCGCAAGAAGCAGCGCCAGCACGAGGCGCTGCAGCGCCGGCGCGAGCACGTGCAGAAGTCGATCGAGCGCTTCATGAAGCACGCCCGCTCCAGCAACGACGACAAGGTGCTCGGCCAGGTCGCGAGCCGGCAGAAGAAGCTCGAGCGCATGAGCGGCATGGAGAAGACCGAGGACGGGAAGCGCTTCAAGGTCTCGTACTGGGCTGGGTACCACGACACGATGCGCCCCGAGATCGAGCTGAAGAAGGCTGAGGCGAGCGTCGACCTCAAGATCCCGAGCCCCGAGACGCTGCGCGGCTCGGGCCCGCTGATCTCTCTGTCGAGCGTGAGCTTCAGCTACCCTGGGCGCAAGCGGCGCGTCATCAAGAGTGTCAGCCTCAGCATCATGCCGGGCGACCACATCGCACTCCTCGGCCTGAACGGGTGCGGCAAGTCGACGCTAGTGCAGCTGCTGAGCGGCGGGCTGGCGCCGACGCACGGCAGCATCACTCGTCACCCGGGCCTGCGCATCGGGCACTACACGCAGCACTTTGTCGACGAGCTCAGCTCCGTGCGGCACTCGGCACTCGACATCCTGCGCACCAAGGCGCAGAAGGAAACCGACGACGCGATCGCCAAGGGCCGCGAGGCGACGGCGCCTAAAGAGGGCGACCTGCGCAAGTGGCTTGGCGGGTTTGAGGTCTCAGGCCAGCTGGCTATCCGTCCCGTCAACACGATGAGCGGAGGGCAGCGCGCGCGCCTCGCCATGGCGCTCATGCTCTGGGAGCGCCCCCACATCCTCCTCCTCGATGAGATCACGAACCACCTTGACATGTACGCGGTCCAAGGGCTTGTTGCCGCCCTCAATGACTACGAAGGCACGGTTGTCCTTGTGACTCACGAC
Source organism: Trichosporon sp. PB005A (assembly GCA_023630055.1). Taxonomy (NCBI): domain Eukaryota; kingdom Fungi; phylum Basidiomycota; class Tremellomycetes; order Trichosporonales; family Trichosporonaceae; genus Trichosporon; species Trichosporon sp. PB005A. Next base: position 293,470 of record JAMALZ010000016.1, read on the forward strand.
AGGCACTTTGTCCGCGAGACGGCTGATGACGTGTATGTCCTCGAGGAGGGGCGCATCAGGCTGCTCGAGGAGGGCATCGACGAGTACGTCGCCCAGTTTGCTGATTGAGAGTACCTCACACTCTGTATCTATCCCAACGTTACCCTACATGTATCATATACAGTGCCCACCGCTACTGACCCACTCACAGACCTATTACCCTCTCACCTCTCACTGTTGTCAAGCGTTAAGACCTTTCAGCTACCACCATATCCAACAGGCCATCAGATCTGGTACTCACCACTCACGAGACGTGGTAAAAGGGGGACTTCTGCCTCATCTCGGCGGACAACGTGTGCTTAAATGCGTCGTCTCGACGCACGCTGCTCTGGGCCAGGTGAGTGTCTTTTGCATCTCCCAGTAGTTCGTTGTTCCAGCACAGTGCTTAGCGATGCCGCCGAGGCAAGTGGCGAAGATTACCACGCATCCGTTCAGGCAGTGGCTTTATTGTGACAAGCGCTGGCACCGCGCATCAAACCGTCGATCCCGGTTGCCACCTTTGGGTGACATACAGTAGCGCTCAACATGATCCTTGTGCTCAACATTAATCCCTTTGGGTCATTCGTCCTCCCTTCACACCTCATCCAACCCCATCGTACATTGCAATCATGGCCGAGCAGCCCCAGCCCGACTCTCTCGAGCAAGACCCGTACTGGACTGCGGGCGACTTCACGCTTATCTCTTCTGACAATGTCGTCTTCAAAGCCCCATCGCGTATCCTTTTTGGCTTCAGGTGAGTCTACCCAGTGGACCGGGGATGCCGAAACTTACACAGCAGCGAGGTACTCGCCGACGCTGCCGAGATAGGTGCCGACGCCCAGCGCGTGCACTTCGTCGACAAGGATATCGAGACCTCGGAAGTCCTCGACCGCTTCCTTGACCTCGCCTGCCATAGGTACCTGTTACCCGACGCCAAGGGTAAAATGGATTTCTGCACCGATATGGGGCGTCTGGTCGCGTTCCTTCACAAGTGGGAATGCAAAAGCCTAATGCCGTGCCTGGAGATAGCCTTGCTGAAGCTGATGGCAATGGAGCTGCTCAGCGTCATGGACGTGTTCGCCATCGGGTCTGCCGCAGACGCAACTTTTGTCTGCGCCTCAGCTCTGAAAGAGGGCGCCCGCAAGGCTTGCAACCAAGACCTTCAGCCCATCAGTGTTGGCGCCGAGCGGGAGGGCCAGAGTCTAGCCTCCCTCGTTGGTGGATGCGTCCTCGACCCCGCTACCATGTCCCTTGCCGCTGCACGCCTCGTGCGCCCTGACCACGCTTGGGCCCTCAACAGGGCGTGGTCACTTTGCCGCGTCGTCTATGACGTGCCGGCAGCAGGCGAGGAACAAACCGAATGGCATCATTCGCAGCCCTGCCGTTTGCTCCATGCCCTCCCTACGAAGTTCTCGATGCTGCTCGGCAACATTCCAGACGCAGATGACTGAGAGGAGCAAGAGGCTACGGCTGAAGACAGCACCGATTAACTTGAGCTTGGATCGCCTCCTTTGGGGTCGCATGAAGAGACGGGGCCCACAAGACAGCCTGATGAGTACTGTATTTTGATAAGACGTCGAGAGTGTACATACAAAGCCGTAGGGGGATTTCTGTATCCCGAACACAGCCGTAGCTGCCAATAGTCTGCTTTGTGTATTGGCTGCAGAGACTTGGTTCCTCTCGCTTGCATATGACAGTTCCATGCACACCAACAATATGTGATCGAGGATCGAAGACCTCAGGGTTGGTGGGGCTCTGGCTTGGGGCGTGGGAGGTCTAACGAACAGATCGCAAGCTGCCTAGCACTTCACGGGCATAGCACGCGTCCGCACCTCCGCCCACACACACTGCCTCCGCCCTATGATGTTGACATGAGCTCATAGCATTAGCCGCCGGCCGCCCCAAGCACACAGGACGACGTGCTTCCAGCTGGAGACCCCGTCAGAGTAGATTCAGCAGCTTTCCTTGTTGCTCTTGCACAATCAACCTCGAAAACTAGATCATGCCGAAAGAGGGAACACCCAACCCGACACCTCCAAGCCCGCATTCGACATGGAATAAGGGCGACGTCGAGCTCATCTCATCGGACAACGTGAGCTTCAAGGTCTCATCCCGCGTTCTGTCGACTGTCAGGTGAGCAGAGGAAGCTGTATCCCTGAACAATGTGCCGACTCTTTGCCGACCCAGATGAGGTTAATGACAGTGAGGTGTTCGCTGATGCTCTCGGGTCGGGGTCAGGCGAGAAGAGCATGCAGCTATGCGATCCCGTGGTGGAGACGACAAATGTGGTTAACCGCTTTCTTGACCTGGCGGTGAATGGAAAGATATCCGTCGCCACTTCCGGCAAGGTTGAGTTCTGCAAAGAGGTGGCACCCCTCGTCGAATTCTTGCGCAAGTACGACTGCACCCGCCTTATGCCGCAGTTCGAGCTGTGTCTGCTCAAGCTGCTCGACCAGACAGCCGTACAGCCAATGCAGGTCTTCGCCATCGCGTCGGCCGCCAACATGACTTACGTCTGCGTCAAAACCCTGGAAAAGATCAGTTCAATGTGGCACAAAGCGAACGATAGCCTTGTTACGCCGGAGAAGCGGCCCGATCATCCGCTTGGGCATCTCGTGAACGGCTGCCCGATGGATCCTGGCACTGTTTCCCTCAGCATGTACGGGGTAATGCAGCGCAATCACGCCTGGGCCCTGCACAGGGCTTGGGCTCTCACCGTGCGTACCGAACTGCCTGTACGTTCCGGACAACCCCACCAGGCGACCCGCAATTTGTCTGAGGTCGTCGATGAGTTCAGAATCGCTCTGGAGACCCTTCCATCCACCAGTACCTAGTCCGTAGACGATGCGCTTGGGCTTCCCTATGTTCAGAAAGCTATGCATGTGATTTGATTTCTACCACCTTCCGCTTCTACTGGCTCTTCGCGAGCTCCTGGAGCCTGCTCTTCAGCGGTCCCGCGTCGTTGACCCAGTCCTGATGCCTCTTGACGAGCTCGGCGATGATGTACTCCTCGATCTCCGGCTCAAACTCGTCTGGCCCGGGCACGCGCCCCTTCGCCAGCTTGTCGAGGTACAACCACGTCTCGCGGAACTCCTCCTTCTCTGGCGCCTCGGCGTTGTCGCTGATCGCGAGCGAGGACAGCGCAGCCGATGACGGGTGCGTGCTCCGCAGCGGCGGCGTCTCCGCACCCATGATCGAGGGGTTGCCCAGCGACTTGGCACGCGACAGACGCTCGATGAATACGACCTCGTGCTTCCGCTTGTGCAGCTCGTTGCCGATTACGAGCTGATGCCCGTATCGCGACAGCGCGGCCTTGGCCTTCGGCACAAGCAGGTTCTGGTCCGTCTCGAGCTGGCTGTTAGCTGCTATGCAGGCCGCTATAGCTCACCTTGAATGACACGGTGTAGCCTTCGGGCGTCCACTCCTGCACAAGCGGCTTGAGCACCTTCGGCACCTGGTCCATCTCGAGCGAGAGCGATCCTTTCTTGCTCTGAATCTTGTGCTCAGCCTGGGGTCAGCTTGATGGTGATCGATGAAGCAGCTGTATGATATCTGCTCACAACACGGTCCTCAGGGAGGAAGAAGTCCGACACGGCCGCCGCGAGGTAGAACATGCCACGGCGCTGAAGAATCTGCATCTCCTGCCCGACATTGCGCAGAAGCCAGAGGTAATCGTTGACGGTCTGGAACTCGATTCCGAGAAGCGAGCCCTCTTCGTGAGCGCGGTTGTACGCCCGGAGGACCGGCAAGAGCTTCAGTGCCTGCTCGCTCTGAACACGAATCTCGGAGCCGTCTGCCGCGTTTGGCGAAGAGGAGGCCGCAATCTCGAGCAGGTCCAGGAACGGATTCAGCGAGTGGCTGTAGTGCCGCGAGAACGGGCGCAGAGAGTGTGTCCGGTGCAGGAAGATCACGGCGTAGCCGGCCTTCAGGAAGTACTCGGCCGATGTCGCTCCGCGCGTACCGGCACTGAAGTTGTCAAGGAAGCGTACCGTGTTGCTCTCAAGCGGAACGGTCGTACCGCCGGACTGAGGTTAGCTGCCTGTTCTCCTCCAGCACCTTGTGTCCTCCGAGTCAATCATGCTGCCGAGGGCTCAACGGTTCCGATGCCCGCAGCAAGATATACGCCCCTCCACCGCATCGTCCGGCATGCTGCACAGCTTCGTCACTGGCTACGAGCCGTCGGTGGACTGCCCACGAGCAAACAAAGGCGTACTCACAGTGACAACGACGAGCTTCTTATCGGGGACAGCGGCCCACTTCTGGATGAAGTCGTGCATGCGCTTCGTCTTCTCTTTCAGACCGGCTGGAGGGGTCTGGGTGTTGAAATAGTCGTCGGTCGTGAACTCGCGCCCCTCAAGGGTGCCCGAGGTCGGGGCATCGGCTTCGGACATGATGGACAAAGCTGGTGAGCAATGAGCAAGGTAGAGGGGAGTTGAGCGCAAATGTCGGTCTATTGAGCTCGATCAGTCAGCGAATGACGGAATGGTCGAGTCGAAATGCGGGCAACGCCGAACGGGTGGGCGACGAGTTTCGGAACGAGCGGAGACGTCCCGACCACCTGAAGGGCTGTATTTATATCCAGCGAGAGGCGGGTAAGAAGGAGCGAGTGGTACGAGTCGGAGGGTCGAGGTCGATGTGACGATAGCGAGCAGCAGCGACCGGGCGGGCGGTGGGGATGGACACCGGATGCGAGGGTTGTTCCGAAGATATCCCGGCTACCTACGCGAGATCTGGCTCCGTTCCTCGTGATGCCCCAGCCGCCGCCAGCTGACACACGCTACCGCCCGCGGGGCTGGCCCTGGGAATCTTCTCATCACCGACAGCCAGCAGATAAGCAACAGGAAAACACTCGGAGCGATATGCATGCAGCCACGAACAAGTATGCATCACAGACAAGAGTTGGAGACGAGGTAGATCTCTCCCTCAGGGCGCTGGTTCGGAATGCCGGGCTCTGGGTGCTGGCTATGACGACGCTAATGGCCCCTCAACACCCCTCCGATGGCCCTCAGCCTATCCCGAGCAAGGCGTACCTCACCGATCCCAATATCCCATATCAGCTTCCACCCGTCTGTCCCCATCGCCTCCGACGTCTCCCCCGTTCGTCTTCTCATTCTTCCTCTTCCCACTACACTCCTCTCTGCTTCGCTACTCATACACTTCTGCTCGCCGCTCTTCTTGATTGTCTTCTTTCCTATTCTTCTTACGCCCTCCACATTCACCTCGTAACGGCAACGCACGTTTGCCTGTCGCCAAAACTCCAGCGCTCGAAACACTCGATCGTCCCGACCGACCTTCCCCCGAACTCTCAGCTCCCACCGCACCGGCCAGATTCTCATCGTAGAGAGCAAGTTCGATGCCGCTTCTCACGCTCCTCGGCCAGTGTGCCGCGATGGGCGGCGCGTCCATGGCCGTGGGGTCGATTCCGCTCGTGTTCAAGGACAGCATGTCTCGTGAGTACTCGGCAGCGAGGTGTTGCGCGCAACACTGGGTGCGGCAATATTTGCGGACTAGCACTGGCGCGCTCGCCGCCGTGATGCGACGTGGGCGACGAACGCGACAGTGGCGCCAGTGACGCCGGGCGGACTAGCGAGATAACAAGGCGTGACAAGCGAGCCGAGGTACCGCTGAGGTCCTCTCTGTGCTGATTCAGTCGCTGCCGATTTCACTCGCGGTGTGATTTGCCAAGTCTTGGGCGCCGCTGGGTCGGAGCCGGAGTTTGTGCCCCACGTCGGCGCTCGATTGAGCCCGGAGCGCATGCACCGGTGGCCGATGGCGTTCGGCGTGTTCTGTCCGTCTGTCGATCGCGGAGTGGAGGCGGCGATCACTGTGCACGCCCTGTCCATTCCGTCCAGTCGCATTACGCGATGCGCTGCTCGCTTCCGTCGCGCCCCAATCTTTCGCACCCATATGCTGACATGCAGCCAAATCGCTCTCGGCCATCTCGATCCTCGGCACCGGGCTGCTGATCGGCGCGGCGCTGACGATTATCATCCCCGAGGGTGTGGCGACGATGATGGCGGCGGACCCGCACGCGATGCACACAATTGGCGTCTTCCTCCTCGCGGGCTTTGCGCTCATGCTTCTTGTTGAGACGTTCACGCCGCACCCGCCGCACCTGCACCACGGCGAGTCGCACCCGATGCTGCCCAAGGACCCGGCCGAGCCGTCGCCGGCGGATCCGACGAGCGGGCTGAGCGCGACCCTCGGACTCGTCATCCACGGTGCCGCGGACGGGATCGCCATCGGCGCTTCGAGCCTGACGGGCACGGCCGAGCTGGGCCTCGTCGTCTTCCTCGCCGTGCTGATCCACAAGGGCCCCGCTGCCCTCGGGCTGACCACGACGCTCCTCGGGCTGCACCTGTCGCACACGCAGATCAAGAACCGCCTGCTCGTGTTCTCGCTCTCGGCCCCGCTCGGCGCCATCCTGACGTACGCGCTCGTGAGCCTGTTCGGCACGACGAACGGCGCAAGCGTCGACGGCAAGTTCGGGCTGAGCTGGTGGACCGGCGCCGTGCTGCTCTTCTCCGGCGGCAGCTTCCTGTACGTCGCGACTGTGATCCAGCCGCTCAACAAGAGCGACTGCCACACGGAGCGCGACGAGATCTCGCGCCCCATATCCCGCGCCGCCCTGCTCGTCACGGGCATGCTGATCCCGCTCGGACTCGCGCTCCTCATCGGCGACCATGACCACTAGACTGTATTAGACTTGCATGTACAACTATGACACTACTGCGGGAGGAGCCAGCGCCCGTCGACCAGGCGCGAGACCGTGCCCTCGGCGGCGGCGCGCTCCAGCACGACACGCAGCTCGTCCACGGTCAGCGTGTAGCTCCGCTGCAGCGCTAGCGTGCGCTGCAGGCTCTCGAGCGCCTGTGGCCCAAGGCTCGCGAGGATGTTCTGAATGCTCGCCCAGAAGGCCGCGCCGCGCTCGAGGATCTCGTCCTCGTTCTCGGCCGGCCGTGCAAAGCCCGCAACTGACGTCAGCTCATACCCAAGGGGGGCTAGCTTACCTTGTGGCCGCTCCTGTTGCATGGCGGAGCCCGTGCCATCCTCGTACTCGACCGTCTCCCAGACATCACCGGCCTCGCGCAGGAGCCCGTAGCCCTCCCACACTCCGAGGGCCGAGAGCACAACGGGGGTCTCGACGCCGAGCCGCTCGGCGAGGTCTGCCGGCGCCCAGCGCTCTTGCGTCTCGAAGAGCTCCGCGACACACGCCTGCAGCGGCGTGACCTCAGCCTCGACGACACGGTCTGCCATCTCGAGCCGCAGCGTCACCTTGCCCAGCTCCTGCACCCAGCGCAGGTGCTTGTCCGGTTTGAACTTGTTGAACGCCGCTCCGTACTGCTCTTCGATCTCCTTCAGCTTCGGCGTCAGGTGCAGCGACGACTGCTCGACCTCGGGCCAGAACATGCGTGAGATGATCAGCGGCTCCGCGATCGACTCGATATCCTGCTGGATGTGGTCGTTGATGCGTTTCGAGTCCGCCATGTCCTTCAACATGACATCGCACACGTGAAGTGCGTCCTCGCCGAAGCGGACCTTCAACAGCTCGATGGTACGGACCTGGTTGTCAGCTAAGCCTCACCACCCGAGCTTACCTCCTTAACGGCATCGTAGTCGTCGATGTCCAGCAGCCTTCCAGCGAGGTACGACTGCAGCTCTTTGACGATAGCGTCGCGTGAGTCGTAGATAGATACTAGCGTTCCAACAATGTCGACGGTCTTTCCAGTCCTGAATTCTGGCTGTCAGCTTGAAGCGCGATGACCGAAGCTCACCAGGCGCAGCATCGACAGGTTCCGGCTCCCACTTAGGGTCCCAGAACTTCTCTACCGTGTTGTCATTCGTGAACGCCAGTGGTTCCACGGACGCCGGGTCGTTCTCATCCTGCAGCTCCTCTCCCTCAACAAGTGCCGCAACAATCTGCGGTATCGTGTCGGGGCGATCTCGCAGATGGCGCCTAATAGGCTCTGCCACCTTGTGCAAGAGTACGCCAAGCGGGTCGAGGATACGCAGGCAGCGTATCGTGCTGATGTACTGAGTGATCACGTCCTTCGTCTCGGCTCCTGGGTGCAGGAGGCGCTTCAGGTTCCTGCTATCAGTTACTGAGACAGGAACCAGGTTACTCACGCCGCGCGCAGCTTGTCAACCAGCTGATTTCTCTGATCGACCTTCACTAGACAGTCCTGGAGGTTAATCTCGAGAATAGTTACTGTACCTACCCTTAGGTCCTCTAGCGCGGCCATTGAGTCGGGGAAGTCAACAATAATATCAAAGAGCTCATCGGTCCTGGGTGGTCAGCTTGACTTCAGCAGAGCAGCTTCAGCAAGCCACTGACCGGATGTCGAAGAACGCCTTACACAAGTAGTAGTCGAAGCGCGAGTAGACTGGCCGCAGCATCGCCTGTGGGTTCTCGTAGTCTGCTGGGTCAGCCAAAGTCCTGTCTTCGATATTCACTCTCAAAGACGCTCGACATCCAGGCCACGACAGAATCCGAGACTGTCTTCCTCGCCGTCTGCAGTCTCCTCTCCTCCCACCCCAACGCCGCCGCCTCCTGCGCAATCTTCTCAATCTCGTCGTACGCCACCCGCATGAGCGACGTTGCGAAGCGGGGTAATACGTTCAGACGGTGGAGGTGTGGTGATGGGGCCGGAACGCGGCGCCGGTCCTGTTGCTGAGGCTCGTCGCCCGGAGTGATCGCCAGCGCGGCAAGGGACTGGGCGAGGAAGTCGAGGAGGTACGCGGGAAAGGCCGCGGGAAGGCTCGCATACAGCAGGTGCTGGAAGAAGGCCGTGAACATGCTCACAAAGCGACCGCTGTTGTGTTAGCCAAGTGTCTGTGTAACTAAGCTGAGATGGCGGCGACTAACTCCTCCAGCTGTCGTAGCGGCGAGCCCCACGCGCGCTGCCATGTTGCAATACGGTCGAGCATGGTCGCCATGACGGACTGAACCTGAGCTTGATCCTCTGCTTCCTCTGCGTGCTTGATGTCAGCGAATAAATCCATTGTGGCAGCTCACCTGGAGGGCGGAAAGGTATGTGTCCAGATCATCCCTAACGAGGTAGTAGCGGTTCTGGACGCTGTCCGTGAAGTCCTGATACAGCTTGCTGAGCTTGCCTTCTGTCTTCAACAACGAGAAGGCCGCGGTGACGTTAGGAGTAACGCCTGATGTCAGTTGGAGCTGAAGTCCCCGCTAGTAGAGAAGTCGGGGTGGGGAAGACGTACTCTGCTTTCTGCTCGTCGCGATGTCGCGAGGGAAGACATGTGCTCGCGCAACTTGTACCGCCTAAGGTGAGCTGTTGTTCTCAGTCCCCGGCTTACCTTCAGAATTTCAGCTTGGTGAGAACCCTGCGCCGAGGTGCTGGGAACGTCCCATGCTGCCAGTGCCGCCGCGAGAGCCATGTCGCTCGTTATTGCTGGGACACCGAGCCCTGGTTGCATCACTTTGTTTTGGCTTCGCGAGTCTCCGGTGGAGGCGGTCAGTCCGGTGGAGTGCATCGTGGGAGAGTGAGACCACATGAGGAAGTCACGTGCCGCAGCGGACGATGAGCTCCGCAGGGGTCGTCCAAAACTTCCAAGGGATCGACGTCCGGCATGCTATGGTGAGACAGATAGGGGCGAGATTGCAAGCTGCGCAACGCTAGTCCGCTCCGCTGTCGACGAGCGACGCGGTCGCGTGCATTCCGGGGGCCGTAAGGGCGGTACATCGCCGTATGGAGGGACGGGGACGGACCCGACGCCACCGCTGTCACGGCATCGCTATTGTTGATATTGTTGGCCGGCGTAGTGGGCTCGGCGGTGCTATGGATTGCGGAGCCATTGCACTGGCTGCGCCGGTGGGAGCTAGGGAGTGTGGGTGACGGCGGCGGTGCCCAGCCAACCACAAGCCCGCCCGCCGCCAAGGGTGGGTGATCGTGAGAGCGGCTCTGCGTCCTGCAAACATGATGACGATGCCACCGCCGGGCCGCCGAGACGCGTTCGAGTGTGCAGGGGCACAAGCAATTCACATCTTGGCGATGGCGCCTTGGATCGGGCCATTTCTTCTGCAGCACTTGGCACGCCGTGACAGACAGGAGGACGCTGCCCCTGTGTCGGACGTTTGGAAGGGAGGGCCGGTGTCAGCGTGAACTGCCGGCAGCCGGAGTGCCTGTGGCCATGCTGACGAGCTGACGAGCTGACGAAGAGGTCGCTGGATCATGGGGACACGGAGGGGCGACCGGAAGAACCCTTGTGTCTGGCCCCGTTCTAAAGCCCTGTGGCCCTGCGACCCTCACGAGAACGTGTTGATAACGTGGTATCACTTGTCACTGCCCCTGTGCCGCCGGTTCATACAGGGTCGTCCCCCAACCCTGGTCAAACAACTGGAGAGCCTGCCTCGCTGTTGGTCCGCACCGCGTCCACGACCTCGACCTTGGAGGGAGGGGCCAGCCAGGACGGGGGAGCCAACGGCCTGCGAGTTGGGAGTGCGTAGAGAGCGCATCGAGTGCCCTGCTGCGTTCCAGTCTTACGCCCCATTTAGCTGATGTCCTGCCGGGAGCGCAGAGCGGCTCCGCTCACTTGGCGAGTCAGAGTGCGCAGAAAGGAGGCTAAGGACCGAGCTAGAGGCCAAAGGCCAAAGGCTGGGGCACGGGGTGGCAGCTGCGCGCATGCGCATGTTTGGTGTTTGTTTGCTGCGTGCGTTGAACGAAGATTCCTCGATCTCCGATCTCCGTGAGATCTGGGAACCAGAGCACGAAGGCTGACAGCATGAATGGTAGTGAGCGAGCAAAACGCGTCATGCGCCGGCCAGCCAGCCGCGAGCTGTCGCGGATCGCTGAGGTGATGGGTGACTGGCTGGCTGGCATGGCTGGGCAATGTTTTCCTCCGCAGCAAGCATGCTTGGGTGGTGATCGCGTTCCTAAGCAAAACACATGCCAAGCGTATTCTCAAGCGCAGGCCAAGCGGTCTGCCGAACTCTATACGGCGCTGTACGGTGGCCCATCGAGCCACGTCGCAGCAGTCGCATTCAGGGTCGCCCGCTCAAAAACCCTGGCTCGCAGGCGACTAGCACGGCGCAAAAATTCAAAGGCACATTAGACTGGGGCATTAGCGGGAGCAGAGTGCACAGGCAGTGTGCTTACCGCTGCTTTGCAAGCGATTAGCACAAGCGTTGTGCTCCGTAGGCACCCTAGTACCCTAACGACCCTTGGTGCGTCTCACGCGTCTCGCTCCAGCGCCCAGTGTGCTAAAGGGCGCCCTGTGGCCCTTGGCCCTTGGGCGGGGTGCCCTTTTCCGCGTGGCCCTACGCTGCCTGGGCGCCTAGGCGGGCTGCGCTGTGCACTCGTCGCTCGTTCGTTGGTCCGTTCACGCGGCCTCTTCCCCTCGGCCCCTGCCCTGGCCCTCCGGCGTCCCCTTTGTGCCCTCTGTGCCCTCCTCTCGCTCTGCGCCCTGAACCGACCCTGTCGCCTGCACCGCACTGGCCCTCCCTTCACCACTGGATGCACACACCACAGCACTGCATCCACCGACGACTACGACCAAGAACCTCGAATCCACCGTACCACCGCCAGCCCAGCCTGGCGTCCCACCCCGCCAGCCCTCCCTCCATCATCTCTTCTCCTCATCGCTCCATCTCTCTCATCCTCTATCCTACCTCTCCAGCCTATTCTCCCCTCCTCCCTCCCTCCCCTCCCCCCGCCATCCCAACACCCGACCCCTTCTCTCTTGCATCTACTTTCACGACTCTTGCACGCTCAACTTTTCCCACCCCACCTCCTTTTACTTCCGACAAAACGCCAAACATCCTGGTCGGCTCACTTGTTCTCGACAAGTCACCTCTCGAAAGCACTATCCTTTATACAGCATACCGTGTATAGAGTAACGAGCATCTCCCACCCATACTCCCGACTAGTTCAGCTGTAACACCACGACGCGACGACACAGCCCCACGAGGCTAGCCGCACTCTAGGTAAGTGGTTGCCCCTTCTCGATACATCGACGACACATTCTCCGATACTCGTGCGACGCTGGGGAATGCAAAGACAACGGGCGACAGGCGACACACACCTGTGAGGTCATCGTCCGTCGTTTTCCTTGCCCCCACATTGGAGCAATCGACGTACATTGTACGCCGTGTTTATGTCCACTAAACAATGGCTGGGTGTACATGACGGAAGACGTAAAGCTCGTTGACCTGATTATCGAAGTCCGCGACACTCTCGGCATAGCATTGCAAGACCATTGCTAACGTCTCACAGCAACATGTCGTATCAGGACGGCCAAAAGCCGTCCGGTTACTCGCCGACATCGGAGGCGAATGACCCATTCAACCCGCCCCAGCTCGGTTATGGCCACCAGGAGGGTGGTGTTCCCCACCCCGCTACTGGAGGAGGCCAGTACCAGCCGTACTACGACACCGAGTCGGACATAGGAGCCCGGTATGAGGGCGGTGGCATGGGCCGTGAGACTTGGGCCTCGGAGAGTGCCTGGAGTGGCAACGGTAGGTTCAGCAGCTCCACCTTCCTCCGATTAGAGAGGCTGTGCGTTTTTCGCTGACAACCGCGACAGATGCGCCCAACTACCCGGCCTCCGATGCTTCGCACCAGCAGGGCTACCCTTCGCGCGCGTCTACTCCCACCTACACTGAGTCCAAGGAAGGACACCGTGGCCGCGAGCCCTACCCTTCTTGGACCCAGGAAGCCAACATCCCGCTCTCCAAGGAAGAGATCGAGGATGTGCTGATCGATCTCGCCAACAAGTTCGGTTTCCAGAAGGACTCGTGCCGCAACATCTACGACTTCCTGATGATTCAGTTGGACTCGCGTGCTTCGCGTATGTCGCCGAATCAGGCCCTCCTGACGCTGCACGCCGACTACATCGGTGGCGAGCATGCCAACTACCGCAAGTGGTACTTCGCCGCGCAGCTCGACCTCGACGATGCGATCGGTGCTGTCAACAACCCCGGTCTCTCGCGTGTCCGTTCAGTCGCGCGACGTGGTAAGGGCCCCGCCCCGGCCACTGCCCGCGAGAAGTCGCTAGACTCGGCCATGAGCCGCTGGCGTACGGCCATGAACAACATGAGCCAGTATGACCGTCTGCGTCAGGTCGCCCTTTACCTCCTCTGTTGGGGTGAGGCTGCGCAGGTCCGTTTCATGCCCGAGTGCTTGTGTTTCATCTTCAAGTGCGCCGACGACTACTACCGCTCGCCCGAGTGCCAGAACCGTATGGAGGCTGTCCCGGAGGGCCTTTACCTCCGCGCCGTCGTCAAGCCCCTCTACAAGTTCCTGCGTGACCAGGGCTACGAGGTTGTGGACGGCAAGTTCCTTCGTCGTGAGCGTGACCACGACAAGATTATTGGTTACGACGATGTGAACCAGCTGTTCTGGTACCCGGAAGGCATCGCTCGCATCGTTCTGAACGACAAGAAGCGCCTCGTCGACCTCCCCCCGGCTCAGCGTTTCATGAAGTTTGACCGTATCGACTGGAACCAGGTCTTCTTCAAGACTTACCTTGAGAAGCGCTCGTTCTTCCATCTCCTCGTCAACTTCAACCGTATCTGGGTTCTCCACATCTCGATTTTCTGGTTCTACACTGCCTACAACGCCCCTCGTATTTACTCGCCCGCGGAAACCGGAACGCCGACCCGTGCAATGGCCTGGTCTATGCCTGCTCTCGCCGGCGCTGTGGCCACGATCATTATGATCGGTGCCACTCTCGCCGAGTTCAGCTACATCCCGACGTCCTGGAACAACACCTCCCACCTGGCCGGACGCCTGGTGTTCTTGGGCATCGTTCTGTTCCTGACTCTTGCGCCTTCGATCTTTATCGCGTTCTTCAACCAGACTAGTGGCCTGGCGAACATCTTCTCGTACATCCAATTCGCGATTTCGGTCGTCGTCGTCATCGTCTTCTCTGTCGTTCCTTCCGGCCGTATGTTCGGTGACCGCGTTGCCGGCCGTAGCCGCAAGTATCTGGCCAACCAGACGTTCACGGCGTCCTACCCCGCTCTGTCGCCTTCGGCTCGCGCGACGTCGATCCTCTTATGGGTCTTGATCTTCGGCTGCAAGCTGACCGAGTCTTACTTCTTCTTGACCCTCTCTTTCCGTGACCCCATCGGTGTCATGACTGGAATGGTCATCCAGCAGTGTAACGACAAGTACTTCGGACACAACCTCTGCAAGCAGCAGGGCAAGTTCACTCTTGCCGTGATGTTTGTCATGGACCTGATCCTCTTCTTCCTTGACACCTTCCTCTGGTACGTCATTTGGAACACGGTCTTCTCGATTGTCCGCTCCTTCGCCATCGGTATGAGCATCTGGACTCCTTGGCGCGACATCTTCTCCCGTCTGCCCAAGCGCATCTACGCCAAGATTCTCGCCACTGCCGACATGGAGGTCAAGTACAAGCCCAAGGTCCTCGTCTCCCAGGTCTGGAACGCTGTCATCATCTCGATGTACCGTGAGCACCTGCTCTCGATCGACCACGTCCAGCGTCTCCTTTACCACCAGGTCGCCTCCGACCAGCCCGGCAAGCGTACTCTCCGTGCTCCTGCGTTCTTCATCTCGCAGGGCGACTCCAAGTCGAAGGTTGAGTTCTTCCCCAAGGGCTCCGAGGCCGAGCGTCGTATCTCGTTCTTCTCGCAGTCGCTCACGACCACTCTGCCCGAGCCTCTGCCCGTGGAGTCGATGCCTACGTTCACCGTCCTCGTTCCTCACTACTCGGAGAAGATTCTTCTTTCGCTCCGTGAGATTATTCGTGAGGAGGACCAGAACACCCGTGTCACTTTGCTTGAGTACCTGAAACAGCTTCACCCGATCGAGTGGGACAACTTCGTCAAGGACACCAAGATTCTCGCCGAGGAGTCTCAGATGTACAACCCCTCGAACCCCTTCGCGTCCGACGAGAAGGAGGAGACCAAGCGTGCCGACGACATTCCCTTCTACACGGTTGGTTTCAAGTCTGCCGCTCCCGAGTACACTCTGCGTACCCGTATTTGGGCTTCGCTTCGTGCGCAGACCCTTTACCGCACTGTTTCTGGTTTCATGAACTACTCCAAGGCCATCAAGCTTCTTTACCGAGTCGAGAACCCTGAAGTCGTCCAGCTCTTCGGCGGCAACACCGACCAGCTCGAGCGCGAGCTTGAGCGCATGTCTCGTCGCAAGTTCAAGTTCGTTGTCTCCATGCAGCGCTACTCGAAGTTCAACAAGGAGGAGCACGAGAACGCCGAGTTCCTTCTCCGCGCCTACCCCGACCTGCAGATTGCCTACTTGGACGAGGAGCCCGCCCGTAAGGAAGGCGGTGAGACCCGTATCTTCTCCGCCCTCATCGACGGTCACTCTGAGATCCTGCCCAACGGCCGCCGTCGCCCCAAGTTCCGCATTGAGCTCCCCGGTAACCCCATTCTCGGTGACGGAAAGTCGGACAACCAGAACCACGCCATCGTCTTCTACCGTGGAGAGTACCTCCAGCTCATCGACGCCAACCAGGACAACTACCTTGAGGAGTGTCTCAAGATCCGCAACGTCCTTGGCGAGTTCGAGGAGTTCCAGGTCTCGTCGCAGTCGCCGTACGCTCCCCAGGGCCACAAGGACTTCAAGAAGTTCCCCGTCGCCATTGTCGGTGCCCGTGAATACATTTTCTCTGAGAACATTGGTATCCTCGGTGACATTGCTGCCGGCAAGGAGCAGACGTTCGGTACCCTCGCGGCTCGTGCCTTATCGTTCATTGGCGGTAAGCTCCACTATGGTCACCCGGATTTCCTGAACGCCATCTTCATGAACACGCGTGGTGGTGTCTCCAAGGCTCAGAAGGGTCTCCACCTGAACGAAGACATCTACGCCGGTATGAACGCCTTCGGCCGCGGTGGTCGCATCAAGCACTCGGAGTACTACCAGTGTGGTAAGGGCCGTGACCTCGGCTTCGGTACCATTCTCAACTTCCAGACCAAGATTGGAACTGGTATGGGTGAACAGATGCTCTCCCGCGAGTACTACTACCTCGGCACTCAGCTTCCCATGGACCGCTTCCTGACCTTCTACTACGGACACCCCGGTTTCCACATCAACAACATCCTGGTCATGATGTCGGTTCAGATTATCATGCTGACCCTGCTGTTCCTGGGTACCCTCAACTCTTCGGTCGATGTGTGCCACTACAACGCCCAGGGCCGCCGTGACGACAACTTCGCGACCTGCTACAACCTCCAGCCCGTCTTCAAGTGGATCAAGCGCTGTATCATCTCGATCTTCATCGTGTTCTGGATTGCCTTCGTGCCCCTCTTCGTCCAGGAGCTCACGGAGCGTGGTACCGGCCGTGCGATTATTCGTCTCGCCAAGCACTTCATGTCCCTGTCGCCCGTCTTCGAAGTTTTCTCGACGCAGATCTACATGCACTCGATCGTCAACAACTTGACCTTCGGTGGAGCTCGTTACATCGCCACCGGACGTGGTTTCGCCACCACCCGTCTGTCGTTCAGCATTCTCTACTCGCGTTTCGCTGGTCCCTCGATCTACATCGGTATCCGTACCCTGATCCTGCTTCTCTACGCCACCCTTTCGGTCTGGGTCCCCCACCTGATCTACTTCTGGATCACTGTGGTCGGTCTCTGCATTGCGCCGTTCCTGTTCAACCCCCACCAGTTCTCGTACACCGACTTCATCATCGACTACCGCGAGTTCATCCGCTGGATGTCCCGTGGTAACTCGCGTGCGCACACCAACTCTTGGGTTGGTTACTGCCGCCTGTCGCGCACCCGTATCACTGGTTTCAAGCGCAAGCGTCTTGGTCTCCCGTCCGAGAAGCTCTCCAGCGACATGCCTCGTGCGCCCTGGCGTGCCATTCTTGTCGGTGAGATCATCGGCCCGATCTGCATGGCCGTCGTCATGGTCATCTGCTACCTCTTCGTCAAGGCTTGGCCGGACCCCAACGACTCTACTGGAATCACCGTTCCCGCCCTGCTCCGTCTCGCCGTTGTCGCCCTTGGACCCATCGTCTGGAACATGGCCTTCCTCCTGGTCCTCTTCCTGTTCTCGCTCTTCCTGGGTCCTTGCGTCAACTCGTGCACGAGCCAGTTCGGTGCCATGATGGCTGCCATCGCCCACTTTGGTGCCGTCGTCGGAATGGTTGCTTTCTTCGAGTTCCTCTGGTACCTTGAGCGCTGGAACGCCTCGCACACGTGCATGGGTGTCATCGCCGTCATTGCGGTGCAGCGTTGTATCTTCAAGATCCTCATCGCTCTGTTCCTCTCCCGCGAGTTCAAGCACGACGAGACGAACCGTGCTTGGTGGACTGGTGTCTGGTTCAACCGTGGTCTTGGCGCTCACGTTCTCTCGCAGCCCGCGCGTGAGTTCATCGTCAAGACCATCGAGATGGGTCTCTACTCTGCCGACTTCATCGCTTGTCACCTGCTCCTGCTCCTCCTGACCCCGCCTATGCTCATTCCCTACTTCGACCGCCTGCATGCTACCATGCTGTTCTGGCTTTCGCCTAGCCAGCAGATCCGCCCGCCTATCTACTCGCTGCGTGTCCGCAAGCAGCGCAGGAAGATTGTATTCAAGTACTCGATCATCTACTTCCTCGTCCAGGCGGGTATGGTTGCTCTGATCGTCGTGCCCGTCGTCCTCAAGACGGCCGGCGGTCTGGCTCCCAAGAAGGCTCCCTTCAACGGTGCCATCTAAGCGCGTCGTCGTTTAGCGAACGAGTGTGCCGGGCGCACATTTGTCTAGACATGAAAAGGAAGCTTGCTTCTTTCATTTCTGCCATTATAACTTCACGGGAGTGCTCAGCACTCTCCCCCACGCCAAGTTTATTTTATCCTCTTGACAACAAGCGGAGTAGATTTGCCATGCTTTGCATAGATACGACCACCACCACAACCACCCCCCATCAATCCCGACCCTGCAACTCGCAACTGCCACTGGACATTTGTAGAACTGTGATTCTGAGCAGTTTTGATTTGATGATGATTGAAATGATACCCTCGATAGTCCTTTGATAGCTGAGCCGCGCTCAGTACACAGACATGCACTTCACTTATGAAAACGACCCCGGAGCTTCTCGTCTGGCTCCCTGACGAGCGCGGCCCAACTCGTGCGCCTGCCCGACCAAACTCGCCGAGAACGTCAGAACTTGCCGCTTTCAGCATCGTGGTAGCGTTACTGGGTCATAGGCAGCGATGGCTGGCCGTCGCACGGGCAGTTCACCGAACGACGGCAGATCGCTGCCGCCGTCGGATGAGCGCGCGGATCGCTGTATGATCGACTGATAAGTGGCCGATAGTGAGCGGGCCCCACCGCAAAACATGATACAGGGCACCGGTAGCAGCATGCCATCGACTATATGTCTCGCGAGTGAGTTGTCATATGTGTTGCGGAGAGTACGACGATACTGGTAGTGTATGCGGAGACTACGGCGGCACGGCGGAACGGAGATAGCGCACTGCACCAAGCCCGGGCATGCGCCCGAGGCCCGAGGATGGGCGGTGGGCTGAGAATCGTCACGGACAATGGAATAGTGTCGTACCGTGGTTGCCGCCGCAGCGCGCAGGCAGAGACGACGACGCGACGACGCGACCGCGCACACGCGCAAGGCAGCGCGCACAGGGGCAGCGGCCGTATACGGCGGTGGCGCGACTGGGTCTCCCGAATTCCAAGCCCTCAATTGGACTTTTGGCAAGTGTGGCGTCGACCTGAAAGGCCGTTCCGTCACGAGAACTCGTCATGAATCGGGTCTGCGGCAGCCTGAGTTGGGCGATACCTGAGCGCCGCCAGCGTATCTCACGCTCGACGGGTCCTGCGCACTCATCGCACCTATGGGATCCTGCGCATTGCCCTGCTCCGTCCCCTCCGTACCCTCTGGCATCCGTCCTGGACCCACTCCATTGCATAACAGTGGCTGCATGCGGCTGCAACACGCTGCACACACCGTTCACCTAATTCTACCGTCGACACGTCCGATGCACATGACTCTTGGCCGCTTCCCTGTGCTTTCCTTAATCCCACCCGGTCCTGCGCGCCGAGAACCATTCTTCCGACCCTGGTCCGCTACGCAGCTCTCTGTCCACTGCCTTTCCAACCTCTCGTAGCGTATGAGCGCATCGTAGCTTGGCTTCCAAAGTCCTCTGGGCCGGACTGCTTAATTTCCCTCGATTCCAAATCCTATTAGGGTGCCGGAACGCTTCCTGCTGTAAATGCGCTGGAGCGGGCCGGCTCTTCCACCCGGCCTGCCGGCGCGCTGTCTCACACCGTGCGCCGTGTAGCGCTCCAGCGCTGCCCGGAAGGCAATTGACACCGAGCTGCTCCAGCCGGCCAGCACAGGATCCCAGCAGGACGCACGCAATTCACCCCTAAGCCATGGCCAGGACTCGCAGGACGAGCCCAGGATCGACCGCGTACCTATTCGACAACAAGACGCGTCTATGCCTTCGGTACCACGCCTGGTACGACAGTAACGTTGATTAAAACCTTGCTAGCGCACAGGAGCCCCTCTGCCGAGCCCACAACTAGGCCTAGAGCGCACTTCGCAGCTAGCTCTTCCGCGCCGTACCGTTGCTCATCACGTCTACCGACATCCCCGTGGTTCGGCGCGCAGCGAATCGTCAACCGCACCATTTGTTTCTGATCATCTCTCTAAACTCGGACACTGTCGACGCACACTCCGCCTGTTCGTGACAGACGACGACACCCCGATCGGCACCGTTGGCGGCAGCACGAGACACATATAAACAGCAGCGAGCCGGCGCCGGTGCCTACGTTTCACTTGTATCGACCGCGACGGCAAGGCTCGTGGGTTCCCAGCGTCGACTGCAATGCCGCCGCCGCTGTTCCTCCCCAAGCCTGGGCTTGATGCAGAGCCAGTGCGCCCGACATCTCTGCCGCCACCGCCGCGATCGCCCAGCTACCGCTTCTTCCCCTCAGCCTCGGCCCCGCCCGTCCCGGCCATCCCCGCCGCCCATGGCCATGGGCTTCCGACACCAGACGCGACGCCGGCCTCGTCCGTAGCGTCGTCCTCGTCCATGTCGCTCGTGCGCAAGCAGCCGTCGTCGTCCTGGCTGGACCAGAAGCCGACGAGCAGCAAGGTGCTCACGCCACCCTCGAGCTCGGAACGCAAGTTCACACGCCCTGTCCATGACGAGCTGGACGAAATCGCATACCAGTATGCTCTGCGAGTAGCGTGAGTCCACAACAGTGCTAGCAACGCGGCCCAAACTTCGGACGTCGGTCAGCGAGTTGCTGGTGCCAACGGCCGGTACCGCTACACTGGATTATGCCTCAGAACTACCTCCTGCAGCAGAGTGAGCTGCAAGCAGCTGGACTGGGCGATCCAGCGACGAGCGCGGCGAATTCGGACCTCTTGGTCGGGCTTGGCTGAGCACTGCTGCTGGCTGGCTGACTGGCCGATTGCCGCGGCCGGCACAATGGCATCTCGGCATGGCTGACTTAGCGCAGGATCTTGAACCACCGCATCAAGGCGCGGAGTGTGCGGAACGCGTCCCTGCCTCACTCGCCAATCTCGCCCCTGTCCGGGCTCAAGCACTCGCACTCGGCGTCCAATCTGAGCATGCCTGCGACGGCTAAGATCCCGCTGAGTCTGCGGCACCGGTACTCGTCGTCGACGCTTCTGCCGCTGCTGCAGGATGAGACGAGCCCGGTGCTCGTGCAGCGCGAGGCGCGAGAGCGCGACCGTGTACCGCTGATCGGCCCTGTGCCGAGCCCGACGACGCTGAAGAAGCGCCGGTCGCGCGGACTCAGCTTGAGGTTATTACATCATCACTCGAGCGAGAACAGGGTGCCGAAATACGCCGTGCGCGAATTCAGCCAGTTTCTCGCGACCCAAGCGCACGCCGACAAGGATCAGCCGGCCCACAGTCCGAGCGCCTCGCCCACCGCATGCAATCCCCAGAGCGGAGGCAGTCCCAGCACCGACGGAGCATGGGCGGACGCGTGCGCAGCGTACCTCAGCCGGGAGAAGCACTGCTTCTCCTCGCGGTCGGTGGAGGATATTGTGGAATGTGAGTGTGCGATGTGATTCGGTACCAGACTTTGATTGCGTCTGCGTTCATGACGGTGCCTGAGATAATCGCCCGGCTGTGCTGACAATTTCCAGCTTTCATCGCCTCGTCCCCCCTCCACAAACGGCAGTTCCACTCCGTCCGTCTCCTCACCACCCTCTACGCCTTCCTCCCCGAGTCGGCCCACTTCACTCAGTCCACTGCCGAGAAGGACCGCGACCTCCTCTTCCGCATCCGCGCCGACATCCAGCGCCTCCTCGAACAGAAGGAGTCGGACGACGTCACGCCGAAGCACAGCCCCAGCCCCTCCCTCTCCCTCCGCCCACGACGCTCCGGGGGCCTCACCGCCGGCCTTCCCCGAAGCCCAACCTGCTCCAGCCTCCCCGCGAGCCCGACAACGCAGACCCGCTTCCCCAGAAGCACCTCCTTCGTCTCCACCAGCACCGCGTCGGCCCCATCGCCTTCTCTCCCTCTCACCCCGCGGACGCCGCACCACGCTCGGTCGCACCAGAACCTCAACAGCCCGACGTCAACCGTCGTCTACCCGACGCGCAAGTCGCCGCCGTCGCTCGTGGATGACGAACTGATCAAGCTCGTCGGCCAGTTATGGGACATCCCCTCGGTGCAACACATCCAGAACATCCGTGACATCGAGTCCCGCCCGCTTGAGAAGCTCTACCTCGACCACCTGAAGCTTGAGCTTTCGCTGAACAACAGCAGCACCATGTCGTTCGGCGCCGACAAGAAGAAGAAGCATCACCGCCTCTCGAAGCGCGTGACGGACCTCGTTTCCAACTTCCCGGAGATCATCGGCCCGGGAAGCAGCTCGCCGAACCACTCGCTGAAGGGAGACTATTTCACGCCGAAGAAGAAGAACGGCGCCTTCTCCCGCCTCCTGAAGCGCGCCTCGACGCACTCGACGAACGGCTCCCTCCATGGCCCCACCACTCCGGACACGCAGGGTGGTAACGCCCCATCGCCGATAGCGGAGGTGCCGGCGTCTTCGCGATCTAGCGTCACCGGCGTTGCCCCGGCACCAAATGTGAACGCTCTCGTGACGCAGTGCGAGGACATGTGGGAGCCCGAGACGGTCGAGGACAAGGAGGCCCAGGTGAACGAGGCGTTCAAGGCGTGGACCGAGTCGATCGGGCAGCGCAGCGAGGTCGCCGCCGGCGAGGCGCTGGCGAACAGCGTCGCAGATCTGTGCGACATGCTCGAGGACGAAGACCAACCTGCGATCCTCGAGGTGCTGTTCAATCGCCTGTTTGACCTGACTGCCAAGGCGGTCCAGTCGATCTTCCCAACGACCGGCGTGCCGCCGCCGTCACCGCCTCCTTCGATCCTTCCGCTACTGCATGTGCACGGCGACCTGTTCATCGACTCGCCCGAAGCACAGGAGGCGTACAAGCGCATCTCGGTCGAACTCTGCGTTGCTGCCGTGAACGAGTTCAACGCTGTCAGCACCGAGCTTATCGCACACAACTACATGCTCGGGAACGGCGGGGGACAGGGCGGCCATGCCGACCCGGTCATCGAGAACTTTGAGCGGCTCGCTGAGTGGTTCGAGCAGGAGATCAGCAACGTCTCCAAGTCGTGGCGTCCATCGCTGTGCCTTGAGGACTGCAACCCGGCAAAGCTTATCATCTCCTCGCAGCTCCCGCTGTATCTCGGCGAGCTGAAGCGGCTCGAGCTCCCGCCCGGCGTCCAGGGCAACTCGGACGTATTCATCTCGCTGTACGAAGTGACGTGCCGACTGCTGAAGACTTACGAGGAGTTGACAGGGTCCGAGACGGCGTTCGACCTCGAGCTCTATTTCGAGCCGCATATCCAGAAGTGGCTGCGCGAGACGGAGCGGTCGCAGAACAAGGACTGGATCTTCCGCCTCGTGCAGACCGAGACGTGGACGCTGGTTAACGGCCAGTACACGCAGGGGTACCTGGACTTCATGGAGCTGGTCGGCAACAGCCTCAAAATCATCACTGCGTCGAGCCTGTCGCCGGGCAAACGGGCGCTGTTCCTGATGGACCTGAGCAAGACGCTCGCGAGCTCACTCGTGCTGTATGCACAGGTGCTAGCGGAGCGGTTCGAGTGGCAGGTCGCGCCGCCCCTGTCGGAGGACACGGCAAGCATCCGCTCCAGCGCACACCTCGGCGGTAAGGACAAGTGGCTGCAGAAAGGCAAGCTGGCGAAGGAGAAGCTGCTGGACCAGAAGCGCCGCGTCGTGCAGCCGTACGTCGTTGAAGAGAGCGCGTGCGCGAAGCTGCTCGACGTCCTTGCCGTGCAGGCCGAGGTGCCGCGGCTGTCGGCACAGATGGACGCGGACGCGTGTGCCGCGGTGCTTACGAACCTCCAGATTGAGGACGGCGAGGACGACCGTGGGCGCACGTACACCGTCACGATCCAGGCGGCGTCGGGTCTGTTTAAGCGCAACGGCAAGCCCGCGGACGGCTTTGTTTCCGTCTACGACCGAAGCACGGGACAGCGCATCCTGAAGACCGAGACGGTCTTTGGAGAGGCGAACCCGCGTTTCAACGAGAGCATCCGGCTTACGCTGCGGCCGGACGAGAACCGCGTGCTGGAGGTGCAGGCGCACGACCGCGCACTCGTGGGCCGGCACGATGTGATCGGCTCCAAGTCGCTCGTCATCAACGAGCACGCCGAGGACTGCGTTCTGAACCTTTCGCCGGCTGGCAACGTCCGCGTGCGCGTGCAGAAGCCGTTCAACGAGGTGAACGACATTGCGTCCAATCTCGCGCACGCGGATCGCGCCCTCGCCCGCCTCGAGGGCGACATGCGCGCCGCGCTTGCAGACCGCATCCTCGAGTATCCCCGTTGGCTGCTCACTCCCGAATACCTCGCCGGCGTCGTCAAGGCGTCGCACCTGAAGCGCGAGCTGAGTCTCGACCCGGTGTTCAAGCAGCTGGACGCGAACCTCGGCCTGTTGATGGAGCTCAAGCTGACCGCCGTCATCGTGGCCGTGTGGGACGGGCTGCTATCCGTATTCGCCGAGCTGCTGCTCCCGCCGCTGGGCGAGCCGACGCAGGGCGGCATCGGGCTGCACGGCCTCGTGGGCCGCGACGCAGGCCCCGGCGTGCTGTCCGAGAGCAAGACGAAGCAGGTCTTCAAGTGGGTCGCCGACACCAAGGCCTTCTTCAACCCCGAGGGCCAGGGTATCCCGCTCGACGCACTCGAGAGCCCGCGCTACACTACGCTCATGAACATTCCCCGCTGGAACAAGGCCGGCACGCGCGAGCTCATGGACGCGGTGAGCGCTGACGTGCGCACGTTCTGGCAGGCGCCGCCGCAGCCGCCGCCGGCGCAGGCGTCCGAGCCGTCCTCGTCTGCGTCCACCCCGACGGCAGGCACGCCGCCGCCGCTCCCCTCGCGCCCGGGTGGCCCGCGTCCTGCCCTCCCCCCTCGGCGCAGCACCTCGGGCGCTCCGCCTCTCCCCGCCCGTCCGGGCAGCTCCATGCCCCCGCCCCCGCCCCCACCCACGTCCGCTCCCCGAGCAGTGTCGAACGGAACAGCAACCCCGCACTCGGCGTGGGACAAGAACGCGCAGCCGGCCCCGCTGTCCCCGGAGGCGGCCGCAGGACTAAAGGCGCGCATCGAAGCGATGCTCCGCATCCTGAGCCTTCGGCAGGGCACGCGCGGGTTTGTGCGCGAGCACACCGTGTTCCTGAACCGCGACGCGTCGTAGGGTGACGCCGAATCGGTCTGGGAGCTCGTCTAGTCGCTCTCTGGTGTGAGGCGACAAAACACAACATCTTCATTCATTTGGTCACTAGGACTCGGACCTCAAACACGCACGAGGGACGGTAACTGTATCTTCTGTGTATCTTTATGTATCTTACGGTTATAATCGTGATGCCGTTGTTACGTCTGAGACTACAGACACTGCTGCCGAACGAGAGCGCTCATGTAGCGGGCCAGGCGAGCGCCAACGCGGATTGGAAGGCGAAGGTAAGCTTACCTCTGCCTCTGCTATCCGAAGCTAATACCAACAACGTGAGCTCGCCTTACGTCGAGCTTCAGCTATCCTCAGTCGTGACCCTCTTCATTCGCGCAGACAGTTATGAACAGAGCGTTCAGCGACAACTGGCGAGGCGAGATCTCCGTCGTGATCGATCGAAAGGGCTGATGGGGCCCCGCAGTTGCTCCGTATCCGGGTGCTTCATATTTACGGGGACAGGCACGTGACTCCAGATCCACACTTCGGCCTGCTTAGCTCAGTGGCCAGAGCGTTGGTTTTCGGCTAGTACACCGAGACCGCCAACGGTCGCAGGTTCGACCCCTGTAGTAGGCTTATCCTTTTTTCTTGGCCTGCATCGCTGCATCGCAGTAGTGACAATGAAACAGGGTTCCCATTACATAGATACGACGTAATGACAGGGACGAATCTGCGGGTTCTAGTCCACTGTTTCAGAGCGTGTCTTGCCGGGAGCAAGCTGCTATGAGTGTGGCACTGCGCCCCCCGACACTCCACCCTCCCCCCTCCGGCACATCATCAACATCGGCATCTACCTCCCAACCCTCTTCATCCATCTCAGAGGTTGCAAGAGAGCACGAAGAGTCCAAAAACAGATGCGTGGACGACTTAGGAATCGAACCAAAGACCTCGTCAAGTCAGCGTTGCTGAGTTGGGAATCCAACTCGAGCAGATGCTAATGACGCGCTCTACCAACTGAGCTAGACGCCCGGAGCTCGAGAGAGTGCGAGCCCGGCGGCCTTGACGGCAGCGGGCCCGCAGATGGCCACGCCGGCTACAGCTGATGGCAGGGCCCTCTCCGTCTGGATAAACATGGTGTGGATTACTAGTAGAAGGCTAAAAAGGGTCAGCCAACTTGAAGAGAGCGGGAGGGCGTCACTTACAGACTGCATGATGAATGGAAGTGTGGAACAGGTGGCCCCCAGCACACAGCTTTCGAGGACAGATGCTGATAGATGTTCTGACAAGGTGCGTGGTGCGTGACGTGCATAACCCTCAGAGGCACATTGGGTGCACCGTCCGAGGGAACCGGCACCTCGGCCTGCGGGAGGTACAGTGCTGCAGTATATCACATGGCTGTGGTGGTTTGGAAACGAGCCTTCCCTACGGTGAGTGCGATTTCGTTACTGTGACGCAAAGTGGCACCCAAATCAAAACAATCCACACAATTTGGTTCGCAACACACCGCCCTTTGCGGCGCACAGGCTGCATGCTACATTCCCTCTTACGACGCACTTCCGTCACACTGCATTGTCAGTTGAGCGGATGCTATCCCACATGGTGCAGACTACGTCAACAGTGCAGCTTTCACACCCATATCCAGTACCGCAGAGCATTGCAACCCTTCCTCTTCACCACCACATCGTTCACCATGAGCGAAGAAGCGCCACCGCACATCAAGGAGAGCGAGAAGTGGATCCTGGGGGACATCACCCTTATCTCAGCCGACCGCGTCAGCTTTCGCGTACCCTCTCGTGCTCTGTTCACAGCGAGGTGAGCTCCTCAGAGACCGGTGCTAACTCCCAGTGAGGTGTTCTCCGAGGTGATCGACCTAGGCGGGATCAAGACGCTCGAGTTCTACGACCCCGAGATCGAGAGTTCCGGCACCCTCGAGCGCTTCCTGGACCTCGCGTTCAACTCTGCGCTCGCGCCCGAGTGCGTGTCGGAGCATCCGACCGCGGCCGAGGTCGAGCTGTGCCGCGAGCTGCTCGCCCTCGTCCGCTTCCTGCAGAAGTACGAGTGCTGGACGCTGTTCCGCCAGCTGCGCATGAGCGCTGTCGAGCACCTGCGCAACAAGCAGCTCTCGGCGCACACCGCCATGGTGGTCGGCGCCGTCGCGGACGAGGTTGACCTCTGCACCGCCGCCATCCAGTATGCGTGCACCGTCGACGCCGACTGGCGCCTGAACAGGCACTCGGCCATGCGCTACTGGATCTGCGCGGCAGATCCCGGATCCGCGAAGCGGTCGCTGTGGGATCTCCTTCCCCCTGCGTACGCCTGGGCGTGGAGCAAGGCCTGGGCGCAGGGAATGGGCGCAGTCGAGCACCGTCATACGCGGACGCACGAGCTGTCTACCGTCGTCCGCGAGTTCAGGAAGGCTGTGAAGGAAACGGAAGTGCGTGATACTACTGGCTCGTAGTGCGTGGTTAGCCCCAGCAGACGTACCCAACCTGATGTGCCTCATCATTGATGCGCCGGCTATTTATACGCCGAGAGTACCCCTCTATGCAGTATCGAATGTGTTCACTGGGCAATCTGCCGTCGAGCAGCGCCCACGCGGGATGGTCCTGCGCGGTCTGATACCGAGGTCAGCGAGGAACGGAGGAAGGCATTGGGACTTACGATCATGCACACCGGGCCAGGGGCCCTGGGCGTGTGCACCAGTGGGGTGGGCTGCGTGGACGAAACGGCCTCTTCACCGCTGGCGTCTTCCTGCCCGTCGTCTTCTCCGTCGTCTTCTCCGTCGTCTTCTCCGTCGTCTTCTCCGTCGCTGCTGGCGCTGTCCAACTCGAGTCGGAGTCAGAGTCGCTCCACGAGCGCCAGCCGTCGTCCGAGACCTCGCCCGCTCCCATGCGTAGGAGGACGTCGTCGTCCGTGTTCACGTTGACGTCCAGGTCGCTGCCGCCGGAGTCGTCGTCGCTCACGCCCGAGACGCACGAGCTTGTGGACATGGACGTACGAGGTTCGTCGTCACCGCTGTTGTAGACCTCAACTGTCATTAGAGCCGTTCCTTCGTATTCAAAGACGCTTCAAAGCTAACCTGGGTCATCGTCGGACACGATGGCGACGTCGCGCTCGATGCCGTCACCAGGCGCGTCTGCGGTTTCGGCTTCAGAGACCTTAAGACTGTAATCAATTCATTTTTCGCTTTTGCCTTGGCTCGTCCGACTCGAGCGGTATACTTGGAGCCCGGCAGGCGGTTGCCGAGCGCGCCGCTCATAGCGGCACTTGCTGCTCGGGGCGTGCCGCCGCTTGGTACTTCCTCCAGCCGCGCGGGGCCATGGTGACGGTCGCTTGCAAGGCGGAGGGCGAGGTCAGAGCAAGCGGAGACGAAAGCTGTCAGACGAGGAGGAACACGCGCGGCGCGATTACACGGACAGTACCAGCTTGTCGCTTGGATCGATGAGGTGACGATGCAACGGATGAGTGGCGAGAGCTAGACGCGGAAGAACGCGATAGGCCATCACCGGACGAGGAAGAAACGGGCGCGGCCGTCTTGTCATCGCCCGCGACTTTGAACGGCAGAGCCTCGAGTTGTTCCATCGCGTTGCTGTCCTAGACGTGTTCAGCCACGCTTGAAGTATTTCCTATCGTAACCTTACCTCTCGGTGGAGAGCCTGCCTTAGGGTGGTCTGTACAACCGAGCATCATTCTGCCCTTCGTCGTCGACCTGAAAGTGTCTTCCCCGGCGCCCTCGTTAAACAAGTGTTTCTAGGCATCGGGGAAGGTGTAGACAGCAAGGAGGACCGGGTCCACCAATGAAGCGAAGTCGGAGACGGGCCCCTGCAAGAAGCACTCATTGTCGGCGCGGCGACTTGGTGAGTCAGAGGAGTGTTAGGTGTCAGAAAGGAAAAGGAAGACACGGCGGAATCAAGATGATGCGCACAGACGGTGGTCGACTGCGGTAGCTGCGATCGCACCTAGCTGCGGCGGCGCCTGTGTCATGCGCCTCCACATGCGCCTCCTCCTCGATCGCCTCCACCGTCTGACATACAGCTGCTCACATCGTCGATAAGCCGCGCCCTGCATTGCGCGGCGTCCTGGGTGGGCGGACTGGGCTTGTCGCCTTATCGCGACCAGGGGAGAGCCCGAGCCTCTATCGCTATATTTGGAACTGGGCAATTTAGAGCGGTATCGGCTTCGTCCACTGGTCGCCGCAACGCCGCAGCTCTCTATCCGACTCCTCCTCAGCTGTCGCGTCTCGATCAGGGCGCAGAGGGCAACGGCGGAGTGACTTTTTCTCGTTGATTAATCCAGGAATGATTGTTGGGGTTGTGCGGAGCCAAGATGCTAGATTTCTGGCAGGAATGCGGAGGGAAGATGTAGATCAGCAGATCAGTGCCGTCAATGGCTCCACTCGATCACGGCCATTGAGCGATCCTTCGAGTTCGGTTCCGATTCGATCTCAGCACAGTGGCTCCACCGGGATGTGGAGCTGCAGCCGCTCGCACTGTGTACATTATGCAGGCAGCTCGACGCACGAGAGCAGTTGGAGCTCGAGATTGGGAGCAAGGGGAGCAAGGGGAGATAGCAAAGTGTTATCGCAGACTATCGTCGTCGATCTGCTTCGAAAGTGGAGGGCGGGGAATTGCGGCTGTGCCGGTGCAGCCGACGCAGCCGCGCGACGGCCGCGCGACGGATAGAGAACTCTATCGTCTACCGCTGATATGCTTCGTGTTGCGCAGGAGTCAGCGCCGCCGGTGTGCGCCGCTCTGCCTCGACCCGAGGATGCGGAATCGCAGGGCATGCCGCACTGGGTGCAGGGCGAGCTCCGGCCGGCGACTTTTGACGGCCGCGCCGCGGCCTCGCTAGCGCCGCTGCAGGGGAAGTGGGGGGCGGGACCGGTGGAATGCGCGACGGGCGATATATCGAGCTTAAGCGTGAGATTCAAGGTACTAATGACCAGGCACCGCAATCGTTCCTCCGTTCCTCCAGGGTCGGGCCCCTCGGGGTCGTGTGCACGGGGCCAGCGGCGCCGTCACGTTGCCCTGGCGTCCTTCAGCCGTGCTAGCCCTGTGATTCTGCCCGACCGCGTCGTACGTGTCGCGATTACGGCTGTGCCCCTCGCCCGGCGTAAACGCCGCCAGGAGGGGCCATCTGACCTGCCTGTCCCCACAATGGGGATGCTGATCGTCAGCTAAGCACACCGCACTCCACTGCGCCGCCGCATGAGGAACGCAGCCCCCAATGTCCGGTGCTGGGCATCGGGGATGTGCGCAGCGGCAGCTGGAACGCCGCTGCGTGCATCGCTACCGGTCGCTACCGACGCAGGGGCGACACCGAGGTTGTGGAACGGGGACGCTCGGTGAACGGTCCGGCTGAGAGCGGCTAAAACGCCGGACGTGCCGGGCACACCGGCATGGCCATTGTGCTGGTGCTCGTGACGCTGGAGCGTGCTTGGCCAATTGTAGGAGGCAGAGGGCGGGAAAGCGCGTGATAGCGCGTGATAGCGTCGTCAACCCCCCTGCTCGAGCGGGAACCTCGGGCGACCTATCTCACGTGCAAAGCGCGAGATATCACGTCGTCGCGCCTTCCGCACTCTTCCATCGTTGTTTGTGCTGTTTGAGCTGGCTGGGGATCACAGATTGTCACACAGATGACATGCCCGGGGTCTAAACTACAATTACGGATTAGATTACTGGAAAGAGAGGTTTGATTACGTTTCTGCTAATGCAGGCTGCGGGACACGGCCCAGCCTGTTTCGGGGCCCTGAGACGGAAGCAGATTAGAACTTCTCGTGGTCGGCCGGGGCCGAGACAGGGGCAGACATCGAGGCACGAGGCGAGGCGGCCTCGATGTCGCGCTTCTTGGTGTCCGCCACCTCGGCGCGCTCGTCCTCCTTCCACTCGAAGTCGAAGTCGTCGAGGTGGCGGAAGTAGGTGGGGAAGACGAAGGCGCACGCAAAGGTGACCGCAGCGATGACGATCCAAACAATGGTAAGGTTGGGGTCGGTCAGGGCCTTTGAAACAGCCATGGAAATAGCAGCCGCGATACACGAGTTGAAGAGAGCGAGCGAGTACACCAGTCCACGCATCGACGGAGGAGCACGAGTGTAAGCCAGCTCGTACGAGGTCACATTGACGAAGATCTCGCCGATAGCGGGAAGCGCCACGACCGGAATCTGGAGCCACAGCGAGACAGGGGAGACTGCGGCGTTGCCGTCCACCATACAGCTCGAGGCGAACTTTCCACAAGGCGACGTCTTGTAAATCTTGTCCTGTAAGTAGGCGCCTACGGCACAGCCAACGGCCGCAAGCACAAACCCGATGGCCATACGTGTCATGGGCTTGATAGGGTAGCCAATCTTGACGAAGAAAGGATAGATGAAGTAGTTGATGATCGGCGAGGAAACGATGATGGCGATGGAGTTGAAGTTGGTAAGGAGATCGTTAGGAACTCCGTTCTTGGTCATACCGACGGACATGTCGTTGAACATGTTGCCGAGGCCTCCAGAACCCGGGTCGGCGATGACGAAGATGGGGATGAGTAGGAAAACACCACAGGCCGCGATGGTCTGGCGAACCTCCTCAACGAAGCGGTCGTCCCAGTGAACCTTCGACTCGTCAACGTAGCCCTCAGTCTCGCGGAGGTGCGAGGGGCGAGCAGCGGCCCAGAAGTGGTCGCCACCCTTGAACGCGCCGAAGATGCCTGCTTTCTTGATGCACATGCCGAGGACACGGAAGGTGTCGGGGATAACCGAGCCGGAAGGAGGGAGCTTGACGAGGCGCTTGTTAGCCCAAACAAGGACGATGGGCATGAGCATGTAGAGGATACCGGGCAGCAGGAAGGCAAGCCAGAATCCGACGTCGTGCGCTGCGTACTGGGTCGCGAGCTGGAAGAGGGCACCGATGTTGATACACAGGTAGAACGTGTTGAGGTAGTTCGAGACAGTGAACTGCGGGTCGATGATCACACGCTCGCCCTTCTTGGTCGTCTTGATCGTCGGCGCCTTGACCGGCGACTGGTCACACAGCAGGGGACCGAGCGAGGGCTTGATGAAGCCAGCAGCGAAGGCGAGGACAATGATGGAGATGATGAAACCGGCGAGCGAACCCTTGGGGTCCTTCTGGATGACGGACGGGAGGGCGGGGAAAATCAGGATGACGTGCGCAATGGCTCCGACGAACGTTCCGATGCAGATCGTCTTGAAGCGACCGAGCTGGTTATCGGCGACGATACCGCCGTAGATAGGCGTAAGATAAGCCAAGAAAGTGAACATCTTGGTGACAGCAGAGGTCACGACGGAGCCCTGGTCGAGAGCACCGGCGTTTTGCTGCTCGCCGAACTTGCCGGGAGCGACGGCACCGGCACCGTTTCCTCCAGGAGGCAGAGGGTGAGCCTGTGGGTCAGCGCTGTGCTACAACGACAATTGATACGCGATTGGGGCCATGCATGGTGGTTGCGACGACCGCAATTGCGCTGTAGAGCGCAAGAGACGTTTCGCCAGGAGGAATGGCGCCGCCGCCTGCGACCGCTACGGAAGCAACCACCAGCGAGACCAGCCATAACTCACCAGGAAGTTGTTGAAGGGACCCTGCGAGCCGTAGTACGAGGCACGCTCGGAGAACTCGATCAGACACATCGCAAGACCGACAAGAGGCATGGCGGCCGGAACCTTGCGGAGGGTGCGCATCTCCTCGGGGGTAGGAATGGTCTCCGGGTCCTGGTCGGGGTGGCCGATGATCTGGCGGACATCGCCGTCATCTTCGAGGTCCTTCTTCTCGTCGTTGACGGCGTGGACGTCCGTGACCACGTCGTGGTGCTTGAGCTCCTCCTGGACTGCGACCATGGTGGGTGGTTGAAGGGGTTAGAAAAAGCGAGTGGGCTTGGAGTGCAACGACTTTATATTGTGCTGGGGCCGGTGCAGGATGCATGGCGGCCCGAGGTCCGAGGCTGAGGGGCTTTCTCTGCATGTCGTGGGTGCGCTAGTGCTGGGCCGGAGCGCGAACGGCCAACGGGCAGCGGTCGTGGATGGGAGAAACGCGCGGAAAGAGGCAGGCGAGGCAGAAGGAGAAAGGCAAGGCGGTCGGTTCGATGTCCGGATAACGGACGCAGGGTTTACAGTTGGCTCCACATGGTGCACTAGATGGTGCCTGAGCGTTTTAAGGGCGGGATCGCCCAGGTGGCCTGGAGGCGGCCTGGGGACGCCCTGGGGGCGCCCTTGGGACACCTGGTGGGAGCCGAGCGCGCCCAGCGGACGGCAATAGAACCACCCCCGGACCCTGAGCATCCACCCACTCGTCGAGACTTTGGGTCGCCGGACGGCCCTCCCGCATCCTCGTCCTTCTGGCCATCTCACCACCTCCCAAGCTCCTGCACTGCCCGGCGGGCCCGGCGAACCGAGGCACCGAACTGAGGCCTGAGGCCCGAGGCCTTCCTTCCCAGCTCGTAGAGCGCACCGCCTGCGGTTGCCCCTCATGCCTCGCGATCGCTCGGGATGAACCTTGGAGTCCCGGATCTTGGCCAGTGGGGCTCAACGAGCTCCGGATTCACATCTCCGCTGCCTCGATGCATTCGTGACGACGAACCCCTCATGGATTCGGAGTCGTGCACCCAACATGACCTGCGCTAGATCTCCGCTGGTTCCTCTGGTCGCGTGCAGCCACCTGGCGTCTCGTCGCCACCGCTCGGCGTGGGCGGCTGATCCTAGATCCGGACTTATCGTGCAGCAATCTCCAACCCTGACACGCTTTCTCTGCAGCGGTGACACCCCGTTCTTGCAGCAGACGCAGAGCACTGGACGGGCAGCCAGCAGATATGGCGTGCTCTCGGTTGAGACTGGCCATTCGTCACAACAACCCGCTGCTGTATGGCTACAGAGTAATCCAATGGCGTTGCGCAGACGCAAGTCATGTCCCTACCAAACTCTACGTTACGTTTGCTAATTGCTAAGGTTTCCACCTCGATCAGCACTGCAAGGCGAAAGCTCGGGAGCCGGGCACGTGAGGAAGGGACCTCGGCGACCAAAGGCTCGTGCCGGGCTGCATAGTCGCCGTTGAGCCCTGGATACCCTGGCGCCGTAGCCAATGCGCTTTGCGACTGCAAAGGACGCTGAATCTCAATGCTCTTAAGGCCAATAGACTGCACACCCGACAAGAGCGGGCAGGGCCAAAGGAGACGCGGAAAAACATTGCGATAGGAACGCCGGGTGCGCCGGGCGGGCCACAGGCGTTTTTACTGCCTCCCTGTGTGTCTCTATCTCGACCACCCTGCTGCCCAATCAATCAGTGCTCTGCGATGTCCGCCGACGCCCATGACACGGTCGCACGAACCATTTTCCTCAACGGTACGGTTGGGTCGGGAAAGACAACCACAGCTTCCGCCATAGGCACGGTTTTGGAAGAGAGACAGATTCCCCACGCTGTCATCGATATCGATCAGCTGTCTGCGCGCTGGCCCCCGCCGGCAGACGACCCTTTCGACTTCCGGCTAACACTCGCGAATGTGGTTTCCGTGGCCGCAAACTACCGGGCCGCGGGCGTGCAGATCATCGTCCTGGCCGGGGTCATCGAGACGACGCATCAGCTCCGACAGTACGAAGAGGGCCTGGGAGTGGGGGGCGCGATAATTGACCACGTAATGCTTGTGGCCCCACCCAGCGTCGTGGAGCAGAGGCTGCGGGCACGACACGAGGACGAGGACGAGTTGCGGTGGCATATACAGAGGGCCCCGGAACTTGCCTCGATCCTTGATTCGGCCGGATTGCCGGGCCCCACCTTCAACACCACTCAACCCTTGCGTGCCCTCGCCCACGGCATTGTTCAGACCGTTCTGGATCATTGAGTCCGGAGGCGGAGGCGCGGGGCTTCAAGGGGCCGTCTCGGGGTTTGGACATCGTCTCGGAAGGGCCCAAGGGCGTGATTCATCACGATTCACACAGCCAGTACTTCCTCTGCATTTCCCACTTTTGTTCGTCGCAGAGGCCGCCTGATGAGACAGCCCGGTCACCCGGGCACGCCTCAGTCCACGGCCTCAGGCCGACCTCAGGTGCGCCTTATTCGGGAGGCAGCACAGACGCATGCACCACATGATACGCCAGGCGCCTCTATCTTGGCATACGCTAGGTCGCCGTTGCCTGAGGCGTTATCGGCCCGAATCAACCCCGGCGACTGCGCCTCGATACGGGGCAAGTCGCACGACCGTCCTCCGTCGCCTGCCCGACGTCACTCATCACTCGACGACTACTCCGAGGCTGCTCGCCAAAGACGCGTCCGCCGGCCTTTGCCGATCAGCAGACTCTGGACTCGGCGTGAGGCCGTGCGGCGATGCGGCGACGTCTGCGGGCAATTCCGCGATACCGAGCGAGCACTCCGCAGACACGGCCCGCTAATCGCATGCCGGGCTCCACGGATTGTGACAAGCTCGCTGTCCGGCCATGCCGGCGAGATCGGGGCCATGCTGTCGTCGGTGCTCACAATGCGGCCGCACGCTGTCCGCTGCGCGTCTGCGCGATCGGACGCGAGCGCTTAGCTGGCTGCTGCGCCCAGTGCACCAAGGAACGTGTGTGATCAGAATAGCAGCGCGGACGTCCATGCACTCGATCTGGGTCTCGGCGAGCCCGAGCTCGCGCTCGCTCGCCCAGCACCGTCCCCCAGACCACATGTGACGCCCGACGCGGGCTGACAGCTGGGCGCCTCGTAGCGTCCCCGCTGGGGGCCCATGTTCCGAACCGGTGGGCATGCGGGCCAGCAGTGGGCAGATGACCTCTGCCAAGCACGTAGAGTTCGACATTGGGGACAGCCAAGTCGCACGTCCGATCAGCTGAGCCAGCTGCCCCGGCCACAACGGAGATGGTCGAGGAACACCTCGTGCCAAGCCGCCGCGTTAGCCGGCAACGTGGGATTGGCCCCGCATCTGGGTCTAGTTGCCTGCCTCCCACGCCCTATGCGGGATTTACTGCATCCTGGGTTTCTGATGTCTTTCCATCTCTCACAACGACGCGCCTGACATCCACCGCATCCATCCATCTTGTCTCACACCGCTTGCAGCCCTGAACGCCCACTTACTCACACCGTCACACGCATTACCCACGGACCTCTGCACGCCCCTCTGACCTCAGTCTGATCGCGACGCGCCCTACAATTCGACATCCACCTCCACCTCCACCGGCACTCCCTCCCCCCCATCCGTCGACACTCCTTCGCGGCCAGATTCGGCTGCGTCCCGTCTCCGTCGAAGGAAGAAAAAGAGATTCTCCGCCAGGGAGTCGAACCCTGCTCTATCGCGATCACTTAGAAGTGAAGGTCTCCCATTTGAGAGGCGATTATACTAACCGATATACTAGCGAAGAGGCCTTGTTATATGGGGGATTGCCGCTGGCTTCTGAACCCCCTGAGAGCCGCAGTGTCGCGGAGAAGCAGCGCAGTGGAGGCAAGCTGGCACGCGTTGCTCCTGTTGGAGGATTTAGCTCTCGCAGGGGCATGGCACAATGCTATGAAGACGGTCGCAAGGATGGGAGATTGCTTACAGCAGATCTTGTTACGTGGCGATCTCGCAGTACGCGGTGTACGACCGCTCGCGTCTGACGTGCGCCCCTTGGAACAAGGGCTCAACGGGGAGGAAGGGGCCGCAAGGATGACTCACAGAGCAGCGGGGCGCTATCCCAGACGGTTTCCAAGAGACATGTTACAGCACAACCTGTGACGGCGCAGCTGCCCATCCAGCCGGGCGTCGGCGACAGCTCCACGCTCGCCTCTCGATCTCGAAACTGAGAACTGTTCGTTTTGCTCAACAATCCCACCCGCCTAACATGTCGACTAAATCGATCGAGACCCGCTCCTCTTCGATCTCTGACCTGATCGACGCCGAATCGGAAGTTCAATCGATGCTTGACACCTTGAACCAGCGGATGGCTGCGATCCAGCTGAAGAAGTCGAAGCAGACGCCGGTGCCCATCCCTTTCGATGACAAGGACTGGGTCAAAGTGGCGAAGACCTGGAAGTGGGGACGACAGAAGCCAGGTGCGTGGTCCAGCGTACAGTCAGATCTGACCGGCTAGGGCTGATCGGGATAGTAGTGAGGATGGGAGATGTATCGCAAGAGTTCTTCCTCCCACCCCGCGGTGTCAGCTTCGGCAGCGTCAAAGTAAGTCTGAATGGTTCGACAATTATAACAACAGGCGTGCTTTGCGTATGATCACAGTTGCACAGGTGGACCCAGCGCTCTCTCGTGAGTCTGAGACAGCATGAGAGTAGAATGCTGATCCCCAGGTTTCTATTCGATGGGACAGCCCTCAAGGATGACCAGACCCCCACCGACGTTGATATGGAAGAAGGCGATATCGTCGACTGTCACCACGATCCCAGTGAGCCCCCCTTCCCCTCCGATGCTAACGCCAGACACTATCGACTGGAGTGGGTAGCTATGGCGTACAACTGTCCCAAGCCCTTCGTGTACATGCGTGTGACGCGTTCGAGTCCTGTAGAATAGCGTGAGTGATGCAGAATGGATGTGATCGAAGCCGTCCTTGGTCTGAATGGTTCGCCTGCCCATGCAGCGTACAGTGCGTTCCCAGGAGGTCATCACCTACACCGATTTCTCGCGACGTTCCATGCTCAGATGAGGTCGCCGTGCAAGGTACTGAATCTCATGCGACCCACCACACACCAGGTCGCACGCCCCTTGTCGTCATCAGCTCTACACCCTTGCGCTGGTCTCACGATCATGTGCCTTTTGTCATCCGTCTCACTTTGTCTTCCACACCATTTCTTAGTCAGCCATGTCGACCACTGGAGCACCAACTACCAACGGGAATGTCGCCGGCGGCAAGGGTGCATCCAAGTTCAAGCGAGCTACGTCGCGGTTCAAGAGCCTCTTCAGGCGCAAGAAGTCAACAGAGCCCTCTGAAAGAGTTCAGGCCGGCCACGCCCAACCGCCAGCCGACCCCTCGACCGAAGCTAAGCCGCATGGCAACGGCCAAACCTGCACCCGCAGCCATGACCCCGCTAAGACACTCATCACAGGGACGAGGGCCAAAGGTAAGTTTCCCTGGCGTGCACTGCTGACCACAGGTCTGATGTCGCTGAAGGTGCGCATGGGCGCCAAGATGAAAACGTACTTCGTCAACGCGGCCGAGTGCCCGATCAGCGCCATCAAGGTAAGACCAAGGCAGCACCGTGAGGCTGACGACAGGCCAAGTTTGTGGAGGATCACAACCTGGCAGGGGGCGTGGGGGCGCTGACGTGCGTACGCGAGTACACCAGCAGCTGACACCCAGGCTGCGATTCGACGGCTACCGACTCCGCGACGACGCCACGCCCGAGGAGTACGGCATGGAGCCGGGCGATCTCATTGATGCGTTTTACGACGACAGACAGATGACCGATAGCTACCCAGCAGGAGGAGTGCTGCTGCATCCGCAAGTTGTTCTAGGCCTATGCACACGTCTGGTCAGGCAAGGACAGTTGCAGCAGGGCTGGAGCTGGTTGCGCGTAGCCCAGTCGCAGGCAACACACAGTCCAGATTGCGTCCCCATAAACAATCGTTTCACACTCGCAGGGCAATAGGCAGAGTCGACCAGGCGTATAAGTCAGTCAGCTCATCTCTGCTTCAAGTGTCTTGCGGTCGCTTGGTCGCTTCGAAACGCCCCGATGACTACCGTCTGTGTCAAAGAACGCCTTGGATTGCCCCAAGGATCTGGACCCAGTGCAGTCACAGTTGGGGATTCATCTTCCTTAGCACTGCAACATCTGCACTCTCAAGCGTGGATCTTGAATCTCCACATCTAGTTCACCGTCTCACGGTCTGCTGAGCGCAAGCGCCGATACTCCTCTCGTCAACATCACTCCGGTGACTGCCAGTGATGACCGACGTCGATGACAGCGTCGACCGCATCACAAGAGGATTCGCGTCGAGGCTTAAACTGAAGAAAGTCCCCGTTCCAAGCGATACCAAGCCCTGGGTTCGCGATGCCAGGTCTTGGGATAACTCCGGGGTGAAGAAGCCCGGTTAGTCTGATAGTTGCAGGTTCAGTGAAGCTCACAGAAGGCCAGATCACGCTGAACGTCTGCATGGGCCACAATACGCTGAGGGTCTACGTGCCGCCCCGAGTCCGCTTCAAGCGCATCAAGGTTAGCAGATAATCCACGACGTGGCCTCAGCTGACTTCACTAATAGGCTCGTGTAGCCTATGAATACTACCCTCAGAAAGGTCCCGATGCCCTGGTGTGAGTATGAGTAACCTGTGCAGAGCCTCCTTGACGT
This sequence comes from Trichosporon sp. PB005A, assembly GCA_023630055.1. Taxonomy (NCBI): domain Eukaryota; kingdom Fungi; phylum Basidiomycota; class Tremellomycetes; order Trichosporonales; family Trichosporonaceae; genus Trichosporon; species Trichosporon sp. PB005A. The sequence continues at coordinate 332,382 of JAMALZ010000016.1, forward strand.
TTCCAGGTTCATGTTCGATGGTCAGCGCCTGAAGGACTACGAGTGCCCTGTGAAGTATGAAATGGAGGATGAAGACCAAATCGACTGTCACTATGACCCCGGTGAGTACCAAGTTGACGGATGCTGATTCGCAGACAAGTTCGCTTGGAGTGGTTAGCTGAACGACGGGCCCCTTCTCATCTGCGCGCGGGTGGTTCTTGTGATCAGCACAAAGCGAATGATGACGCTCAACGCCGCAAACAACACTCCACATTCTCCTCAACGCTAATCGGGCATTGCTTTCCGGACAGAAGTGCGAACTGCGCTGGCGTCGTTTGTTTCTCTCGGCGTCCTACGAAGAGTGGCGGAAACTGGAATTGTGCCGATTGTTCCTGATATGTATGCAGCTGTTTTGGTGGCTTTAGCGCCTCGGCCCAACAGTCTCCCAGAGTCATCTCATCAGCTCAGTGCCATGCGACTGACCCAGGTATAAGATTCATAGTGTTATCGGGCAATGATACCCTTGATCTTGAAGGGAGGTTTATGGATGTTGGAGAACCACGGGTGGCGCGCACACAGAATCGAGGCGGTCTGCAGAGTTGGGGACACCACCTGTCGACGTGAGTCCTGGTGCACCGGCAACCTTCAGTGCAGTGTTGATTGGGCCAACTGCGAGCCTTGGCTTGGTCATTGGAAACTGCCTGACGAAGCGAAACGCGCTCAGGGGAAGCCAAGCAGTCACGCTCCACGGCAATGAGATGCACGTCAGGCAGGGATATGCTGAGGCATGCAGGAGCCTAGCCTGGGTGTTCGTGGAGGGCAGGCAGGGCTCTACCTAGTGCGTCCTGCACAGACGCAGAATGCAAGGACACTACCGAAAGGCAAAGTGGCAGTGCGCAGACGTAATAAAGACATCAACGCCGTCAGTGACCTCTGGTCCTCGCAGCAGGCGTCTAGCTCGCCCACTAAAGCCATGCAGAACCCCTGTAGTCGCCAATGTCGCTGGCACCAAAGGAAGCCGTTCATGTCAATAGCTACGGCCCGTGCAGCACGGCAAACTTCAGCGAGATCGTGAGGTTTCATGACGACAGTGCGGTAATCTCACCGTCGGATGTCGATAGGTTTCATGAACGATCGGAGAGCACCTGTGCTATGATCAAGTTCTCCCACGCCTGTTCACCACCACAATGGGGATAGCCTTTAGCATGTGGGAGCCACTCATGGCGTGTTTGGCTCGTAGTGGGCCCCACTTCGCACCCGCCGCTTTCTACCTTCCCGAGCTTCGAGGGCACGGCCGGCACGGGTTGCCCACCGATAAAGCGGTAAGGAGTTGACGACTATACGACTAGTCGCCCACGAAAATGTGTATGCGGTTCGTCGGGGTCGGAGGAGGCCACTTCTGCAACTCAGGTTTCCCACGACTGCATGCACGGCCAGGCTGCAGTTGGTGATCGGATTCGATCTTGCGGCGGTTGTGACAGCGAGGTCGGAGGTCGCCTCGGCCAAATTCCAGGTCTCCCATGGCTGTCCACCGCCGTCTAGCAGGCGACCTCGCCAAGCCACTACCGTGGTTGAGTGCCAGGGCTTGCGCTGGCTTCGCCGCGCCTTTGTGTCGGTGGAATCGCACAGCCTAGAGAGTACCACTCCGTCCTGGGCACCCCAGATAACCGCACTCTGGGCTCCTGATCAAGGAGGGATAGCTCACCGTCATCCTCCACGCAATGCCTCGCTCACCTCTTGCGGGTGGACCTCCAGGTGCGATCCCACCTTAAACCGTACTGCCAAGATGTGTATCGGCTTCGTCCCGGTCGGGGACAGCCTCGCGCAAGCTTGAGGTTTCCCACGGGCGCTCCACCGGGTCCGGGCAGGATGGGCATCACGTGATTGGACCTAGCGAGGAATTTCGCGTCATAGGCGGCCAGCGCGCTTGCACAGCTGCACAGGTCTCGGGTGCACAGGTGGTGGGCGGATGCTGCGACGCTCGTATGACATAGGCCAAGTCGTGCCGGCGTCTCCAAGCTAAAGTTCGGGTCACACCTCTCGGCTCACGAGACTACTCTTGATGCACGAGACATGGTGAGCGTGGGATTGCTCCTCGTTGGAGGCCGTCGATGTGCGTGTTGCGCGCCCGTGCCGGATGCCGGAACTGAGACTGCGCAGCGCGTCGCTACGTGTCTCACGAGAGGTCAATGTGCATGTTATCCGCGTGCGTGCTGTACGCACTGCCGCACCGTACTACCTGTGTCACCCGAGGCGCGAGGGATGTGCATTGGGTCTGTCCCAGGTCGCTGTGCGCATCGCAGTCGGCAAGCGGAATGTGTGCTGGCGTTAGTGGAGCGGAGCGGAAACCGCGGCTGTCGCAGTTGCGTCAGTACGTGTTGCGAGCGGTCCGTGATCGTCGTGCAGCGCGCCGAGTGTAGCTGGTTCCCTCGCCATGGCCACTCCTGCATAAGTGTCGAGAGGCTTACAAGCCACACAGCGAGTGGGTAAAGAGAGACTATGCATGACTAAAGCGTAACCTTCTGCACCTTACGTAGCGTACCTGCGATGTCAGTTTATAAAGTCCAGCGGGGCTTGGAACTCACTTCCTGGTCCATTCCCTAGCCGTCGCCTCGTAGCGCGCGCGGTCGGTCTTGTAGGTGTGAGCGATCTCGGGAACGAGGGGGTCGTCGGGGTTGGGGTCCGTAAGCATCGAGCAGATCGAAAGGAGGACTGATTCGTCAGCATTCGCAACTCCACCTCTACCTCACCTTTAGAGATAGTGAGAGCCGGGCTCCACTGGTCTCGGAGAATGTCCAGACAGATCGAGCCGTTGGCGTTGATGTTGGGGTGGTAGATCTTCGTGGTGAACGAGACCTTAGGGGGCTTGAAGGGGTAGTCGGTGGGGAAGGTGAGCGAGCTGGTGATCGCGTGAGCACAAGGAAAACAACACTTTGGTCTCTCGCCACCGCAACTTACAGGAAGAAGACACCTCCGGAGTACGGCGAGTCGGACTGGTCGCATTAGTCATCTTCGCGCGGTCTACCGAGCCGGAACGTCTAGCTCAAGAGGCTCCAAGACTTACGGGACCCATGATCGTCGCCTGCCACTGGAAGAGGTTGTCGCCGATGGGACCGGCCGAGCACGAGCTCGGGGGGTCGCGTCCGAGGTCGATGAGCTCCTGCGAAAAAGTCAGCAATCGCGCATGCTAAGGGCGAGGGCGAGGGCGACCACGAGCGTCTGTGCAAAGAATCACAGGGGTCCGATTGCGTCTGAGTGAAACAAAAGAGACCTTGCATCGAGGGGCGGAAATCGCACACGCATCGTTGTCGCCGCGAGACGCCGAGCCGAAGCACGTACCTTGTTAATGCGCTTGAGAGCCATGATGCTAGAGAACTAGAGGTGTGGAGACTTGAAAGAGATGAGTGATCGGTAACAAAGTGGTGGCAAGATCGAATGAAAGACGCCAAGGGATAAAGAGCGGACGTAGGGACGGAAGGGGCACAGTCAGCACCGCTGATTCGAGGTTTCTCCGGCTATGACTGCATTGGAGCGCGCGACGCGAGCGGCTCCCGCGAGTCAAAACAAGACTCACAGAGTTGGGGGGTCGTAAGGTTAGGAGTAGCCGCACACGCCGAGAGGAGACAGAGCAGCAAGTCTGTCCAGGGATGAGGGTGAGGGAGATGGTTGGAAGAGAGGAAAGGAGGAAGGTGAGCATCACCGGCGACGACACGACGCAGGAGGCGCACGAGGCCCGGCGGACGGAGGCAAACTGAGCCTCAGCCTTGACCGTCCGCCAGGCTCGCCAGCGTGCCAGACGGCCAGGCGCACACCGCACCCACCACACGTCTCAGGCACACTGGCCATCATTCACCTCCCAGCCAGGCAGGTTCGACACCACCGCTGGGTGGCGAGTCACCGCGTGAAATTCCGAGCGTGGCACCGGAGACCAATGGCGTTCCAGTGGTTTCTGGCGTCACCAACACCGTCATGCTTGTCAAGTCGATCACAAAGAGACGCGCGACCGACATCCAGCAGCGCTGCATTCTCTTTATGCAGAGCCCGTCAGGAAGCGCACTCGTCAAACGTGCCAGCTGCTCCCGCGCTACAGCGCGGCGGCGAAATTAAGCTTACCCCTTGAACCAGAGTTCGGGACTCTCGATCAAGGGACTGGCGGCCAGCGGCCTCGACGCTCGTGAGCGCACTTTCACGCGTCATGAAGGCTGGCCAGACTTACACAGCTGCGACCCAACGTCGAGCGGCATGCCATCGGGAAAGTGGGTTTCTTGGGAACTCTCGGCTTCCGATGTTGACAGGAACGGGCGCGATCGCTCCTGACCCCTTTTCGCCGTCACCGAGCTCTCCTGGCGGCGTCGGACCTGGCGGCCCAGCGGACCAGTAATAGCGTCCGCCGTCACCGAACTCTGATGCATCGCCGCCGTCTGATTGCACGAAGCGGAGTACGGCTTTGTGCACTCCGGCGCTACGGCGATGAGGCGGCCGGCGACGGCGTCGGGAATGTCGACGTTGGGCGCCCCGACAACGACAGCGTCGGGTGCTAGTCATCGGGTGCTCCGAAAGAACGTTGCGACCAAAGTAGCATGTCCATCTAGTATACAACGGCATAAGTCCGTGAGCTCCTGCTCTATGCTTTCTACCTGAGCTTGAGAATACCGTCCCGAATGCTGAATCCGTTCGCGAGGGCCCACATCTCCACGCCCTTCTTCTCTAGTCCGAGAATCAGCGAAGCCCACTCTATGCTGGCAGACATGTAGCATTTCTTGAAGATTGGTACCGCGAGCTCGCGTACTCGCGGTGCAGCCCACGATAACAGTAGCCGTTCGAGGGCCTCAGGCTTGGGGTCCTTGCCGCCGCAGCATTCGCCGCTGACGAGGCGATGGAACGCAATAGGGTCTAGCCGTTCGGCGGCGAGAGCGTCGGCCGCTGCCCGAGCAAACGACTGCGACTTGGCTGAAACGAACGGAGACTGTTCTGGTTGCGGTGTTTGGGTTTGTCGAGAAGGCGGGGAGGTTGCATCGGAGGCTTCGTCTACCGGCAGTGGGTGCGGTGGGTGCGGTGGGTGCAGTCGTAGTAGCGGTAGCGGGGGTAGCGTGAGCTGTTCCAGCGTGCGCTGGTACACCTCTCGCGTCGAGTGGACAAGATGGTAGATGAGGAGCAGGCTGCTGAAGTACTCGCGGTTGTCCTTCCGTCCGTTCCCGTTGCTGAGCGAAAGACTCCGGATGTGACGCACGACGTGAGGGACGTTGTCGCGCGAGTTGCCCTCCGTCTTCACCTTCTCGTCCACCTTGACGTACAGGTCGGGGACCAGCCCGTTCAGCGCCGAGAGCAGCTGCGCCTGATCGTGGGCGAGGATTGCATACCGCACCGACTCCTCGAAGAGCTCGATTGTGAATTCGTCTAGTCGTCCTGATGCAATGACGCCTTCGCGCAGCTTTCCTGAGAAACCGTCAGCATTCCTCAGGTTCCTCAAAATTTCTGAGTCGGGCAACGCACGGAAAAGCAACACAATGTTCTTCAAGGCATCTACGCTGTCCTCCGGACCAGAGTGGTACCGGTGGATCTGGAGTCAGCGGTGCTGCGCATCGGGATCGACACATACCTTCTCGTCGATGTATCCGCGCAACCGCTCTTGAGTGTCGTAACATTTCAAGGCGTCGCCCTCTTCAGTGCCGCCGCTTCTGGATACGCTTGCGAGCAGCTCCATTTCGTTCGGGATGGGCGTGAACGTCCTCGTCGTGGGTTTTAAATCAGAAGATGGCGATTCCAGTCGGGCCGACGAGCTGGATGTCGGGTGGTACTTTTGGGGTGCCGAGCCGAAACGACGCACATGTCCTGCAGGTCCCATTTGCGTTGTACGTGATGGTTCGGACCTGAAGTCGATGCGTGTCGGATGACCTTGACTTCCCCTCGTTGTCACCTCGGTCAGCTGAATGTCGGTTCGGTCGGTCAAGTCGGGAACATGGCGGGACAACGAATTTGATTGGGAGGGGATAGCCCGGAATCGATTATCCTTCCCTCGACCCGCTGTTCCAGTCGAGCAGCCTTGTGCATGTGCTTCAGAGTTATCTGCTCCCTGCTCAGGACGACCCGGTCTCCCTTGGCTTGGTCGTTTGCCGGGTTCGCCGGACCGAGAATTACCTTCGGAACCCAGTGGAGATTGAGATTGCGCGATACCGCCGGTGTTTCCTGAGCCGAGAGGCCTCGACGGGTGATGTAATCCAGACGGTGGAGTACGTCTGTTCGAAGCAACCATGCCGGAACCGTGATCTGCACCGGAGGCGCTGGCAGCTGAGCCCGGGGGCGAGTCTGCCCGTAGATTGCGACGATGCGGCGGTCGGTACGCCATGTTTACTGGGCCACGCGCTCGAGTTCGCGTTGGCGGTCTTCACACTTGACAAAAGCTGGTGAGGGTCTGGATCGACAGGACACGCCTCGGAATAGACGGGCGACCAGAAATAAACACGGAGCCCAGAAGGGTAGTAGGGAGCAGCAGTGCGCTCGCTGCTGAGTAGTTTGCCCGCTCGGAGGCGTTCAGGATCCAGCAGCGCCAGGAGAAGCTTAAGGGGATTAAAGGGGATAGCGGGGGGCGGACAGCTAGCGAGCGCGAGAGACAAGACAGGGAGCAGGTTGCGATATCGCCCAGCTCGAAATACCCGGCGCAGATCGGTGGAAGTACTCGAGTGGGGGGTATTCGGGTTCGCTCTTCACGGATCAACTGCCACGTGGCGCCGGCGGTGGCCGTGTCGCGCGTGTGCGTGCCTGGCCACCGAACGCGCTGGCTGCCGCTCTCGGAGCGCAGCTTCATCGCGGCATCGGGAGTCGGCGATCGGTCAACCTGGCCTTGCGATTCAGCTGGACCTTGTGTCTGCCCATACTCCCACTTCGCCCGCGACCCCTCGCCCTCATCACGCTGTGCCGCTACCCCGCGCGTCTCACGCGTCGCTCATCGCTCGGCTGTACCCTAATCCCATTTAGCGACATCGACGTCGACGCCCGATCGCCCGATCAGCTCCACAACATCGCACCTGCGCACCTGAGCCATGGTAGCGGTCCGCGTCCAGGGCTGGGACCCGGTCCTGTGAGTTATCGCTTCTGGCCCCGCACATAGGTCGCCGCTAACGCTGCAGCATCATTTCCCAGGTCCGTTCGGCCCTCCCCTCGGCACATGACCATCAGCTCAGTGCCCGCGTCGACGCAGCGCTGACCTCCAGATCATCTCGCTGCAGGCGTGCCACTACCTGACGCTGTCGATCATCGTGCCGCCGCTGCTCAGTGCGTTCACCTCGCCCGACCTGCTCGAGTACTCTGGCGGCTCGCGCGCAGTCGGGCACATCATGGACTGGCGCGAGATGGCAGCGCGCCCGGCTGTGCCAATGGGTTCGACCTGGGAGCGGATACGCGGCGCATGGGCTGGCGGCAAGAAGGTCGGCACGCATGACAGCGGGGCTTGGGACTACGGCGTCGACGACCGCCGCGGCTGGGTTCTTGGCTTCGCGTGGATCATTGCAACGGCTGTTGAGTGAGTCTAGCGCGTTGCGTCCTGAAAGCTGATGACAGCATTGCGCCGCTGTACTACCTGATCCGGCGGCCGACGCATATCCTCGATTTCAGCCTGACGCTGCTCTTCTTCCACATCGTGTTCACGACGTATTACGCCAAGGCGTTTCCGACCAGCTTCTACGTGTGGGTCGTCATGGCCCTCGGTGCGATCCTCATGATCACCATCGGAGAACAGCTCTGCATCAAGCGAGAGGTCTCCTCTGACCTCGAGGTCATGACGGAGGATATCGAGCTCAGCGACCGGACATAGACGACGCATGCAACGACTTTCACGAGCTGTGCAACGTGTCCTGCTCACTGCTTTTGACCAGAGGATCTTGAGCCCTCAATCCTTGGCGCTGACAACAGGCATTACATTGCATATGGTGTATGTACAGATATCCTTGAGCTCACTTGAGGTCAGCATCGACCCAGTCGTCGTCCTCGTCGCACTTCTCGAGCCTCGAGACGCGGCGGTGCAGGCTCTCGGTCCACTCGACCCAATCCTTCATCTTGTGCTCGAAGTCCTCGTTCAGCTTCGCGAGGGTCTGCATCAGGTCGCTGCCCTCCTCGTCGTACACAGCTCCGTACAGCTCTTCAACGTCGGCGGAGAGGGAGTCGAGGCCGATCGTGTTCTCCGACATCTGCTGCTTGACCTGCACCTGGAACTGGTCAGACGCCGCCCGCTGGGCTGCGAGTCCGTTCTCAAGTGAGACCACCTTTGCCTCCAGCGCGGGAAGACTCTGAATGCGCGTTGTGGTCTGTTCCTGCCCCGCGCTGACTGCGTCGATACGCTGCTTCAGGTCGACGATGCCGCTCGTGGCGTCGTCCAGCCTGTCCTCGAGGCCGGCAACGCGGCAGTCCTGCTCATTCTGCTCCTCCTCGACGTCCGAGACGCGGGAGCGGAGGGCGCGCACCTCGTCTTCCAGCTCCGCGTTGCGCTTCAGAAGCTGGGTGATCTGGTCCGGCTTGGGAGTCGGCGTGATGGGGTAGGCTGAGGTGAGCATCCTGTTAGTACAAAAGTAAGCTTACTTTTGGTGGAGGCGTAGACTTCCTCCATGAACCGGGCAGCGGTCTCGCATGCGGCTTTGGCCGATTTGGTACGCAGGTCTTTGGGCGGAGTGGGGGGCGGCTTCGAGTCCGCGGTTGCAGTGGGAAGCTTGGACTTGCTCGGGGTGGACAGCCGCTTAGCATGTGAAGGCGGGTCGGAGAGCGGGATGATGCGCCGAGGCGGACCCGTCAGATTCGGGCGGGGAGAAGTGGAGGCGACCAGGCGGGACTCGTCGTCAGCGGGCTTAGCCGGTGACACCGGGTGGGAGCCGGGGCACGACCGTTCAATGGCCCGAACGAGCTCGATGCACGCTGCGAAGTGCGGCGCGGAGACTGGAACGGGGACCCCGCCGTGGGTTGCCTGCAGTTGGACGAGGACGGGTTGAGGTTCGGCGACGATAAGGCTGAGGGGGATGGTGATGGGCGGAATGCACAAGCTGGCGGGGCTGTCGTCTGCCACTGCCTGCTGCGCACTAGTGGGTGCTTTGTCTTGGGCTTGGAGAATGGTCTGGTGGAGTTTGCTGGGCTCGCTCATTTTGGAAGAGGTATCGCGGGTATCGACGGCTTCGCCGGAACAGGCAACGAAAGAACGCGCAAGGAGAAGGGGAATGGGGGAGAGAGATCAGAAGGGTCAGAAGAAGATGGAATGGTGGGCGTGGTATATATGGGCACAGCGGGGTATCCTTTGGGCGGTGTGCAGAGTGATTCACATTACATGCGTATCCGGAGTCACAGGATCCACTGGATCGGCCTTGGTCGCGTTCTGCTTCTGCCTGATGCTGCGGCTGCGCTCGATCATCTTGGTGAGCAGGCTAACGGTTCGCTCGAGCCTAGCAACCTTTGACTCGAGCGTCTGCACTTTGGCGCATACGTGATCAGTGTCATCGGGATTGTCGGCGTCGGCCGCGCCTTGGTCGTTGTTCGGCTTTGGCTGCTTGACCTGCTCTGCCGTGCAAGTGGAGGTCTTGAGAGCACTGCCTGTGAGACAAGGGAGAGTGGTGGAGGATGAGGCTAACGAGTCAGACTGCAGAGGTTGGGGATCTAGATCCATACCAGAAACAGGGCTCGGTAGGCTCTGCGTATTTCCAGCTCCGGCTGGCTCGGCTGGTGCGATCGAGTCCGTCGAACCAGTGTTCTGGAGCTCGCCCTCGCCGCCGCATTCGTCATAGGTTGCGTCTGGCGTCAGTTGGGCGCTTTCTCATGCTTGCTTTAGGCTCACAGTACACAGCGTACAGCCTATCATGGAATTCGTCACATGCCTTGATCAGCGACCGAGCTCGGAAGCTGGTATTGTAGTGCCGCATCCTCGGCTCTACGGCTGTCAACGCTTCCAGTGCCGCCAGGAACGCCCCTTCCTCAATGGGCGTTGGAATCCTCCCGTCGACGAGATGAGGGTCGAGGAAGTGTCGCACGACGTTCTCCTCGAGAATGATTGAGGGCACTTTAAGGCCAGACTTGGGTTGCTTGGAGTTGGCGTTGCCCATGGTCAATGTTGGTGCTGACGATGTGAGTGAAGACGGATTCGCACATGGCAAATATGAGGGCGGGTGTTGAGTCTGTGCAGCTCTGCATGTGCCGACAGTGAAGGCCGGGGTCACGCGGACAGACTCATCTAGACCGTGGTCTGTTTGCTCAAGAGCTTCACAAGAGGCGAGGGCTGTCGCACTCATGCTTCTTTCGAAGGCCTCGGTGAGGATTTGCAGACGTTGTGTTGCAGCTCCGCAGGCTGTTGGACAGTTCATGGGCAGTGCGTCGGATTTGCTTGTCGTTCCGCTGCTCAAAGTTCGATGGCAATCAGTCCCCCAAAGTTCACTTGCATGCTTGCTGGATGAATGAGGGCTTCAATGGAGCATAAGTGCTCGCTCGTCGCTTTTGGCAGCAGTGCGCAGCAGGAGCGGGAGGTTCGTGCGCGATCGTGTGTGGACGGACGCTTCTTCGGCCAATGGTCGACTGGCAGGGGCCAAATGCAAATCCCCCACGATCGCACTACTTTCAACGAGCGCACGGCAGGAAGCTTCTCTTTCAAAAGGCAGCAACCAGTTGCCCAGCTGGATGGAGGCAGGGTTGAGTCGCTGGAGTCTCCGCCGTTAGGCGGCTGAGTTTCAACGAGAAAGCCGAAGCTGCGGCGTTTTCGCGGATGCGAGTTCTACAGCGACTGCTGAGCTAAGCCAGGCTTTAGACTCGAGGTGGTCCACTGTGATCGGTCGCTGTTGCACGTACGCCTTCGTCATGCTTCAGTCCATGTTGCTCTGACGCTCGATATACTGCTTTGGTAGACCCTCGCGGTCGCAGATAAGATAACGGGCAAACTTTCGTCGCGCGCCGCAGTTACTAACCGGCTCCCCCACCCGCGCTGAAAATATCTCTCCACAAAGACCGTCCTCCAGGAAACGCTTTCAGCATGCCATCATGCCGAGCGATGCCGATTCCAGGGGACGCGGAATAGCGCTGTAGCCCCGCTTCGGAGCTGGAGCGTGACGCCGACATAATGCCATCGGGTGCAAGGGCTTCGGTGCTGACGTTGTCGCCTGCCCCGCTGGTCCGCTGTCGGAGAAACACTCACCGAAGCTCCGACAAATCATCGGTCCAGAACAGCGCAGCGAAACCCTGCTTTCGCTTATCGGCAGTCCGGCACCTACGTCCACACGTCAGAAGAGCGCTAGCTTCGTGCTAAAGCTGGCTTGGCAGGAATGGCGCGCAAGGAGAGGAAACGAGTGCCTGCTGGCGAAGTTGCGAGGCCGGCACGCGATCACAGAGCGCAGCGGGACACGGCGTGACAGCAGTCACGCGAGGTGAGAAACGGGGTGCTGCCGCGCAGCGCACGCACGCTCTCGCTCGCCGAGTTCGGGGTGCTGTCGACAAGGTCGCAGGCACCGCGGCCGTTGAAACGGCCCGTTTACTCAGGAGCTTTGGCAGCCCCGCTCGGCGGGTTAAGTGAGTTAATGATGGCACAAACGTTGTTGCGGACTCGCAGGGCCGCCGAGCAGGTTTCCTTATCTAAGGGCGAAGATGGCCATTTCAGGAGTAGGCGTCCTCAGGGCCTACCGCCAGTCTCTGGCGAGGGGGAGTGCTGTAGCTTCCAACGGAGATGCATCGACGGACCGCAACCCATGTGCGCATACGTTCCTTCAGGCGACATGGATACCAGTCAGATGACAGGCCAGCAACCAGGGCGACTCTGCGGTGGCGACTACGGTGAAGTTGGGTACAGGAGGCAACGCACAACCTTTCGCGCAGCACTTCGGCGTGGTGAGGCAACTTCGGATCAGAGATCTCTCTTGGCCGGAACACCTCAGCACCGCTTCGACCAGCGAAGCATTCCTTCTCATGAGAATTGCCGTGCAATATCCATGCATAGGCGTGCAGACCGTAGTGCAAAGTCTCTTGGGTCGGCGACTGAGCGAGCCCGGAGCCGCCTTCGTTTTCCTGCTGCAGCTAGGGCTCAGCCTAGAAAGCGACACCGGTAGCAAGGCGGACGTGCCGCACAGCACTTGTCTCCGCCGTACGCGTCTGAGTGACGCGGGTCCCATGTAGGTACGAGAATGCCTCGCAGCGCAACCACCCATGAGTGCACAACGCTGCACTGCTAAATGACGTTGTGGGCCGTGGCACTCCAACGATCGCACCGCCCCGAGTGTCACTCCGAGCCGGATCCGAGACTCGCTTGGCGACGCCTGTCCGATCGATCCAAGCCCTCACGCGACTCCGTCATGCCTTGACCATACCTCACACCCTCCCAACCCTGCTCCCTGCGCTTCTACGGAGCCTAGCTAGCTCGCTCGGAAGACAATCCTCAGTGCATCAGCAGGTATGCCAAGACATCTCGGCCCTCACGTGGGCGCACTCCGGACTCGTGGCCGGTGGCTAGTCCCAGACGCATAAAGGACCCACCGTTCGTGCATGGTTCACCATCCTCGTCAACTCAGCGGCGACTGGCACCTTCCTTCCCTCTTCTCGTCGACTTCAGCTGTGCATCATGCTTTCTCTCGTTACTCTCACCCTCCTGACCGCCGTGCTCGCGAGCCCTGTTGAGAAACGCGCACCGGGCAAGCAGATCTACACCCACTCCGGCAGCACAAACTGCTTCGTCGTCCGCGACCCCAAGCCCGAGGTCCCGTAAGCTACCGTGCCGCGTATGCGAATTAATGCCAGTGGCCAATGCACTGACCGTACCTCCGAAGTCACTGTGTAAGGTACTGTACGTCCTCCTCGGCTGACTTGGCAGCGAGCAGTGTCCTAGCGACTTCCAAGGCTGGAACGTCCCCACCACCGGGAACTGGGGTCGGATCTCGCTCGTCTCGCACCCCGACCTTTGTCTCGATGGAGGTCTCCGTGACGGCAGCGGCTCTGGTGAGCTACTCTTGAATTTCTGGAGCTGATGACAGGCGCGTCCCCTCCTGACGGCCGTCGCCTCGTCGTGAAGCCGTGCAACACTCTGAACCCCTGTCACAACACGTTCGGCAACGCGCAGTACTGGTGGGGCCCGCAGGGTGACGGCGAGTTCAACTTCTTCCTCGAGTTCTCGGGCGTGCCCCGTATCAAGCAGGTGAAGACCGGCGCATGCATCACCGTCAACGGCGGCAGCCTCGAGATCCAGCGCTGCCACCCCGACAACATCTGCGTCAACGACGGGAACCAGCTCTTCTCCTTCACCCAGCACGGCTGAGCACGTAGCCGCCGAGAGCCACCAAGTACCTGGATACTAAGGACAGTCCGTAATGAGCCGTTGTGCGTATAGTGATGAATGAGTTGTGCATACCAGCAGCAGTCCAGATCGGACAATGTCCTGTCCCGGATAGGCGAGGATATCGGCGGTGTGAGCGGGAGCAAACGGATAAGAGCGGCTCGATGACATCAGTCGTCTGTTGTTGACTCGACCACATCCACCACCATGTCAGGCAAGAGCAGAGTCCGCCTGGTGCTGTTCGACGTGTTTGGTGAGCTCGCAGAGTCTTTGGAAAGCTAACTCCAGACACACTGTGCACGCCACGGATCCCAGTGGCGGACCAGTACGCGGCAGAGGCGCAAGCTCTGGGACTGAACGTGACGCCAGCAGCGGTGAAGGCGGCCTTTAAGCCCGGTTCGTCTTGGACCTAGCCCACGCTCGCAAAGCTGACGCGCAGCCTTCCGGGAGATGAACACAAAGTTCCCGGTGTACGGAAAGCACAACGACCCGCCGCTGTCGCCCGAGAGCTGGTGGGGCGAGATCATTACGGGCTGCATGCGCCACGCGGGCGTCAGCGACAAGGGTGAGATCTCGGAACGCGGAGAACGCTCTGACAGGCAGAGCTGCAAGCGAAGGGTGAGCAGCTGATCCCGAACGTTCTGGAGCGGTTCGAGAGCGAGAAGGGATACCGCCTGTTCCCAGATACGCTCGACACATGTGAGTCTCGCCTCCTTCCTTCTCACCACACCTTCCCTCTGCCACTCCTTTAGCCAGGTTCACACCTCCTTCATTCTCTCGGCTGTCATTCCAATTCAGAGCTCCAGCTGAGTGTAGTGAACGGCCTCCGGGACATGGACGTCAAGATCACCTGTGTCACCAACACCGACCCGCGAATTCTGCGCACGCTGTCGGCGCTGCGGATCCTGCCGCTGCTAACGTGCCCGCCGGTGCTGTCCTGGGACGTCGAGGCGGCGAAGCCGGACAAGCGGATCTACGAGGCAGCGTGCAAGCTCGCCGGCGAGGAGATGGGCGACGGCGTCATTATGGTCGGCGACGAGCTCGAGGCGTGAGTCCGCTGCGAACTCTGCGGCAGCTGACAGGCAGCGACTACCAAGGCGCCATCAATGCCGGACTCGAAGGTCGCCTCCTCCGCAGAGACGGGGAGTACTCGGACGGCGCGATCCGACATGACGGGGAAAACCTATCGGGCGTGCACACCGTTAGGAGCTTGACGGAGGTGCTTGAGGAAGCCAAGCGCCGCAATGCGTAGCTGAGCACCTCGGGCCACAGATGAGCTTCAGCCGTCTGCTACCCCGGCCCGCGTTCGATAGCAGAGCGACCTAGCTTTGGACGTCAAGTGAATGACTTCATCATTGACGTTTTGGCTGACCGTAAGATGGTTTCTGCCTCGCGAGTCTGTGAGAACATGTTCTTCCTCGGCATCGTCCGACAGGTGTCCCCAGGTTTGCCCTAGTTATAGATGCATATCAGTGCACTTTTACTTTACTGCTTGGCCTTCTCGGCCTCCTGCTCCTTCTTGTACTCCTCGATGGCGTTGCCGACGATGCGGAACGCCTCGAGGCCCTTGGGGAAGCCGCCGTAGCCCATGACGTGCATCATCTGGGGGTCAGTTCGTGGTCGAGCGCACCAACTCACAGCCTCGCGGATCTCCTCCTCGGTGAGGCCGTTGCGGAGGGCACCCTTCGTGTGGCCGGTGAGCTCCTTCTCGTGGCCACCGAGAGCAAGGATGCTGCATGTCAGCACTGCTTCGCGCTATCTCTGCTTCTCGGGTATTGCGCTCGCCGGAAAACTGGTAGGGTAAGGCGGCTCCGACGGACTCGGCGCGGCGCTCGGCACGCGCCAGCGCTACCTCCGGCATTCCAAGCCAAGTACGCCGAGCCGTCAGGCGTCCTCTCGAGCGGCGCGGCTGCCCCGCGTATGAGGCCGTCATACCAAAGGGCGGGAGACGTCGGGGGAACCATGCACTCACGTAATGACGACGAGCGAGCGGTGCTTCAGCTCGAGTCCCGGGCGCGACCAGAGGCCGTCCCACGCGCAGCGGGTGACGAAGTCCTGGGCGGGCTTGGCGAACTCGCTCGAGCCGCGCGCGAGCTGCGCGTCGACGTAGGCGTCGCCGAGGACGCGGCGGCGCTGGGGTCAGCTTGATCATGGGACATTGGCAGCTGGTGGGGCCACTGGTAGTCTTCCTCCCTTCATCCTCCGCTCTGCGCCTTTCCCTCCTCCGCCCCTCTCATGAGCGCTGAGGCGGCGCGGGAGCTGGGGCAGGCCGCCCAACCTGTACGCGAGGGGAGCAGGGTGCAAGGGAACGGCAGGGTACTCGGTGCTGCCGTGGTACCATGCATGTCCGTGATAGACCCAGGACAGCTCCGCTCCGCCCCCAGCGCCAGGCTCCACGAAGTGGGCAAGCGACTCACCTGCTTGATGCCGTTGTCCCAGATCTCCTGGCGGGCGGCGTCGAGCTCGGGCGTGTGGAACTGGTCCTCTCCGATCTGCTTCTTCTGGTCGGCCATGGTTGCTATGCTTAGTGGGTGGTGTGCAGTTGCAAAGTCGAGGAGAGGAGGACGTCGAGTACGGCCAGGTGCGGTATTTCCTCCCGTCTAAATAGTCCGCGATAACACGCTCCTGCAGCACACGCGCACACAATAGGAGACGGATAGGCGGCGCACTTACCCGAAGCTCATCCGACTCAGCCCAGTCGGTTAGCTGCGCGGCCACCCACCCGGCCCTGTCCCCGTGGGGTCGCCAGTGCTGGATGAACCAAGATTGCATGCGCGCGAGAGTCTCGGCCGAAATGTCGCATGCATGCAGCATGCACAGCGTGCAGCTTCTGAGATTCGATGCATGCCCGGGATCACAACATTTTTTTGATCTACACTTTCTCTCTACGGAGCACGGAGCAAGGCTTAGGCGAGACGGCCGCCGTCGACGGGCAGCGCGACGCCGGTCAGGAACGACGCCTCGTCCGAGCACAGGAAGACGGTCGCGTTCGCAATGTCTGCGCGTCAGTTCTGTCCATGGAAGTTGGAAACTCACCAGAAGGCTGCGAGATGCGGCCGAGCGGGATCGACGCAAGCATCTGGTCCTCGGTCGTCTCGCCGAGGAAGGCAGACTTGAGGCCGGTGTTGCCGAACACGGGGCAGATGGCGTTGAAGCGCTGCTCGTCAGCTTCTCCATAGCGGTTTCGCAGCTTGGTGCAATCGGCAAGCCGCTAGGGCTTCAGAGAGCAGGTCCAGTCTCCTGGCCCAGTGCTGCACGCCATTCCTAACTCACGATCTGGTTCTTGCCGAACTCGATGGAGAGGTTCTTCGTGCAGCTGATGACGGCGGCCTTGGAACCGCAGTACCACGTGAGGCCGGGGCGGCCCATGATGCCAGCGGTGGAGGCGACGTTGATCACGGCAGCGGGGGCGCCCGACTCGGTCGTCTTCTGGAGGACAGGAACGGCGACGTGCACCGAGTGGAAGATGGACTTGAGGTTGACGTCGATGCAGAGGTCGAAGTCGGCCTCGGTCGTCGTCAGCACCGGCTTGGACTTGTACGTCGCGCCGGCGTTGTTGATCACGAAGTTCAGGCCCCCGTACGTGTCCTGCGCAACCTTGACGACGTTCTCCCAGTCCGCGCGCTTCGTCACGTCACCTGTCCCGTCAGCTTGAAGGTTCATGAAAGGAGAGCTCACACTTGACGAACGTCGCCTTGCCGCCGTTCTGATTAATCTCATCCGTGACGGCCTGGCCTCCCTGCTCGTTCTGTGGGCCAGTTAGCTTCGCCTAGCGTGGGGTTAACTCACGATGTCAGCGACGATGACAGCAACGTTGTCCTTCTGGAATCGCTTGGCGATGCCGGCGCCGAATCCGCTTCCGGCACCGGTGACGATGGCGACGCGCTGTCCTGATGAGCTCATTGTGGATTGCTGTTTCGTGAGTGAGGGCGAGGTGAGTGAGAAAGGAAGGAAGGCCAGAAAGGATGCGAGGAAGACAAGCAAGACGGAGGCGGGCGCACGTCGCGTATGATGCTCGGCTGCGGGTTATACGACAAGGTGGGCGGCGCCAGGCCGTGTGCGGGCCCGCGAGGCGCCGCTCACCGCAGGCAGTGGAATGCAGGTACGAGGCTGGTCAGGTGGGCAGCGTGTAACGGCGCCCTGCGGTGGGAATTGGCTCATCATACCGAGCACAGCCGTCGCCGCGATCGGACCAGCCACGAGCCCGGACTTGGCCGGCTGGGGCACCAGTGGACTTTCCCGCATCCAGGTGGGGAACCTCCCTAGCGTCTCCTGATTCTTGCTTGACTGAACGCGTTGTTACATTGCTGACTATGTACAAGGGATGCTACGGACTACAACTTCGACCTGGGGGGACCTCGACGACGACCACCGGAACGACGACTTATGCACATTAGAACTCTCACCGCTGCTACACAGCATTAGCCTTTGCGTCAACTCACTCATAGCTCTCCTCGCCGACGACCTTCTGCGGCTTCATCTTGTCCGCCCAGCAGTCAATCAACGCCTCGTCCTTGCGCAGCTGCCCGACCTTGTCCTTCCATCCCTTCTCCTGCCAGTCGCCAAGCCACGTCTCCT
This sequence comes from Trichosporon sp. PB005A, assembly GCA_023630055.1. NCBI lineage: Eukaryota > Fungi > Basidiomycota > Tremellomycetes > Trichosporonales > Trichosporonaceae > Trichosporon > Trichosporon sp. PB005A. Next base: position 350,212 of record JAMALZ010000016.1, read on the forward strand.
CCGGCACGACAGCGGCAGCTTCGCGCTCGTGCGCGACGATGATCCACGAGTCGTCCCTTGCGTGGACCTTGCTGAGGCGCGCGAGGTTGCGCTTGCTCTCCTCCGGGTCGGAGTGGAGAGGCAGCCGGCCAAAGTCGGCTGTTGCGTGGTGGCAGGGACAGGGCTCGTAGAGGGCGCGCGAGTGCCCGCTGTCCGAACCGAGGACGATGTCTGGCGTCAGTTGATGCAGACTTCGAAACTGTGAGGGGAGTGAGCGGCGAGCACACTCACAGGCGTCGGGGTCCTTCCTGACACGCACGACGGCGATGCAGTGCCCCGCACAGTGCCCTGGAGCCGGCAGCATGATGAACGACCCGTCACCGAACACGTCCCAGCCCTTCTGCTCGTATCCCCAGACGGCCGTGTCCCCCTCGGGGATCTCCTTCATGCGAGCCCTGGCTTCGGGGGGCGCAGGGCCGACGTGCGCCCCGAAGCCGCCCTGCTCCAGCCCGTCCAGCGTCCCACGCCCGACCCAGACGGGCACGCCGGGCGGGACGCTGGCGGGGTTGCCGCAGTGGTCCCAGTGGAAGTGGGAGATGAACACGCCGCTGAGCGGGGAGCACTCGGCGGGCAGGTCGGCGGGGAGCTTGCGGTGGATGACGGGCGGCGAGCGCTGGAAGCGCGCGAGGATGGCCGGGTCGAAGCTCGTCGCGAAGTCGGGGCGCGTGCCCAGGTCCTGCCTGTCAGCTATTATAGAGTATCGGGAAGCTCACCCAGAGGTAGCACTTGCCCTCGTGCTTGATGACGAAGACGAGGATGGGTAGCACGACGGGGTCGTCCTCGTGCGTCCCGATCCAGTCCGCCTTGATCGTCTGCGGCAGGTCGCCGCTGTTCAGCATCAGCACGTCGCACGTCCCGCTGCCGGTCGCGACGAGGGGGTCGGCCATGGTTGCTAGTGGTCAGCGATGGAGAGAGAAAGGGTGTAGGATGATAGTACAGATATAGCACTGAGTACTCCCAGCTGCAGTTAGTGAGATGATAGCAACCAGCGAGACACTGGAGTTGTAGTGACGGAAGTACACCGTTGTGTGCATTGCGCAATAGCGCCCCGCGACGTGATGTCGTCCGCGATCTCCGCGCACTATCGCAGATGGCATCATGTGATCGGTCCGAGGATGTCGGTGTCTTGATTACCGAACTCCAGTACATGTCGGGGCAGTCTGCCCACCCCGAGCCGGTTACTGACACCTCTTGGGTCAACAGCCAGCATTCGCAAGGACGGTCCAGCAAGATAAGGCCGAACGAGCTGATGACTTGTTCAATCGATCCCGGTAAGCCGACCCACAGACGTCAGTTACCTGCGCCTCGTCTGAAACGTTCGTCAATGCAATGAGAAAATACATAATGTGTAGCTCCCTAACCCCTTCCAGTGTACCTCTTCTGGCTCCACGTCGTCCACAGCCTCCTCCAGACCTCCCACTCAGCCTCACCGTTGCCCTCGCCCAAGCCGAAGGGGACACCGACGCCCTCTCCCTCCCTTCCTCGGCCGTCTGCGCGTCCGCCCGCCGTCACAATGTCGCACACGCTGAACAATCCCTGCTCGAGCGCCTTGCGTACTTGCGGCGAGAGCCCCATCCAAGCATCTGACGCAGAGCGCGCATACGACACCAGGATCGCGGGGGCATGCTTCGCCAGCGGCGCAGCGAGAGACTTGGCCTCAGCGCCATCGCCTTGCTTCACCTTGGCCGTTGCGAGGGCCGTCAAAGCACGCGCAAGCAGGTGCGCGTCGCTGTCGGCCTCGCCCGCGACCCAGTACGGCTGGCGCGCTCGCGCCTTCGCCTGCGCAGCGGCGGAACCGGACAGGCGGGGCCGCTGCAGCAGCGCGAAGAAGCTGGCGAGGAGACCGACAAGAGCGGGGAGATACGGTGGGAGCAGCTCGGGGCGCTGGCGCACCAGGGCGATGACGGGCGCCAACGCAAGGGCAAACAGCTCCGGTCGCGGGGCGGCAGCCTTCTCCGCATCTGGGGTGATGACGGCCGCGAGCGTGGACAGAATCTGGGCCACGTCGCCGCCGCGGATGACGCCGATGCGGTCATTCGTCAGGGCGTTGAGCACCTCGAGGGCGGCCTGCAGTGCGTCTGGTGATCGAGAGCGAGACGCAGAGTCGACGGCGAGGAGAAGTGACGGAAGAGCCGCCACGATGACACGACCGGAGCCCTCAACGGGAACGGACAGGAGGATGCGAATGGCCCGCAGAGCACGAGTCTTCTCCTTGTCATTCGCGGCCTGGACTAGAGGGATCAACGAATCGAGCGCCTCAGAGTAGGCTGAAGCGTCGAGCCGGCGCGCCCAGTTGGCCATGGCCGTGTCAAGGTCGCACGGGAGCACGATGTAGGCAGCGAGAACGTCGAGGCCACTGCTGAGCTCGAGCGCGGCGGCAGCGAGTTCAGGGTCAACGTTGGCGGGGTTGGCCAGGAGAGAGCGGAGCAGGTCGCGACCAATGCTGTCATTCGTTTCCACACTCAGCCAGCGGCTGTAAGACTCGAGTGCCCTCCAAGTGGCGAAGAGCTCTGTCTTGTCCTCGGGGTGGCTGAGCGCCGCCTTGACATCGGGCTCGAGCGCCTTGCGGACTGAAGACTCGAGCGAGACGAGCTTGTCCTTCAGGCTGGCGAGGCGGCCAAGCGAGGCGGAGGAAAGACAAGTCAGGAGAGTCTGCACGGTCCGCCGAGTCGGGAAGCTCTTGGATGGGAAGGACGCGGCAGACTTGACAAGCTTCTCGAGTGGTTTCGGGTCGACGCCGAACTGCTTGATAAAGTGCGTGAACGCGAGCTGGAGCAGCTGTGTTGTCTCCGCTTCACAGCCCTCAGACGTCTTGTCGAGCGTCTTGATCGTATCGTAGTCCAGTGGGCCGAAGACGTCGACACTGGCGAGGCGCGCAAGCCAAGACCGCACGACGGCACGCTCCTCGCCCTTCAGGTCCGCATCAAGCTGGTAGGCAGCAGTAAGCAGCTGGTTCCTGGCTCCCTTGCTGAGCCACTGCGCGGGGCAGGCGGTCAGCACGGTGAAGACGCCAGTAGCGCTGCCCTTGGAAGAGGAAGCGCCCACAAGCGCCTTCAGCAGGGCCGAGCGGAGGTTTGGGAGCTCCCACGTCTCGGCCGTCGAGAGGATGTGCGCGAGAGCGACCGGTGCCGAGAACTCGTCGGTCGATACAACGGGCTGTGCCCGGCTCAGGATGATCTCAGCCAGTTTCTCCAGCTGTTGCTGGTTAGCTGCAGCGTCGAGAACACTGATGCCCAGCTCAGCAACAATTGTCCACGCAGCCGCGGCAAGAGAGTCCTTCTGAACGCTGGCATCCCTCCCGGACCACGCCACCGACTTGTGGTCGAGGGTGGAAAGGACAGTTTCAACCGCTTCTGTGTCGCTCGGGTTCAGAGCAAGTGCGGTGTAGAGGTACTCGAACTGTCATCAGCTACGGCCATGCTGGTGAAACTCACTGTCTCCAATCTGAGCTCCGGAAGGGCCGACTTTGACTCGGCGAGTGCGCCGGCAACGTGCACATCGGTACCGAGCAGTCGAGCACTGCGGGATACACGCAACCTGGCGGCGTTCACGTAGTCCATGACATCGTCACCGCCGGCGTTGCTCTTACGCTTCTTCTTTGGCCGCTCCTCGTCCGGCTGCGGTACCTCGAACGCCTTTGCCGTCTGTCCCACCGCGGCCTCGACCTCTCCGTCACCAGGCTTGGCGAAAGCGCCAGCGTCGAGAACAATCTTGGCCAGGCGACTGAGCTCGCCCACCAAGCGAACCGAAGCAGCGCTGATAGGGCCGTCGAGTGCGGAGGTGACGTGAGACGAGATCTCGTTCAGCAAACCCGCCCACGTCGGGCCTTGCCGGCCGCCGAGGTTGGTCAAACGAACAGCGCCGGACAGTTCCGACTGGTACGTCTTGTCGACAAGCGGTCCGGTGGCAACCAGAACATAAAGCGCATCCAGAGCATCAAGCGGCAGCTTGGCGTCGAATAACTCCTCGAGTGACACAACGATGAGGTCGAAATACTTCGGCAGGGAGTGTGTGAGGGAGTGGAACTTCAGCAGCGCAGCAAGCAGCTCGCGAGCAGGAACGTGAACTCGTGGCGGGCTCGCAAGACACCAGGCCAGGACACTCGTGTCAAGTTGCGTCCGGTCGTGATCGAGCTGCTCGAGCGCAGTCAATGTTCGCAGTACAGGGCCTGCGATACCCTCGTCCGTAGCGTTGGGCTCGGAGGCTCCGTACTGAGAGAGGGCTGCCGAGGCCTGTCGCGCCGCCTTTGTGACGAGGTCGCTGGCCGAAGAATCCGACTCCAAATATCCGCCCCACTCCTGTAGTCTTCGCCACAGCGACAGGCGCGCCGCCCAGATCGCCTGAAGCAGCGGTGCCGAGCCCGAATCAATCTTCAGTTGACCTTCGATACCGTTCACAAGGTCGATTGCGGCACTGATGCCCGCAATGATCGCACTTCGCACACGGTCGGCGACAATGACATCAATTGGCCGGTCGCTGGAAGTCTTGCCGTAGAGAGTGTAGCGGTTGTGCAGGGTGGAATTGACAAAGGCCGAGAACAAATGGGGGACGGCCGCAAGCACCGGTCGAGGATCAGAGTGTTTCGGCTTGGATGGTCCAGCTTCGGCATTTGAGCTATCTTCGACAAGAGCTCGCACGGCGACCTTCAGCGGCTCGACGGTCTGCAGCACTGGGATAGGGAAGAGAAGCGAGGAGGAGAGCGCCTGCAGCGTCGGTCGCAGAGAGTCGTGGTAGTATAGCGCCTCAGCATAGGCAGGCATATGCGAGTGCAAAGAATTTGTGATCTGCAGTTAGCTTGGGAAACCATAGCCACAGCCACTCACCTTCTTCGGGTTGGGCGCACCGGCGAGAGAGGTCGACAACTGCTCGCACACGAGCTCAACCACTGGTCGAAGTGCGTCGATCTGCACATCCCGCTTCGCAAGCACGTCGACAAGCTTTCCCCACTGCTCCGCCCAAGCCTCAGCCTTCTGTCCTCGAAGGAGCAGAGGGAGGGTCTGTCCGACAGCCTTCGCCAGTTCCTGATCGCATGCCTCCGCTTTGGCGACCGACTGCACGTAGCTGGACAGAAGACCAATCTGAGCACTCGGCGGGACAGGACAGCTCGGGTAGACCTCAATAAGCAGCTGGTGGTACTTCGGGTCGAGCAACGGGCTGGCGGGTCCAGGCTTGGACCGCGTCCAAGCCTCAAGCACCCAGTCGGCGAGCACCTCGGCCTTCCTCGGAATGAGGAGGTTCGCGTCGTTCCACGCCGCGGTTGCGAGGTCGATCTTGCGCTGGTTCGGGTCCTCCTTCGGCGCCTTAAGCGCCTTGATGAGCGCAGAGCCAGTCAGCATCTTGGGATGCTTTGTGTCGGGCGGCGCAGGTGGTGGAGGTGGTCGGATATGACGCTCACCGCACTGAAATTTCAGCTCGAGAACTTCGCCGGTGGAGGTGAACAACAAGGACGGGAGCAAATCGCGGACTGGTCGTCTCTGTCCGTCCACTGTGGGACGCGCCTAGGAGGAGAGTGTCAACAATCGCGACGGCGACGATGCATCCCGCACACACCGCCATGTCGGTCGCAACCGTAAACCCATAGTAAGCTCAGTGGTTCCCTTCCTTTAGCTGACAAGACAGTGCGAACCACTCTCAGCTGACTCCTCTCGAATCGGAGGTGCTATGGGAGTACGCCAAGCTCGCGGACAAGTTGAAGCGAGTGAGCTCAGATCACGGGTATCGGTTGGCTGACTATCAGATCGCGGCGCTAGCACGCGACACGTCTGAGAAACCGAATTCAGCACTACTGGTCGATTTGAGAGAGTTGGAGAGGAAAATGAAGCTGGTGCTGACACTGGTGAGCTTCATGGAAACATTGAGAGCTGACGGTAGTACCGCGCGAGTGTCTTCATGGCGTTCCAGGAGAGCCGATTCGAGGCCGAAGCGGAGGCTGCGGAAGAGCAGGACGACCGAACAGTCGACCAGTACCACCAGAGCGACGCTAGTCTTCAGCAACGATGGGATGACCAGTGGGAGGGCGAGGAGAGCACGATCATGCAGTGATCCGCCAAACACGACCACCACCTCCCTCCCCTCAGCCGGCAATCCCGCGCTCACTGTACCACACCGCAACACCCATACTCGCATTGTATTGTATTTTGCATCTGATCTCCACGTCTATTGTATCTAAGCACTTAGAACTTGAAGACCTCCTCGGAGGTGAGGCCGAGGTCCTTGAAGGCACCGTCAACGGCACCCTGCTTCATGCCGTCCTTGGGACCGGCAACAGCGGCGACCTGGGGAGGAGGGCCACAGACGAAGGCCATGACCTTCTCGCCGTCCTTCTTGGCGGGGAAGTACTTCTCGATCTTGTCCTTGGAGACGTAGCCGGTCTCGCCGTTCCAGCTGGAGGGAGGCTTGTCAAGGAAGTAGACGACCTCGAGGCGGTCGGGGTGGGCCTTGGCGAGCTTGTCCCACTTCTCGCGGAGAAGGATGTCCTCCTCGGCAACGTTGGCGTAGAGGAGGGTGAACTTGGTCTTGTCCTCGGGGTTCTGGAGGGCGTAGTCGATAAGCTGGTACGCGGGGGTGATGCCGGAGCCACCAGCGACGAAGACACCGCGGTCGAAGTTGCCGGCCTGGTACTGGTACTTCTTCATGGGGCCCTTCATGAGGACCTTGTCTCCAGGCTTGAGGCTAGAGAGCCAGGGGGTAAGCTTGCCGGTCTGCATTGGTTAGCATTGTGCCTGCCTAGCGTTCCGACGGAAACCTACAGGGTACTCCTTGATGAGGAGCTCGATGTGGCCGCGGGCGTCGTGGTCCGAGACGGGGGTGTAGGGGCGGATGACGGGCTTGCCCTTGTCGTCGTTGACCTGGCCCTCGCCGGTAGGGCTGCGGACGAGGAGGCAGCCGGCAACGGACAGGCCGGCGGTCTTCTGATCCTTGTCGTCACCCTCGAAGTCGAACTTGAAGACGTGCGAGTTGTGGTTGTACTGCTTGACGTCCTCAAGGGTGAGCGAGGTCCACTCCTTGGGGTCGAGGCCGGGGATGGCGGGGAGCGCGGCGGCAGCCTTCCTCTTCTGGGCTGTTGATGTCAGCTATAGCAAAAAGTTGCGAACTCACCGTCCACGCGGTTCAGGTAAGCGTAGGCAGCGAGGCCGGCGACACCGGCGATGGAGAAGGCCATGCCCCAGTCTGCGTTGTCAGCATTGTTGATGGCCACAGCGGAGACGCACTGCTGGGCTCCTTCTTGGGAGGAGTGCCGGCACCTGCCTGAGTAGAGTTGAAGCGCGCCTTGGTGGCCTGCCATCAGTCAGCCCGAACAGAGGGGGGAGGACGCACGAACTGGCGCGACGAGGCGCGGAGGGCGGGGGTAGCACGGGAGAGGAGCATCTTTGTTTTTGTCGATCCTTTCTGGCGGAGGAGAGAGATCTGGTTTGAAGATCGGATGCGGTCTCGGAACAGGTATTTGGGGCCCGGAGTCTGATGGTGACGTCTTCGGGGTTTTCAACATGAAGCCCGCTTCGCTCTATGATTAGCCAGCACGGCGTCTGCCTCGGCGTGGGTACGTGGGCAACTGAAGCAGCCGGGGCGCAGTGCGCCGTGAGAAACCAATGGGGCTCCGCCATCATCCTCCACCCTCCACCTATTGCGTCAATCCGTGCGATATCGCACTCACCACCACGTCAGCTATTCCTGGCATGCCTCCGGTCAAGGCCGCCTGCAAAGAAGCCGATCACGCACTACTTGAAGTCTCTGACTCATGGTTGAGGCAGTACGTGGATCGACGACGACGTTGGATCGTGCTCCGCGGACCCGCCAGAGCAGATGCGGACCGATCACGTGATCGCGTCTGTTGATAAACTTTCTGCATCCCTTGGCATCTCGTCGTCTTTGAGCCTTGCACACATCACCTTGGTACCTTGGATGCCCTCTATGGTGTCTGCGCGACCCCAGATTACCTCGTGCGCTTTGTCGCCCCATCATCGTTCACTGCTCTCACCCTAATACTCGACTGGAAGCTACCAACAGCCGGCTGCTTGCCGCGTACGACCAGCGACAGGATGCTCAGTCGGACTGCTATGTTCACACTGACCTGGAAGCACCAGCCTCAGTCGATAAACTGACCTTCAGGCCAGCGATATCGTCCCACCAACGTCGGACGTTCAAGTTGGAGGGTGGCTGTGACCTTGTTTCCGGCTAGATACTTGAGTCTTCCACAGCGTGCGCTCGTACGTATGCTTCGAGCACTATGCGTGACACATTTGCCGTACCTTTCTATATCAGGATGCTCACTAGTCGATAGCTAACTGGACGGCTGGTACCGACAGCTGCAGCATCAATTCTCATCCATTCTTCTACAAAGAACGTTGACTACTGTACTGTCCTCAGAGACTGTAACCGATAGTGTCCTCCGGTGTTTCCATTAAGGCTCGTAGAAGCTGACCTTCTGACTCGCCATCTCGTCCCACCACCGCTTCACATTCTTGTTCGAACTGTCTCCGAGCGACGGGATAGCGTCAGAGCGCTGGGCTCGTCAGCGCTGTTTCAATGGCAGCTCACTCTGTTCAGCGCGCGAATGCAGGGAATGTGATAAACATCCGCAGCCGTCATCTTGTCTCCAGCGAGGTACTTGGTCTTCGACAGCATGCGCTCATAGCCCTTGAGCACGTCCGCGAAGTCGGCGATCAGGTCCTTGTATCGCGAGGCATTGTGCTCCCTCACTTGTCAGCCATGAGACACACACGAAACACACATGCCATGCGCCTTTGCTTCGGCTTCATCAATGAGCTCATTCGCGACGGGGTCGAAGTCACTGACCTCGACCGCGCACGCCTGCTCGAAATGGGCAAAGGCGAGCGGGTCATCGTCAGGCGGCAGCAGGTCCGAACCACTGCCTCTCAACAAGTCTGGCCATCAGCTGGGTCGCGGGAATGTACGCACAGCGACAGATGGCACGACCCTTGAACATGGTCAGATTACGGCTCTTATCCTCAAGCTGCGGGCGCCTGTCGTTGAACGGCTCCATGTCGGTGGGCTCGCCCGGCTGCATGTCCTCCCATATGTTGCCAGTAATGGTCGGCACGACAATTATTTCCTCGGGGCTCATGCCGCCAAGCTGCATGATGGCCAGCACACGTTGCAGATCCTCCCCGTCAGCACACTGGGAGCGCTCTCTGTGCCACTCACAAGCCAGTACGGGTGACCGTACAGGATTAGGGAAGGTCCTTCCCATTCGTCGTCGGACATTGTCTTGTGGAGTTACTCGGTGCTGTCCAGAGGTGGGTATGACCAGCGAACATTTCAAGCATCCCTGCTCTGTCTTATATCCCACCATTACGTCCTCAGTCATTCAGGCAGGCAGCACACTTCAGCTGACATGGACCAGTGGGAATCCTTTCTGTTCTCTCTTCCGGAGGCCTCCCCAGACGGTGTGCCCTCTCTGGATATCATGTGAACATCCGGCATTGCTCATGAATCGAACCTTGTTGCAGGTTGATTCTCGGCCGCGAGCAGCAGGGGGCTAGAGATAGCCCAGGAGCCACAACTCGGCATGTCTCGTGATCGAAACCTTCCAATTGTCGGCGGACTGCGCTAGTCCGCCGTTGTAGCGCCTCACCATGCAATGGATTAGTTGTTCAAGCCTCGAGCCTTCACAACAGAGCGCGCCCAGCCCCGCGTGCTCACGGCACAGAAGGAATGTCACGATCAAATCTAAAACTTTGGCCAAGAGGGCGGTCCGCACGTTCCTCAACGTCATGACCGAGACGGTCCCGAGCTGTGGGTACGCTGGAATTCATGCAGAACTCTGGTGCAGCTCTTCCGGCCAACTGCTGCTCGGCGATAACGGCTCGCGCGGTACAGTTGACTCGATTCGAGGGAGTGGGACTGGACCCATGCTGCACTGCGCAGCGCACAGCTATGAGCCCACAGATGCGTGTCGCACCGCGGCCTCGCACCGCGGCCCGGCTGACTCGGCATAGTCTCGGAACGTCGTGCCCCACGATCTGGGGCGCTCGATCACTCTGGCACGCACACTCATGCAAACTGCATGGCATGGCATTTCGTTGTGGAACACCGCCTTGGCGACGGGCTCGGCGTGCTCGGCGGCAGATCGTTTCCATTTGCAGAGTACGGTCCAAGTTACCAGCGTTTGTGCTGCCTGTTGTAGTTGACAAGGAAGGTATGTCTCAGTCAACTTTAAACCCTTGTCAAGGATGTGCGCCTGCCGGACCCATTTCGTCCATCATGGGCCGCTTAGCGGCCCCACGAGATCACACCAGAGCATATTATCTCACACGCTTCATGCTTCTGTGCATCGGGCCCGCTGCAGAACGTGCGAGGGCCTCGTAACGATGCCTTGCAGCTGCACCCTGTGGTAGAGGTGGCGGGCTTAGTCAAACCTGTGTGATGTGTCGACTTGTCTTCCTCGGCCTCAGAGCCGCATGATTCCCCTCTGTTTGCGTTGCGTTTCCTTCGGCATAACGGCCCAAGCTGCCGGACTGCTGGATGTTGGACTACGCTGGAATGGTCGAATCTGCAGACCGGACCAATAGAAGCGCGGCAGACTGCGAACAGTTCGCCTTCGGGAATGGTTTCTTCGCTGGAATCGATTCCTGCAGCCTTCGATTGCATCAGCCAGCGCCGCAACCTGTGGATGGCAAAGCTGTCGACACCATCGATTTGGATCCGCAATCAATTGATTGACACCTCTTTCCAGGCGGCATCGATTCTCCTCGACGCCTCGCAGCCTCCCACTCCTGAGTCCCAGACTCGGGGTCCGGGAGTATGCATCGCATGCAGGGTTGAAAGCATGTTCGCGTTCTAGTGCTTCGTATCGTTGAGGGGCTTTCGACGGTGCGACCACAGCTTCGACCGTGCGACAGCTTCGACCGTGCGACAGCTTCGACCGTGCGACAGCTTCGACCGTGCGACAGCTACAAAGATACTACGATACGACGGCTACGATGATGAAAGGGTGCTAGCTACATGCTACGGCAAGATGGCAGCTACGTGCTACGGTAAGGTGGTGGCTACATACTACGGCTGCTGTACAGTTACGACAGTACGACACCTACGATTCGGTTGCGGACACGAATCGCGGAGTGCTACAGAGCCGTAGTTTCAGAACCCTGCCATCGTGTCTGGTCGCACTCGTCTAGTCTCTCTGCCGTGCGACCCTACGCGCATGATTGTATGCGCGCGCTCGGCTCTTCGACCTTCGTCCACCTCACGCTCGCAGCCAGAATCGATCCCTCTAAGCGCTTCGAGCTTGAAGGCGAAGATTACGGATTCGGGGCTGCGATCGAATCGATGGTACCCTGAGTTCAGATTTCGACCGAATTCCGGAAATCGATGAGCCACAAGATCTCGAAGAACTAGGTCGCGATCTCGTCTCGTACACTCCTAGCCATCGAACCGAAGATCGCAAGTACGATACGATGGCACGCTTCGCTACGGTTGAGCTCGAGCTCAACGCTGTCGAGCATGGATGCGTTGTCGCCACGAAAAGCGTAGTTTAGGAACTCCGAAAGCCCGGCGCGATCACCAAAGCCCAACAGCAGTGCCGCAGCATTGAGACCAAACTGCAGCGTAAGAGCGATCCGTCCTCTTCACCATAGCCGGCACCGCCACCACCACAACCGCCTCTGCCACCGTCACATCGATCCTCCTATCACCTCCAGGCACGTTTCACGTCCCACCGTCAAAACACCACCCCGGCACCCCCCAGTCCCTTCCTGCACCCATCTTCGGCCAGTGCGTGACCGCATCACCACCATGCACGCAGGCGATCGGAAACCGGACATACCCGCTACGCATCGATGCAAGCTGGACGCCAAGTTCTACCCGCATATAGTGGACGAGATTCTCGCTGAGGCTGTCACCAGATCCCCGCTGGCAGCTCGCGCGGTGTGCAAGAACTGGTCCAGGAAAGTGGACAATTGGGCTGCCCAACATGTGGAGCTCGCTCTGCATGCTCCCTTTCTAAAGCTGTCCCCGGGCCGGAAATGGATGCAGGAGGATGATCCCACAATTCGCGAGTCGTACGGCTGGGCGATCCGCTCAGCACTCCTGCCAGTCCTGTACCTGCAACAGGAACAGTGCTTCAGACTACCGCGACCCGAGATCTCGGCGTTCCCGTGGGTGAACGTGCGCCGTGAGGCTCGAATGCTGGACATTCGCTCAGCGATGGACTTTGTCAAGGACAAGCAGAGCGTGAACGATTTTGAGGCGCTGGACACGGTGCGCTTCGTGCAACATCACCGAGAAGCCGCGGGATTCGACGCCGTTCACATGCTTCCTCATGTTCCCCGCATCATCTTCAGTGACGGCCCGTACGAGAGACCGTTCTGCGTTGTCCCTGTAGACCGCACTGGCTGCAGTGATCGTGACTGCACTCGACCCCATACCCGCCGCATTGTCATCAACGCGCTCGACACTGTTACTAGGAGCGATGGGGATCCCAGCATGCGCCTCCCGCCGAGTCTCGAGGAGCTCGTCGCTGTGTTCCATGGTTGGGGAATCGTATCCGGCTGGGAGGAGCACGGATATCGTGGCGGCGACCCTGTGAACGTCGTGCGGGGCCCTATCGTTCGCGCTCTTTTAGAGGGCGTCCGCGTCACGATGGTGAATGAGCTGCTCGCGGACCTGGAGGATGGTGGCAGGAGAAGCAACGTCGAGGGTGTGAGGGAATCGCTGGAGTACTTCATCGACATCGACCTAGTGGAGGGACAGGGATGGGCCACCGACGACGTCAAGCCCCTTCTGGACACAATCGAGTGGCTCACGCTCGAAGAGTTCCGGCAGAAGATCGGAGATGAGCAGTACGAGATCGAGACGATGACGGACAAGGCCGCCCAGAGGAAGAAGTATATGTGTCTTGTGGAGCGCGAGCCGCAGCAGGAATGGGAGTACTCCATTGACGGATCCGTCGGCAGTCCATCCAGCTCTGCTGCGTTGCCTTCTCCTTGATATAGCGCAACAAGCGCTCTGCGACTAAACTGCACTCGGCAAGAAAGTTGATGCTTCACGACACCGACTGCTCAGTAGACACTGCATTCTTTCCTAATTGAGGCGCAGACTCTTGCTGGGTGCATCTGAAATATCACCGATGAACACTACGACATTGAGGCTGTATGGCTACTGATGGGACTGACATCACATTTGCTACAGTCTCAGCGCATTAGATGGGGCACGAACGCACACAGAAGTGAAGGTGTACGAAGAGGGCGGCCACGGCACGGACCAGATCTCGATCTCTTGTGTGCGACGTCCCCCAGCGACTCGGCCACATTACCACAGCCTATATGAACGGCCCACTTCGCTATCATTCTGCGAGTCTCCACTAACCGACAACAGCAGCAGTCTCCGCAATGGCAGGGCACGGACTGGTTCCCGACTGGCTATTCGGCACCTCGCTGCCGTCGTGGCACAAGCCGATCGTGCTCTCGGACTCGTCCTCGGATTCAGAGGTGTCACAATTCCTGGAGACCCCGTACGGTAGTGACTCAACACTCTCTGCAGCCTCAAGTCTGGCAACCACTCCTACCTCCAGCCGCCAGAACTCACCCTGGAGTGTCTCGACCTTGAGCGGCCTATCCACTCTCCGCTCAGCCAGCACTACCTCCACTCTCCCCAGCCTCACGAAGAAGCTCGGTCTGAATTCAGCCAGCACTGGAGCCGGTGGCAACACTGCAGCGAAGAAGTTCCCTCGTGAGGAGGAGGATAAGAAGCCTTGGGTAGTCGAGGAGGAGCGCCACCTCGCGTCCTGGAAGCGCTGGTCCACGTCCCGTGTCCCGGCCGATTTGACACTTTATGTTCGCATCGGCAACACCACCAGGCCCCTGAGCGTTTATCAGCAGACACGCGTCTACTCCATCAAGGTGAGCGTTCTTCTCCCGGCTGGTGGGTGGGATTTGCCACTGAGCACATAGACTTGGATTGCGTACCGTTACTTCCAGGCGTATGGGCCGCAGGCCCTCCAGTACGTCCAGCCGAGGCGCACTTCTGACACAGGAAGGCTGTACTTCGATGGCATCAGACTGTCTGACAATGGCGTGGTTGGTGACTATGCGTTTGAGACCGGCGACACCGTCGACTGCATGCTCGATCACAGTGAGTGCACTGAACGTACGAGCTGATCCCAGACCTCATTCCTTGGGCTGGCTAGCCTGAGGAACCGACCCGAGCGATTTCCTAGTTGAAGAATGTTCAGTTTAGTGTGCGTGACCGTGGTGATATATACGACGAAGGAGGCCAGCGGGAAGCCTTCGCGGGTGCGAGGGAGTCTTGCACTCTGAACTGCACAGCCATAGGTCAAGATAAGATGCATTCAGCCGCTTGTTTTAATCAGCTATACCGCGGCACCTGGGCGGTGGCATCGGTCATCGTCTCTATTGCGAAGTCGTCCTCGCCGACTCTCTCCCTATATTCATGCAGCGAGATGAACTCGATTCGCTGGAGAGTCTGCCCCTCGTCAACGACGTCGCCTTGGTCTATCTCAGCAACGATGTCTCCAGTCCACATCTGGCGCAGCGTCTCAGCCACGTCGCCCATGTTACAACCCCGCCGTCCCGTTCTGAGGTCGACCAGCTCAGGATTGACAATCGTGACGTGCGTGCCCTCAAGGGCAGCAAGAATGGCGAGACCCCGAACCTCGCCCAGCGGGTGGTTGGGCGGGTGCGGAGCGGCGGGGTCGAAGCCTGGAATGACGCCCCAGCCGTGCAGTATAAGCACCAGTTGCGGCAGCAGCGGAATTGGTACCATGTCCTGGCCGTCCGAGTTCCCCGGCGAGCGGAAGTTGCACACAACCCGTCTAGTGTGCTGTACCCTGCAGCTGGGCGTTTGACAGGCGAATAACATCTGCTCAATCGAGGGGAAAGCAGCGGCGAGGCCACGATCGTACGGCCCGTCCGAGAAGACGATGCGTCCGATGTGGGGCATAGTGTGTGCTGTGTCGAATCCTACGCTGCCACGGCCCTGCACGAGGCGGACGGTGTGCAGCTCGCCCCAGTCCACAATGCTGACGGGGCGCTGCAGAAACTCCAAGCACGCATGCACATCGAGTATCCGCGCCACCTGGCGCGCATCCGTGCGTGCGCGACGCAGCTCCTGCTCACGGCCGATAGAGCGGCGCAGGTACGGAATGCGATGAGTCGCTCCGCTGAACTCCCAGCAGTACGGCTCTACCCGCCCATTAATCCCCAGACCAGGCGCACGCAGGTCCAGGCGCACATGCGCACCGAGGTGCTCGTCGGCGTACCTACGCCACGAACGGCTCACACGGCGTACCGTCGATGGACACACAGCGAGGGCGTAGTCTCGTATCGCGTCGACAATGTGCGGGAAGGCGGCGGCATCGACAGCGACGTCCTCGTAGCTACCACGCATGAGGTAGTCGCCGTCCACCGACATGTGCTCGTCGTCAGAGACGCAGTCGCTGCAGTAGCACTGGTCATCAAAGTCTGGAGTAGGGTCGGGCTCGGAGGTGGGCTCAGGGGTAGGGCTTGGGGGCTGGTTTTCGGCGACGAGCGGCGCGGCCAATAAGGACGCGGAGACAGCGGCGTCAATTTCGGAGCTCGGATGCGGGACGGGGTTCGACTCTGTGGTCGGGAGCGCGGGGACGGCCGAGACGTGCGATGGGCCAGCCCCGTGTTCGGCTTCGGAGTTGGACGTGGAGACTAGAGGCCTGGTGTCGATCTCGGCGTCGGAGTCCAGCTCGTCTCGCTCAGAGACATCTTCGCCGAGATCAGGTTTGAGGTCTGGCCCACTAGTAAAGTTTTCAGGTGAAAGTCCCGAGCTGCTGGGGCTGATGTCTGGCTTGACGTCGGGGTCCTCCATACTGATGTTTGGCTCGGAAGGAGAAGACATGGTGTGTCTCGTCCTTACGCTCTCCGGCGGAGCTGAGATGGCGGTGAGGCGGAGGATGAAGCACGGGAAGCAATGACGAGGGCAGGATGAGTGATGGGCAGCTTGGGCCAGAGGCCGATCGGAGATTCGCGTTTGCTGCCGGGTTCTCGGGGTTACGGCTGTGGCTGATCCACAGCATCAAAGATCTGGCCTATGCATGTCGTAGCATGACGACCGACAACGTAGTGAAAGCGACGCTCGACGGCTCGGTAGCTGGTTGACGATGGTCGAACGACACGAACATGTCGATGGTTTGAAGCGATACTCGACAACGTCGTAAATTGACCGACTTTTGTGTCGGGACCCTGACGAGACCCTTATGTTGTTGTCGGGCACCCGACGTGTCGACGTCGTCGGGTGCACGACCATGTCGTTGTCGGGAGCACTGTTGTCGCTCTCAGTCAGACTCACTCCAACGAACACCAAACCACGTCTGGAGTATGTTAGAATATGCAAGACGAACGGAAAGCAACTTTGACGTTGCGTTGGGTCACTGCAACGCAGGATAGTGACGGCTGACATTTGTGTCGGTGACACTGACGACGACCAACCGACCAACCAATATTGCGACCAACCCGAATGCGCCGAGCGACCGACACAGAATTGACCGACATTTCGCTAACAGCCTCGATTCACGTCAACACGGGTTGCCTGTCGATGACGGGCACCCAGGCATTTGAGGATGCTTGACGAGAGGCTTTAAGTCGATATAGCCCTCTATGGGGAATCTGGATGCTCGAGCATTCTGTAACGTTGCTTAGAATCGGTCCGACCATTAGCGGGACCGAACGAAGGCGGCTGTCGGACCCTGCTTCGGTTCGACAAGGTTTACGTTCGGTCGTTATGGGTCGGTCGTTCGTCTTCGGTCCGAACGAGGTAGTCGGTCGGTCGAGTGTCGGGCCTTCAGTACCACTCGGCCAACATGCCCCCTCCGACAAGCCCCCTCCGACAAGCCCCCTCCGACAAGCCCCCTCCGACAAGCCCCCTCCGACAAGCCCCCTCCGACATGCCCCCTCCGACATGCCCCTCAGCCAGGCGATAATGCGCCTGGGCTGCAGTAATAACCACCGATGATTGCAGGGTCAATGCTTGATATCGAGAATATGTGAGAAAATCGCACAAGGGCAGCCGGTGAACTGTGATGAGCAACGAGTGCAATGAAGTGATTTGTGTTTCATTGATTGGCCGGAACAGCTATGCACCTGCCCCAAGTGGAGTCGCTCGCGCCATCAAGCTGAGGAATAGGAGAGTGTTACTGAGGCCGCATCAAACGAAGGGCAAACTGGACGCGCCCTCCCGTGCGTTCTCCCAGTCGTGCCCTCGCCAAGATGCACACAGCTGGCCCTTCACACGTCGACATACCTCCGGCGCGGCCTATAATCCAACCCTTCTCCCCTCCTCTTCTATCTTCTCAGAGTTCATCAGCGGGTCATCCGACCTCGTACTTGCGGAGTCTCCTCCCCTCCGACAGCAGAACAGCAGAACAGCACAACAGCACAACAGCACAACAGCACAACAGCACAACAGCACAACAGCACAACAGCACAACAGCACAACAGCACAACAG